>CM041781.1:145682894-146282894 GCA_023374045.1 Limonium bicolor
AGAATTTAATTTGGCAAAATGAGCTAGGAGATACAAGTGGTCAAAGATGGAAAATAATGGTGGTGTTGGTGTTGCTGTAGCAAACCGTGAATGAGAGCAAGAAGAAGATAGAAGAGAGGTTGAAGACGTGTGGGATGAAGAGAAATGAGAGAATGAAGATTGATTTTGCTTTTAGAAGATATTTATACCTTAAAGTAAATAGTAACCATTAGTCATCATTTGTTACTTAATAAACTAACATGAGTGGTGACTCATTACTACAAAAACCGGCCCCCTTAATGTTACTAAGGGCATTTTAGTCTTTGTTGGCCAATTTAAATACTTATACAAACATATGTTACAAACTAGCTTATTTTAGTTACTATTCACTAAAACAAGGCACATAGATGTGAAATTTTTTATTTCCCATTGATATAGACTTCCAAATGTGATACTATATAGTACACATGCTAATTAAAGATTAATGATGGACATTTAGCCATTCAAAACTCACTTACGAGGCAATTTTTCAAAAATGTGCTTTAAGACTCCTTAAAGCACATTTTGTGTTTTAACTTGTTTTCAAGCTTGGTTTTCTTTGGTAATTGTTTTAATATGTTCATTAGTATATAAATAAGGTCTTGGTAAGCTCATTAGGTCTTACCCAAGCTTAGAGCACATTTTAGCCCTAATTGACTTTAAGGTATTTATTTGTGTTCTCTATGGTTTAAATTATTTACTAATGTTTCTAAGACTCTTTTTAGTCTTAATATACCATATTTAAGTGTTTAAACAACATACTAAGGTTTGGGGTATTTCAATTTGTAACTTTTCAAAGACTAAGAAATCCAAAACTTAATGCAATCCTATAGAAGGGTGAAAAAGAAATTGATCAAAGAAGAGTACTTTATTCTAGCAGGCGAGTCCAAGTGTGTGGGAGACCGTTCTTAAGCTGAGTAAGCAAAAGGTTTGAGGTACATTGTTATGTTCAACATCCGCATACTTGGTTCATGGTTCTTATACAAGTTGTCATCAATTATTGAGGTGTGATTATGGTAATTAATTGGTATAAATTATGGTAATTAATTGGTATAAATTATGGTAATTAGTAGTATAAATTGTGGTACTATATTGGTCTAAATTTGTAAAATTTTAGTATAAATTTTATGCTTAAAACTCTATATTCTTTTTTATGGTACTAATTAATTTTGAAAAAAATCTAGGAAATATTTTACTTTTTTCAATGTTTTATGATATTTTAATATATTTTTATAATATTTTGAATTTAGTGAATTTTTTAACACTTAGGGGCATATTGTGAACTTTAAAAGTAATTTGTTAACTAGTAGGGGTATTTTTATCTTTTTTACTTTTGGTCAATGGCATAGTGGCATTTCATGGACTTTTATAAAAATATAGTGGTATTTCATGACTTTCTTTTTTTTAATGACATTTCATGAATTAGCCAAAAATATAGTGGCATTCCATGAAATTTCCCAAAAATAAATTATCACATATGTCTAATTTTGTTTTGGGCAAATTCACAAGCCCACAGTTGTCGTACACCCTTCCAACTGAAGTGCCTTTGCGGGAGAGGGTAAGGTTTGATGGAGCTCCACATTTGCAATGAAGATGGTCATGGCTTTAGTATGGTGTTTGTGCTCTGTTTATATAATAAAAATGTCTTTATAAAGGCAAACAAAGAGTTGGACTCAATTTGAACTCAAAACTAGCCGTTACAGGAAAAAAACAGGGGCATTTTGTGAACATCAAAACTTAAACAATGACATATTGTAAACTACAAAACTTAAATAGGGACATATTATAAACTATAAAACCAAACAACGGTATTTTGTGTACTTTTAAAGTTGTTTAAAAAAATAGCCGTTGCACAATCAAACCAGCGACATTAAATTTTTTTAAAAAAAAAACTTCAAATGTTTCACCAGGGGCATTTTAGTCATTTTCTAGAGAGGGTTAACGGTGAATTTATTCTGTTACCAGACAGTGATATTTTGTGAATTGTAAACTTAAATCGTGACATATTTGAGAAAACTTTCCAAAAGGGGTATATCATGAATTACAAACTCAAATCGTGACATATTTTGTATTTTCTTTATTTGTTTTTGCCCTAGGGTTAGGGCTGCCCATGGTAGGTTAACCACCTTATTCGGTTAACCGCTTTCGGTTAACCGGGTCTTCGGTTTTTCAAAATTCAATTCCATTACCATTCCATTTAGATCGGTTAACCGGATTCGGTTAACCGTTTATTTCGGTTTTCTAAAATTCAATTTCATTACCATTACGTTTAGACCGGTTAGCCTTTAGTTTGGTTCGGTTTTATCGGTTAACCTTGTAGCCGTATATTTTTTTATTGATGAGACTCATACTATTAATATTATAGTATAATATTCTATAATATTAATCATTCACCTAAATCATGAGTGACAAATCTAATATACGTGACAAAATATATAATAATATGTATATTCCCTCAATAGCTAACATTAATTATTATATAAGGTGAGTATTAATATTTGAAGTTTTTCATATTATTCATATAATCGGTTAACCGTTCTGGAAAATTCAATACCGTTACCGAAACCGAAACCGATCAATTTACACGGTTCGGTTAATCATACCGCAAGAACCGATACGGTTAACCTGAAAACAGGTACGGTTCACTTCGGTTTCTGTCGGATACCGCGGTTTCGGAATTTTTTGGGCAGCCCTACCTAGGGTCCGCTACTGGAAGGGTCAACATTGGTCCGTCACTCGGAGGGTCACATAGGAGTTGTTGTCGTCCTTTTAAGTTAACCCATATTGATGAGTGTCAAATTCGGTATTCTTCGATGCCGATGGAGTTGACCAGCCCCTAGTGGGAGACGAAGCGAATCTTCGGTGGCAGTCAATATTATAGTATATGATATAGTTTATCATTCTTACTTTAGTTGGTTATGCTTTAATAACATTAGTTCGGTTTGTTATGCTGGTTTTCTCTTTTCTGTAACTTCTTTGTTCTACTTTTCCCTTTCGTATAAATACTGGGATAGCCTCTGTTTACTGCTATCGAACAACTATCAATAAAAGGAACACTGTTCCATCGATATTCAGCCCTCGTCCTTCCCTTTTCTTCTTCTATCAATCTCTCGATCAATCTTCTAGCTTAACAGTCAAGGCAGTGCTGATTCATGATCTCAGGAACCGGCGGCGTCGAGGACGATGAATTCTAATCCAAAATCGATCGAAATGAGGAACCCTAAATTCACCCTAGCAATTATTTGGTTCCCGAGTAAAGAGGAACATTCTGTCAATTATTTGAATACTAGGAGCTGTAGAAATATGTGACTACTTCTACCACTTAGGCAGTGTACCTAATCGTTTTGCGCAGTGGTGGAGCCACGTTGAACCCAAAGGGTATCTAGCCCCCCAAGATTTCAATTTTCAATTCAAATCATGTAGTGTTTGATGATAGTTTATTCTACAGCCCCCCTATGAACAATCAAAAATTTTTTTAGCCCCCCCTAATAGCAAATCCTGGCTCCGCCCCTGGTTTTGCGGAATAGTGGAATTGTGGGGTGTCGAACTCTTGGGGACCTTGCTGTGGTTTAACTGATAGTGTAAATTAACTGAGAATTCTAATTAGACTGTTGAATAGAAACTCATCATTTTTAGGAAGATTGTGGTTTAACACTTAATGTAAATAAAAACAGTAAAAGAACAATTAATTAGAACAGAATAATAATAGCGGTTTATAAAACTCTTTTGTTTTTAAGAAGCACTCTGGGTTGTTCTGCTCACCTATTTTATCCAATTATATTACTATAAACTTCTACCATTTTAACAATAAACTCAGGAATTTTAATTAGTTCGTTGACCGGTCCTTGTACAATAAACCCTGATTAATTTAAATAACAAGCTGCAATCCTTGCCCAAGTTATTATAAATTAATCGTTTTATTAACAATTCCTGTTGGAGACAGATTAACCTATAGGCGAACCTCGCTTCTAGTCATTAACCCGTTTTGACTTCTTCTGTCTAGAACCTTGTCTCAGCACCGCATTTTAACAAGAGAACTACAAATATCACTTTAATAATTGGCCTGAATATCAAAGCGCATTAAGAACGAGAATCAAAATATTGCTTGAACAGATTATAGTAGAAAATATATGTAACACGATTGTATAAAATAAGCTTGCTTTCCAACCCGGGAGGCTAAAGTTATTACTCACACATAATTATAAAAACAAACAGCGTAAGTACGATAGACATTAAAACTGAATAGATTTAATTGATAATATTTGGACGAAGGCTGGACAGAACAACGGTATGGAAAATGGAATGTTTTTATGGGATGAGATGAAGTGAGGATTTATGTGGAGATTATGTAGATGAGATGTATGATTTTTGGAGAGAAAATGGAGATTTTATGGAGGAAAAATGGCATAAGTTTGGAGGTGGAATGAGATATATATTAATGGAGGGTTGTAGGTGTATTTATAGAGAAATATAGGTAAAAGGGGGAGGTAAGGCGGTGGTGTTAACGTGTGAAGAGATAATGATTTTATCTCTTCACACTGCTGCTGTTACGCCCTGTACGCTGGCAAGATCGACATGTCCGGACCACCGTCCGGACCAGGTGATCCGGACACTGGTCCGGACCAAGGGTCTTTTGCCTCTAAAATGTTCGTTTTAGCTCCGATTTGATCCCCGTTTTTGCCCACGCGTTCGTCTCTTCATGTACTTTGCTCTTAGCTTGGTTTTCCTCATGTTTAACCAATAAATTTGTGAGATAATCAATAAAACATAACTAGAGGAAAAACATACGATAAGTGAGTAATATTATCCTGAAAGTAAGTAAGTACAAAGTAAATTAAACCCTTAAATGTCTATGTATTTCTCACTCATCAAGAGCATCAACAGTAAAGCGAGGAATGATGAGTGGATGATCGAAGATGGGTTCTTAGTTATGGTGTTTTTATTAGTTTCAGATACATTTTACAGAAGTATTGAGATTTATTTAGGGCGCGTTCGGGTGCAGCATATATGCACATTTTTTGACAGTATAAATATACAGCATATGCTGTTTTGGACTCCGCTATTTGTTTTTGTTGTTCGCCTAAAACAGCATAAATGTCAGCATAAATGACAGCATAAATGTCAGCATAAATGCCCGCAACAAATGCTACTTTTTCGTTTTCGTGCTTAAAAATAATACTACATCTTTAGCCAAATTTACAAAAAATCACATTTATAATACAAATCTATAATATATTATTTGTAATACCACATAGATTAATACAATTAAAAAAACGACTAAATATACACACTTGTTGATGTATAAATTAAAATATTAAAATAGTATATAGAAATATGAATGCATATAAATTTATTAACATACAAAGTTACAAAAATATTATATATTATTAAAAGTTATAATTTCATTAAATAAATTCACATAACATTATCAGAAAATTTGAAACGCTTTTTCTCTTTTTTTACGCTTTTATATTTGTAAGAATTATAAATTTTAGACAATAAAAATATATTGTTTAGGAGTTACAAGTTTTGCTTAAATACAAGAAATAAAAATTTTATTGTTTGTGATTTTTTTTATTTATTTTTACTAACAAAATAAAGTTACGTAGTGTAATATAATAAATTATAATTGTAATACGAAAATGGTAAACGCACTACATATAACTAACTTAACCAAACATGTTGTATATATGCTGCACTGTCAAACAGCAGTTTTCAAAACAGCTGCATTTATGTCAGCACATTCCTGCCAGCAAATATGCTGCATTTATGACAGCGCATTCTGCTGTCAAATATGCTGCATTTATGGTGCCAAAACAGCCCCAGCCTTAACCTTTTTAGTCGTGTATTTAGCCCTCTTTCCTCTCTCCCCGTTCGTATTATCAGATGTCCGCCTCGGTCAGAACTTTTGGCTGTTGTTTACTCAGTTTCCTTCTCCATCAGGTCACCATCCACCCAGAAACCTCACCTTGACAAGTGATAACCCTCGGTAATGCCCAGCTGGCATGCGGTCGGTTGTATTTTGACCCTTATCTGTTCGACGGAATGCCTGTATGATGCCAACTTGTTTTTCTGCTGTTTTGTTTTGCCTGTGAGCCTATGTCTATCTATCCAAATGGTAATGCGATTACTGCAATTTGTTTCAAGATCATGGGGGTTCTGTATGCAACGTTTTTGGCATTGCTACCTGAGGCTTTTCGGCCAAGCTTTGTTTAATTCATGGTAAGTCACAGTCTTCTGTTGTGAATATCTCTGACATTGTGTTACAGTTTCATATTAAGTTGTTTTCCAACTGAGCTCTGTGATATAGCTAAATATTGTTCAAGTAACATCGTTTTGTCTCCAGATACGCTAATTAGATTTTGACACATTGTACAATATACTGTAACTCTGAACACCAGATAGGAGCCACTATTATTTAAAATGGTATCCAAGGTCCAAACGTAACAAAAAATAGTACATTGAAGTTTGAAATGATTCAGTCATGTTTCTTTGATGAGTGTTTGGAAAGTGAAGCTTTTTGATCCCTAAAGTCATGGAAAGCTGCTACGCCAACATAAGTGAGGGGGCCCATGAAGAGAATTGGAAGCCTAACAAATGAAAGGTTGATGGGAAATCGTAAAAACAAAAGATTAATGGGATGAAGAAAGACCAACAAGGTCATGACGATGAAAGTAAGAACACTGATGGTATGCATTAACCACAGGTGTGTAGGGGGTACAACTGCATACAAACCTGATATGAATGCTATAATGGTGAAAATGAGGGAGACAGAGAGGGCCAAGGTCTGTCTAAACACCTTGTTTCCCAAGTCTTGAGGGCGAACTGTTGTGAAAGCCCACGCGTAGTCCAACATGATGAGGATGCAGAGCAACATTGCAATGGTGTCTGAACAGAAGAATACTTTGAGGGATGGTTTTCTGATGAGGACAATGCTACCTGTTTCTTCATTATAACCCCCTGGAACTTGGAAAGCTGCCGCAAAAGTGAGAGTTACTATAAGAGTTGCGACCAGAGTGATGCCGTCCATTATCTTCTTTAGGTCTTCTGCCTTTCTCTTGGCGAGACTTTCCTGCTGAAGGTTGATCCTTTTGTAGGAGGGGCCCCAATTCGATTTTAGTGCAAAAGGATGCAGCACTGAGTCACGAGTCACTATAGCATGTTGAATAAGGCGCTGCCATAAAGGAAGGTACGCAATGAGATAATGGAAATAAATATGTTTTCCAGTTTATCATATGAGTAAAAAGAAAATGAGTTAATGGTCATAAATGATTCTGCTGTGTTTGTTTTCGCACATACCATTTGCACAGGAGTCATGTTGCCTTGTTTTGAGGTTAGATTTTGCGTTGAAGTTGAAACCGTTTTGGTGATTAGTGCCTCATGTTCTGCTGCTGGCTCCTGTTGTGTGGTGGTTGAATCCCTTTCTAAGATCTTCAAATTCAATAGATCCATTGGTGTCTGATCCTTGTTATTCTTGATTCTCCAATTTGTTGCCTGCACCTCCAACAGCGAGATTGCCTTGTCTTTGTCACCTTTCATAATGCTAAGATGCAGTGGGGTGTTTCCATCGTTGTCCTTATGGTTTATCATACTCTGCATGCTTTCTAGTTTCAGGAGCTTCCACAGCTTTCGACAGCTCATATTCTCCGCAAGGTGAATTACATTCCTCCTGTTCTTGCTGTCACAGATGGTTGCAGACTCCGGAGAACGAGCAAGTATGGTTTTGATGATGTGGAAGTGACCTTTGGTGGCCGCTCTCAGCAGCGGGGTCAAACCGTCCTTGTCGAAGATACTTGCTGCATCAGTATCTTTTATTAGCAGCTTCTCAACCACCTCTTTTTGTTCATAATCCACGGCTAGGTGGAGCGGTGTCTTGCCCTTATCATCTCTTTTCTTCATGAATTCTGGCTTTTTATCTATCAAAAGTTTGCATGCGGCTGTAAACAGAAACTCTCTAACTTAGTCTTGTATCTTAAACATGTAAACAGCAATTGCACTACCGAATGTAGAAAGCTATTAAAAAAATGAAATAAAGCCATAAACACAAACTACTGAAAACAGAGATGTTGAAGACTTTACAGATGCTGGCGGCCTTGATGGCAGCATGAAGAGGGTTTCGTCCATTTGGCCCGTTCACACTGTAATCAACCGCGCCCTCCAAAAACATTATGGCCTCCAGGATTTCATAGCACCGGTTCTCCGCAGCCAAATAGAGCGGACTCTCATTCGCTTTGTTGACACAGGTGGTGAGCTTTGGGTCTGCTGCATCCATCAGGTACAGGGCTATGTCTTGATACCCATTTCTTATTGCTACATGGAGAACAGTGTCTCCGTCCACCGAGTTCCTTAACCACCAAGGCTGACTCCTCTCTCCTTCCTCCAGGTTTTTCTGTTCAGCAAGCTGGTTGAAATACTCAACAAGGAGCTTAACGGTTTCTGTGTGACCATACCGGACAGCAGTATGGAACGGAGTTTCGTTGACGGAGTTAGTCGTGAGGAGAAGTGAACTGAGTTCGTCAGCACTAAACCGAGCGTGTTTAATGATGCTGATGTGGTTGTGCTTGCAGGCGATGTGGAGAACATTTTCTTCCCCTTGAGGAGTCCGGAAATTTAAGCACTGTGTTGATGTCAGGTTGATATGCTCAAGAAGGTTGCCGGATCTGGCTTCGTTGTAGATCCGGGCATCCATTTCGTCCGGGGATTGGTGGTTTTGGTTATCCATAACCCCAGAAATAGATTCAGCAATTGAATCTCTCAACTTCTCTGTAGAACAGAAGAGATTTGTATTGTATTTGTTAGGGAATGGGGGCTGTCGATACCAATTTATATGATCTCTTCTTCTGTTAGTTCAATCCTCATGATTTCGTTGACTATTAATCGTGAAAGAGTACTTGCCAGGTTATCGATTTATGTTATTCTATATAATATATTATACGTATCCTTGCCCAGATTACATGAGTGAACAAACTCGGGGGTCGTGGAGCCTACCTGGACTTGAGCTAATATAATTGTGATAGTTATTTGTTTATGAGATAAAAAGATTTACAATTGTTATACAGATTATTGGATCAACCAAGCAGGAATAGAGTAGGTTTGACTTGCTATATAATACGAATATTTGGGGGTCATCTAGGGGTAATTGTCACATCTCTTTCCTGTCACTCTCTGTATGAACTAGTCAATTGAATATTTACTCTCGCCTAAATTCAATAAACAAGCCTGACAACTTGCGTTTCCATTAGTATACATTCGGACGTTGTAGTGCATCATGATATGCTTTTATTATTTTATTTTTTTGAAAAACAAACCATATTCGTTAATTCACCAAGCACAGTTTGCAAGGATATACAAGCCAACATAAAAGCTAGAACTAGACCAATGCGACTACTATTTCCAACCAAATTCTATAATGTTGTGTGAGTAGCCAAGATGCCCAAGGTCCGCTATCCCGATCATGATTTTACTACCCCAGGAGGGAAAGGTCCTTCCCTTTTGGACCGGTTGTGGGCGAGGAGGGATTCGAACCCCCGACACCGTGGTTTGTAGCCACGTGCCCTCATCCTCTGAGCTATAGGCTCCACCCGCCTCCACTGGCTCTGTTCCCGGGAGTATCCTAAAAAAAAGGAACTCTCCCCAGCCATTTTGACTTAAGAAGATGTGAAAGCGCCTTTCTATCTATAAGAACGGTGCGTTCCGAGGTCTCAAGTGGGAGAGAGGGGATGTCATAATTGGGGTTTGAAATTTGAATAAGACGACCTTTTTTTTCATATTGAAAATCAGAGGTGTTAAGCTTTTTATCATCCTGGCGTCGAGCTATTTTTCGCAGGACCTTCCCTACAGTATCGTCACCGTAGTAGAGTTTAACCACCAAGTTCGTGATGGATTGGTGTGGTTCCTCTACGCCTAGGACACCAGAATATCGAACCACGAACTAAAAAAGGCATGAGAGAAAAACATATTTGTTAGTGATTGTGAGGACCAAATTCTTGACTAGAGGGGATACCAAAGGCATAATGTTTTGCTCTAGAGAGCTAGATCATCACATACTAATTTGGTTCCAATGACTTGATTATCAGCGTGAAGGGCTGTTATGACTTCAAAGCAAGACGAATTTGAGGAGAGCTCAAAGTCGTCTAGGAAAACTGTGATATGGTTCCATGGTTGCATGAGGTTGGGCACTACTCATCCAGCTAGTGGGTCTTGGGACCTATGGTTTTATATAGTGTCTCTAGTTTGATTAAGGATATCATATGGTTCTTTTTTGGGAAAATTCACGATATACCCCTGTTTTCTTTCGTAATTCACAATATACCCCTGTGTTTTTCGTAATTCAACTTTAAACATGCTTAAAAGTTGTCCGAAATTGATGAAACTTTACATGGACGATGCTAAAGTGTTATATTTTGGTCCAATCCAAATTTGAAGTTTTTTAAGCTCACATGTGACCTGTGGGATCCAATGAACATGTGGCATATTCATTGGGTCCCACAGATCACATGTGAGCTTAAAAAACTTCATATTTGATATTGGACAAACTATAACACTTTAGCATCATCCATGTAAAGTTTCATCAATTTTGGACAACATTTAAGCATGTTTAAAGTTGAATTACGAAAAACACAGGGGTATATTGTGAATTACGAAAGAAAATAGGGGTATATCGTGAATTTTCCTTCTTTTTTTTAGTGCTTTTGTTAATCGGACTTGAAACTTTCTTACAGTTTTGGTTTATGCTAGCTATGTATTGACTTGTTATAGTCTTTTCTTGGATTGATGGGGTTTGGTTATATGTAGCCAAAGTTAAGCAGTTGTTTTGCTCCGTTGGTATGGGTCTCTCTTGGAAGCATGGTGTGCTTCGTTGGCTAGACTGTGGGGATGGGCCTTTTAACTGATTGCTAATGCAACTTTCCTACATGGACATAGTTGCCAATAGCAATGGGTTTAGTATGTCTTGTGTCGTATCTATATGTTCAGACTATGTTAGCTTTCTAGAGATCTTAATATAGTAGGATGGTTGGGATTTGAAAAAAATATACATTACAACGAACTTAAATGAACCTTTTGAAGACAACTATGTAAGAATCTAGTATTGAGCATCCCACTTATTGTTGTTGTCGTCTATTTTGTCAACATAGAATTTCAAAGACTTTTTTCCTTTTTTGCTACACATATATTATAAGAGGCCTTATTTTTTGCGGGTCTATGAAAACGAGTTTATTTTTTCTCTTCATACGTATATCAATTATCGTATCAATTTTTTACTTTTCTCTTACATATTTTTCTTTCTTTTTTTCTAACTTCAGTTGACAACTAACATGAGCTATCAGCTGTTTTGTTTTCTGATAATTAAAGGCACATGGCGAAACCATCCATAGGGATAGACAAAACAATGTAACTGCTGCTACCGCTACCATAACTAACCTATCCACCAACTTACCCTTACCTCCCTCACTAGACTTACAAAATTCAAACTTATCTCAAATATTTTCCTTACTCTATATGTCTTCCCCTACAAGCTAACTTACTCACTCGATAGTAGTTACTAAATCCCATCGAGGTTAACGTAAAACGATGCTCCTTTGTAGAATTAGTCTTGGTAACATCTTTTTTGTCGCGTGATATCTTTGGGGCGAGCTCTCTCTTGATCTCCGAATGATATCTACCGGATTACTAAATGTCCGCCTTTTGTCAATAATAGATCATCTGAGTTATTTTTGCCACTAACAGCATCTGCCTAGCTTCTTACTGCACATAAATGAACTGTTATCTTATAAATGAATAGAAAGAAAAAGAGTTATAAGAAGGCAAGGAACAATTTGCATCCTAAACAGTGATCACTTTAATTAATTATGAATTCACTGATTAAGCCATAACAGCTATTAGTGACTTACAATACACGTCGAAAATATTTAGGATGAGAGTGCAAGGTCAGTTAGTACTATTATATGTGTACGTTCACATGTGCATATTCATCCTATCAGTCGCCCAAGGCAACACGGCTCATAATAAATCATTGATAAAAAGCGGGAAATGAAGGAATTAAAGAAAGACCTGAAGGAATAATAAGGAGAAAACTCTATTCATAGTCAGCTTTAACTCCGGTTATCGTTTTTTTTAGACAACCAACCATCTTCTTATTAATAGAAAGCGGGACAAACCCTATTCATAGACAGTTGGGATTATATATCATTTATTCCTTTATAGTAATGTTCAAAAAAATATCCTATTTTGCCAGCTGACGCCGACTTGATCGTTTAATCATAGCATGGTAACATTAAAGAAAGACCTGTAGATATCTATGTGAAAGACTAATAAAAGTCGTGTCCACATTTTAAGCACGAGCATTTGAGACACCTAAGCCCGTGATGCTTGGGGCATGGCGTTTTCTTTATATTATATCACTATGATTATCTAGGCTAAACTAGCCGCTCTTATGAGAACGAATCAATAAGTGTTTTATTTTTTATCTCACATACCTTTTCTGTCTATTTCTAACTTTTTTTTTTGAATAAATTGATATGTATAAATTATATAAGGAGAATTGTAACGTTAGATACATAGAACCCTATATATCTGATAATCAAAAGAGGCATCTCTCCTAGGGGGTGGAAGTACAAAAGCCCACCCTAGTAGCAACAAAACCCGCATAGAGGTAGCATAATACTACCCCAGCCAGTGAACAACAGCAATGTCAAGTTTATGAAGATAGCATGTATAGCCTAATACAAAATCTGATAGCCGCTTCTAGGAGCAGAGCACCCTATCAAGTCAGTCGAAGTCAGCACTGGAATGTTTCATCTTTGTCCAAATAGTGGCTTTAGTCGCCGCTTTGATGTCAGCAACAATGAGCTTGGGCTCTCTGGATTGGTTGGCCATGGCTCGCTTGCACCTTTCTATACAGATATGATAGACAACATTGGTAATTGCCGCTCTCTTCACCAAATCAACCGGACGATGCCTTTTGCAATAGCGAAGGATCCAGGATGCGCAGCTACGGAGGCTTCTCCGATTGGTAGGGTTTCCCAGCCAGTCACAGATCGTCCACCAGACCCTGCAAGAGTACCTGCATTGGAAAAGAGATGGTTGCTTGTCTCTTGAGCACGCTCACAGAGCCAGCATCTGTTAGCAAGACATATGCCCCAAGATTGGAGCTTATCACAGGTTTTAAGTCTTCCTTTTAGGGTAACCCACAAAATAAATTTAGCTTTATGGATAGACCAATTTTTCCAGCAGACATTGTACCATTGAAAGATTTGGGGAGGAGTGGAAATGTCCTTATAGAACGAGCTAACCCTAGGGCGGAGGGGGTATGAGCTGAAGAGAGAGATGGCATCATCTGGAGAGCCACATTGCTTCTTCCACCAGTCCCTGGCATGAAGGATAGCTTTCCAAGTCCAGGGATCATTACCTTTAGCCGTAGCCGACCAGATGCTGCTCGTAGTGGGTAATAAGCTTATGGATCCATTGAATCCATAGACGCTCCGAGTCGTGAGCAATGGCTGAGATGGTCTTGAGTATGAAGCACATATTCCATTTGTGAATATCCTTCAAACCCAGGCCTCCATTTTTCTTGGTATTTGTGATGGTGTTCCAGGCCACTGGAGGGGTGACATTATTGTCAGCCTCCCCCGACCAGAGGAAAGACCGAAAACAATTCGTGACTCTTTTGATGGCATTTTTGGGGATAGTAATGCAGGAGGCCCAGAAGCCAACAATGCCATAAAGAGTACTCTGGATGAGGGAGAGTCTGCCAGCAAGGAGAGGGTTTTACTTCCCCAAGAGGTGATAACTTTTCGAATACTGTCAATAAGGGGGTTAAAATCCGCTGTTTTAGGCTTCCTCGCAGTAATAGGGATGCCAAGATAGCGGAATGGAAAAGTGCCAAGCTTAAATCCTGTAAGTTGGACTAGCGCATCAGTAGTGGCCGGGTTAACTCCTCCAAGAATATCAGATTTGGTAGGGTTAAGCATAAGACCTGAGGCTTCAGAAGAGATTGACTTTGTTGAGCAACGTTGTTATGGAGTTATGGTCACCTCTACAGAATAAGAGGGCATCATCAGCAAAAAATAGATGGGTGATCCGCAGAGGCTTGCATGATGGGTGATAGCTGAAATTGGGTGAGGCAAGGAGCTGGTCGAGCAACCGAGACATCATATCCATAGTAAGCACGAAGAGGTAGGGGGAGAGGGGGTCGCCTTGGCGCAGCCCTCTTTCCCCTTTGAAAGTAGCCGAGGGGGACCCATTTATGTTGATCGAGAAGGAGGTGGAGGTGACACATTGCATTATCCAGTTACTAAATTCAGAGGGGAAGTTTAGGAAGGAGAGAGTGTCCTGGAGGAAATTCCAGTCAACAGTGTCAACGCCTTCCTGATGTCCACTTTCAAAGTACATTGAGGGGAGATGTTGGCCCTTTGATAGTTTTTCATGAGACACGGCAGAGCTGGATGTTATCTGAGATAAGACGCCCCTTAATAAAGGCTCCTTGGCTGGGACTCACAATAGTGGGGAGAACACTCTTGAGTCTATCCGTCACAATTTTGCTTATGATTTTATACAGGGTATTGCAACAGGAGATGGGTCTGTAGTCCCCCGGGGACGAGCATTGTCCGATTTGGAATAAGGGTTATCAGAGTGGCATTAATCTCTTTAAGAAGCCGACCACTATGGAAGAAGCTTGATGGCTCCACAAATGTCTTCACCAATTATGTCCCAGGCCGCTTTGAAGAATTTAGCTGTGTAGCCATCCGGGCCCGGGGCTTTGTCGTCCCCAATGGAAAACAGGGCTGATTTGATGTCACTACTCTCAATGGGATGGGTTAAGAGGGTCCATGAGGAGCGATCAAGGGTTCTGACGTTATCCAAGTTAAGGTCAGCCAAGGAGCGATGGGGGGGAGTCCTGGAGCCAAGAGTTTGACGAAAGTGGTCAACCAGGCTATTTTCGATGTCGAGGGGGGTGGTGGTCTCCCCCAGATCGTTCGTAATGGACGAAATGGAGTTTTTATTCCTCCTGGCCTTAATGGCTCTATGAAAAAAGGAAGTATTAGAGTCTGCCCATTTAAGCCACCTGGCTTTAGAGAGCTAGCGAAGGAAAAGAATCTCTTGGGAGTCTCTAACAATGAGATTGTGCCTAAGCGATTTTTCCTGGGAGATAAGGGCCGGGTTCCAAGGGCCAAGGTCCAGGCATCTTTGGACGTCACTAAGCTAAGTTCTGATTCTTTGGCCTTTGTCCCCGAGGGATCCAAATTCGGATTTATGAAGGTGGATAAGCCCTTTTCTGAGGTATTTAAGCCTTTGGACGATAGTGTAGAGGCGACTCCCACTCGGGGCAAGCTCCCACGCGTCACGAACCAAGGGGAGAAAGGAGGGGTCATTAGTCCAAATGTTGAGGAACTTAAAGCTTCTCTTGCAATGGAGCAGGGCTGGGAGAGAGATGACCATGTGGTTATGATCCGACACCAGGGGGGAAGGAAGGAGGCATAGCTGGTGGGAAACGCCAGGAGCCAATCTTCATTCACTAGGACTCTATCAATTTTCCTAGAACCGCCCCATGGTCATATTGATTATTCCACCAAGTGAAGAATCTCCCATAAAAGTGAAGGTCTTGCAAAACCGCCGTAGAGACGCAGTTAGCAAAGTCCCGGTAGTCTCTAGGGAGGGGGTTGCGACTACTGAGCCTATCCTGAGCATAGAGAATATTATTGAAATCTCCGGCAACTGCCCATGGGCCAACAATATGGCTGAGATATATAATATCATCCCAAAGCTGGGATCTCAAAGCTTGGATGTTCCTCTCGTAGACTGTAGATAAGGTGAAGTTCATGGTGCCAACAATAGACACTTTGCAGGTGAGGATTTGGTCAGAGGAATGGATGAGGGAGAGGGTAGTGTTGGAAGGGTTAAAAGAATCCATATACGGCCACTCTGATGAGCACCATAGTTATGGACAACACTCCGGGATGGGAAGAAACGAGCGAGGGGTAGTTGTTGAAAGAAACACGAGTTTCGAGGAGGCCAAACACACTGAGATTATTGCTGGCCACGAACTTTTGGATCTCTAGGAGTTGGGTCGATCATTGCAACCCCTCACTTCCATATTGCAAGATTCATAGGATGGGGTATTGTGGAAGGGGGGGATGGAAGGAGCATTGCTCTCCTCAAGTAAGTCAAAGGTATTAGTGAGCAAGAGCGAGAGGTCATCGGGTATAGGATTTTGAGCCTTACCAGTGGCCTTACTAGATTTCCTACCCTTAGGAAGAACCTCCTGCCAGGTGTCATTAGTGTTTGGGGCGAGCAGAATCTTGAGGGAAGGAGACATCTGCTCACCGGAGGGAATAAAGGAGGTGGCGGGGAAGAGGGCAGGAAGCACTAGGATGGGAGGGAGAGCCTGAGTCCTGGGCGAGACTAGGCACAAGAGCCACCGACGGTTGACCCGACAGTGGAGGATCACTAGAAACAGCGGGGTGGCGCTGGGAACCGGGGACTGTGGCTGGCCGGGGCGTCTCCCTGACAGCTTGGGCTTCCTGGCCTAAAGAGGAGGGGGCAGACTCCTTCCCCGGGAGTTTAGGGGGCCCTAACAAAGACCCCTGAGCACGACTTGATCCCGAGCGGATAGATTTTGGACAGCGGGAGGAGGAGTGTCCTAGGAGACTACAGAGGGAGCAAGAAACAGGTTCCCATTCATAGACAACCTTCTGGAAACTAGTGCCACTAGGGGCACGGATCTCGATTTCTCTAACAAGGTCCTGATTGAAATCAACTTCGACCAAGATTCTAGCATAGGAGATTCTAGTTTTGGAGGTTGTAGCTTGGTCGGTAAAAAGAGGGGAACCCACCTTGGTGCAAATCTTAGCAAGACTGGATTGGGCCCATAGGCTTGTGTGAAGGCCAGGGAGTTGAATCAAGACAGGAATGCGATTGAGATCTTTTGGATTGAAGGAAAAGTCAGGCGACCATTTCTTTAGGACCAAGGGGGAAGAGTAGAGGAGCCATGGGCCCTTTTCAAGCACAAGTTGGAGGTCCTCCTCACTATCAAATCGGAATAGGAACCATCCTTCATCATGAAGGAGAATTTTGGGGGTGGCTACAAAACTCCAAGCCCTCTTCACATATTCTTTGACAATATTGAAACCAAATTTTTCCCCCAAATATGACCAACCAGGGCATTTCTCCAGTAGTCAATCTTAGGCAATAAATCATTTTCCTCTATAGTAACAAACGGGCTATCAGTGTCTAATATATCATTATTATCTAACCATAATGACATGCCACAATTTGATTTCTGTTTGGCAAGTAGCATGTCCAGAAAAGATGGGTTAGAGGTCTTACCTGGCGCCGGCTTACTCGGGTGGTTATGTCGATGGGTTCTTTTGGCCCAAGCAATCTTCTGTCTAGAAGCATCGGAAGCCCCTGGGGCCTTATGAAGAGGCGGAAAGCTCTTATTCATCGCACTCGGAGCCGAGGGAGCAGATTGATTGAGGTATTCCTGCAGCATCGATCACATCCACTGGGGGCCTGAGAGTTCAACCACCAAGTCAAGGGCAGGGGCGGAAACCGCCGGGATAGACTGGACCCCGCCATTTGCATGGAACTGGGCATCCGTGCCCGTAACACCCATGGAACTTTGATTGTTTCTACTATCGGAGGAAGAGACGACAGCCGCCGCAGCTCCAGATTTGCAACCGGCTGAGACAGGGTCAGCCCCGACCAAAATTTTATCCAGAGCCATACCCTCAACGGCTAGAATATTACCATCAATCTGAGAGTTGTTTGCTGCACCGGAACCAGCCCCGACACTACATAACACAGCCCCAAAACAGGAGTCGAGCATATGCCCCTCCTCTGCTGCCACCGCAGCTATTGAACCAAGGGGTATATTCTTTGCCCCGCAAACAGGGAGGAAATCCGCACCCCCGTCAACCTCAATTGGATCCGGCTGACCAGAGGAAACCACTGCAGGGAGACATGGGCTTGAAAGCCGTCGACACCAGAGGGGGACTCAGACTTGCAGGAGGACTTCCCACCATAAAAATCCAGCACCTCCTTGCCAACCACAGAGGCGCACATCGGGCCATCAGAGGAACCAGCACCTTGGGGACCAGCAGCTCCATGGGGAACAGCATCAGCCGCCACATCCGAAGCTGCAGGAGAGGGAGGACGGGGTGGGGGGCGGCAGGACGACGAAGGGGGGGCCAGAGGGGAGGAGGATGGCGTTGCTCGGGTTGAGGGGCGCCGATTCGCCATAGACAGGGCGGGGAGCAGAGCGCAACAAGGGAGAGGGAGAAACGGAGGGGGAAGCACCACCCGGGGGGCCGGTACCACCAGGCTGAGGGCCGGCGGCCGGCGGAACCACCGGAGGGCTCAGGCGGCGGCGAAAAAATGTAGCACGGCGCAGCGAAGGAGATGAAGCCCAGGCCCAGCGCAAGGAAGAGAAAGGTTATCGGGGGGGATTTCAGGCGCGTGAGGCGCGTCCTATTACCGTTGTAAGATCCTATTTCTAACTTATCTGGACTGACATTTATGCTGTCATTCTTTTGCTAACAGCAGTATGGGGCTTAGACACAGGTCCGGCCGCATCTATTTTGGGTCCCAGACTCTCCCGGTTCAAGAGACCGGACCAGATTGTAACAAGACTCACGTTTTGTGTCCTTTTTATGTGAGAAAGAATTCGGTTTTATATCCTGGTCCTGTTTCCGTCCCAGTGTAATTATTCCTAAAAAACTAGTTTTGTTAGGAGTTATGTATATACATATACTAAAGTACCTTATAGCATATTTCTTAGTAAAAGTTAAAATCTGATTGTATATAAGCCTAATAAGGTTGTTGTTATAACAAATAGTTAACCGTTGACGTCATATGGACAGTTGCTATATATGAACCCTTTACCAAGGAATTTTGTCTGTTGTAATGGCTAAAAGACCTATACAACGACATTTCTATATTTAATTATAGTAATATGTTAATAAATCAAGATGTGTTGAGAAGATTAAGAAACTATATATTTCTATATATTTGCAAATTTTATTTATTCAAATATTAACATTTTTATTAAAAATTTTACATTATTGTTACTATTATAGATAAAATTATGCTTTATTAGAAAGTTAGACTTGTATTGTTAATATTTTTTATGATTAACTCCTATTGCCTTATTTTCCTTTCTACTACTTAATCCAATTGGAAATTATTTTTGGTTAATTACCAAAATAGCCGTTAAGTATCAAAATACCCTGATATTTTGTATATATATTTCCTTCACTTTCGAATTCCAAGTTTGCAGAAAAAGTTTCTTTGATTTTTACACTTGGGTCAAGCGATCACTCAGCTTGGTTACTCAATAATCGAGTCATTTCTTCTGAAATAGAATTGAGAGGCATGTATAAAGTAGTTTGCACGTTGCTTCGTCCAAGAGTAAAGCTATAACAGGGGGAATTTTCCCTTTTAAAAGGTTCTTGCTTTGAATGTTTATACCAGTGCCCAGCCAGCTTCTTCCATCAAGCAAATGATACCAAACAATTAATTGGGTAGCCATGGCGAATATTGACAACCGCGAGATCTACAAAGAAGCCGTGTCCGGCAGACTTTTGGACCGTTTCTCCCCTAGAGAGTGCCTGAATTTCCAGACTCCAGGTCAGAAAAACAACGTCCTCCACATTGCTTGTCAACATAACCACGGCCGCATCCTCGAACGCGTTGTGGCTGATAATGATGAGCAGGAACAGGAAGCGGCCTCAATACTCCGTCCTCTTCTCTTCAAAGGGAACTTCATCAACGAGACCCCCTTTCACTTCGCCGTTAAGTTTGGCCATACAGATACCGTGAAGCTTCTTCACCGATATTTCATGAATCAAAACGTGCTTGAACAAGCAGGGTAGCTGCTTATCCTTGGAAGATAAAAACATTGGTGGATGAAGAAACCGTCCTACACATGGCCATAAAGAATGGTTTTCAAGACATCGCTGTCTTCCTGCTGAATAAAGTGGACCCGGAACTCGCCACTTGTGTCAACAAAACCGGTGAGAGTCCGCTATATTTGGCCGCAGAGAACTGGTGTTTTGAAGTCCTCGAGGAGATTTTAAAGGGCAGGAATTACAGTGTGAGCGGACCAAATGGACAAAACCCTCTTCATACTGCCGCTAAATCCGCTAGCGTTGGTAAAGTTCAACCTTCTTTCTTATGTGCCTTTTCTTTCCTTGCACTCCCCAATTAAGTTAGCTCTAGTTTCTGTGGTTTTCATGGTATGTATTTAAGATTGAAAAGAAACAAACCCCGAAAATTAAAGCTAGAGGTCGTTATGTACATGTTAACAGCTGCATGTAAGCATTTAATGGAAGAGAAACTAGAATTCATCCACGGAGAAGACGAAAACGGGAAGACTCCCCTCCACTTAGCCGTGGAGTATGAACATGAAAATGTGGTCAAGATTCTACTTGAAAAAGATCATAGTAAAGCAACATCCTGTATCCATGATAAGGAAGGCCTTACCCCATTGCTTAGAGCCGCTACAAAAGGATATTTCCCCATCATCAAAACAATACTTACTCTTTCACCCCAGTCTGCAACGACACTCTGCGATAGCAAGAAGGGGAGGAATATCATCCACCTTTTGCAGAATATGAAGTGTCAGGAGGAGCTCCGGTCAGTACTCCACCAACTAAATTGTAAATTGGGGGACAGCAATCGTTTGATGATAAACGAGCAAGATAGAGATGGAAACACACCACTGCATCTAAGCATTCTGAAAGGTGATGTGGACAAGACGATTGCTCTGTTGGAAATACAGGTAATAAATTGGAGGGTTAAGAATCACCAGAACAAGACACCAAGGGATCTATCGAATGACTTAAAAGAAATGGATTTAACCACAGCACAACAGGACAAGATAAGCTTGACTTATCCACAAATGGTACTCATCAAAACCTAAAACTATATACAGTTGTTAATTCCAGTGATTTATTCACATGTTTACATATTATAACTCTATATCATTTTGTATGCAGCTGCTTATTCAGCATGCTATACATATACGCGAGTCAGTACTGCATCCTCTTTCACTGATCAAATCCAACCCCTCCTGTAACCATATCAACCTCCTCAAGCCAAGTCTGGCAAGAAGAGAATCAGAAGATTTGAAGAAGATGATGGATGGCATAGCCTTGGTCGCAACTCTCGTAGTCACTCTCACTTTTGCTGCTGCCCTCCAAGTCCCTGGTGGCTATGATGATGACGGTAGCATTGTCCTCATCACAAAACCATCCCTTAAATCATTCTTCTTTTCAGATACCATTGTAATGTTGCTTTGTATCCTCATTATCTTAGACTATGCAAGAGTTGACCCACGAGACTTGGCAAAGATGGTGTTTAGGCAATCCTTGTCCCTCTCTATCTCCCTCCTCTTTACAGTTGTGGCATTCATATCAATTCTGTACACAGTTGCGCCACCTGGAAGCATATGGCTAATGCATCTAGTCAATGTTGTTACTCTCATCATCATGACTTGGTTGGTCTACTTGCTATTACCAGATTTAGTTGATCTAATGTTTCTGTGGTTTCCCATAAATCTATCATTTGTGAAGTTACCGATTATCGGCATGGGTTCCCTCACTTATGTTGGAATGGCAGCTTTCCGTGACTTCACACATCAAAAGGCTTCAATTTCCAAGAAGCAAAACTCATGAAGGCATTCATGTTTCAACTTATTTGTTCTTCATGTACGTATAACTCTTTTGTCTAAGGGATGGGCTTGGATATATCTTTTCTTGTTTTGGTTCTCGTCTATTTGATCTGAATCTGGTTGAATTATTTGTACCAAAACCTTGCTTGATCTCAAGTAAGGACTTAGACCATTGGATCAATAGGTTTGTATTGTACTCATCTCTTAATATTAGTACTGATCGATTATTAATATTACTTTTTCTAGCTAATTACTTTTATTTTAGTTAAAATTTATTCAATTCACTCATCTATTCAATAGATGCAACTGTCCATGAAGTTGACGGTGCTAACTCAAGCGTAAGAGAATGATTATCAATGGTTCTTATGGGTTCTTAGCTAAAAAAAAAATGAGGTGTAAATAAAATGGAAGAGAGAGATTAAGAACCCAAGAGTGAGGGTTCTTCCACAAGAACCTTTAAGAACCCAATTATGGGACCCACAACTATTTATTCTAATCACAATCCTCCACATAGATGAAAGAGAAAACAATTAAGAACTAATAAGTGAGTTCTCTGATATTGTTAAAAATTAGGTACGTACGGTTCTTAAAATGAGGTGGAAGTAAGAGAAATGAGAGAGACTCTTAAGAACCTATTTTTGGGTTCTCTGATAATCTTGCTCTAAATTTTGAGTATACCTCGGTCCCACTTTGACCTTCTTGTTTGATTTTTGGCACGTTTTTCCACTTCAATATTTAATATATAAGATAAATTAATTTTATGAAATTGAGTTTTGCATTAGGTAGTTTATCAAATGGGGAATCAACTACAAAACTTAGATTTATGAAATTATATTATCTTATGTTAAATATTGAAGTCAAATAACATGTCCAAGTAATAAACAAGACGGTCAAGAAGCGAAGGAGTAGTAGAGTTGAGTTCATGTGTACATTGCATCTACAAAAGTAGCTAAAGCCGTAATGTTTAGAGAATTCGAGCTAAACATGGGTACGGTTAGGCCATATTTGAGAATTCGGGCTAAACATGGGGATGCATCTACAAGGTAGCTAAAGACATATTTGAGATGAATATGGTTTTTTGAAAAGTCAATGCAGCACATATAGTTTGGTTTGGTAAGGGAACTCAAGAAAACTTACCCACTACCGTATGACGAGGAAGATAGTATCGCTTTTATACTAAAATTTCAGCCACTTATAAAAAAAAAACATATAGTTGTTTTTCACACATTTGTAAATCAAAGTAAAAAAAACCTAAGTTAAAAGTTTTTGTCACACTTGTACTTTTACATTTTTTCTTTTGAAAATAAGACGCAGATTAATAGTAGGCTCTTACATACCTAGGAAGCCAAATACAAATAGCCAACAAGCATTATGAACAAACAGTCCTGAGAACTGTAAACCTCTACCGCTAATCCCTTACTTACCGTCTAATTGTCCCATTCATCCTACTACTCGCAGCGGAAATACTACTACTACGGCGGGTGGTACAACGCCGCTAACCGCCCATACGGCTAGCAAGGCTACACTACTTATAGTAACGATCTGATGTCTAAGAAATACCGAGCTACTAACATTACTTACCAAATACAAAATATCATAAACTTACAATGGTGATTACCGAGTATCCAAGTATTCAATTACATCATTTCTCTAGTTACCAAAAATAATGAGTTTCCACAAGCTACTCATCTACACCAATTCATAATCCACAATATCCAAAAGGGTGTACCCCATGGTACACCGCTAAACAAAAAGGCCTATAGCCATGTACAACTTGGTACACCTTTCAAAATCCATTAATTACATCCAAAAAGAAACCATCTTGTTACCAACATAGTCTTCACCCTTCTCGAGCACCTGTAACATTTAAAAACAGTGCCCCAAGGGGCTCAACAAAAAGCTGCATATAAACTTCACATATACCGCGTGTTAACTAGGGTACGCCGACTATTTTGGGTCGACTATACATGCGGTTCATTATTATCATGCATACATGCTTTACATATACCACACATTTTTACACAATACAATACACAAGCCAAACAGTAATACAATAGCATACACAATACTTACCTTCTCAAGGGTTAGCCAATTACACATCCGGGTTAATCGGATGTTCATTACTCTATTACTCATTTCACAATACTTTCACAACCATTCACACTTTACTTACTTACTTTTCCATACTCATTTACTTACTCTTACTTACTTACTTTTACTCATGTTAAGTCGGTATGACCTCCGGGCAGGGACTACACCGTCCCACCACCGGGCTTTAGGTGGCTCACTAATCCAGGATGCTACCCATTTAAGGGGTTTGGGCCGTGGAAAAGATTAAAACCAGGAATTGGATCCAACCTCTTGTGTCTCTACCTCCTCACGCATGGCCGAAACTATATCGGACTTCTACTCATTCCAATTTACCAATTTATTATGTTAGATTGGTTAGCTTGTTAGGAATCAGTTAGAAGTCCATCACGACAACATTCGGTCACTACAATGTACAACAAGCACACACACATTCATTATCATCCATACATTTCATGAATTATACAAACTGTGAGTTAAGATAAACATTCAACAAGGAACAATATCATATAATCACAAGTAAGCATAATAGATCCGATTCGTGCGTTTATCTTATTTAGGTGATCAATTAGCACACAACACACAAATCAGAGTAGCCAAGGTAGCATACGGGGCATGAGAAGTTCATACCGTTCATCGTTGTACTTGTAATTGACTTTCCTTCGGTGTTCACAATCCGGCCAAGTCCTATAACATACATGTGATCGAGCGATTAATTATCTATAATTAACTTAACTCGTTTATCTCTTAGGTCTCCCGACTTCTAATTACTATGTCTTTACACTTATACACTTACACATTGTTTACTTTACTCTTTATTACTTTTGGAGCTTGTTTATACCCTTAATGACCTTTAAACATCATTAATTAAGTACTAATCATCTTATACCATCATTACCACCCTCTATCTTATCTTAAAACCATATTTTTAAACTTATTTTTCATTTTCTGGGTTGGTCCGGGACCTTGTCCGGGTCTTAAGTCCCGGACCACCCTGTGGTCACAACTCTCGGACAGTTTTTCAACATGGTCCGGGTCCTTGTACATAAGTCAAGTCCCGGACCAGAAGTGGCTTAGACTCTCGAGTGAAAATTCAACATGGTCCGGGTCCTCTTACATAAGGTAAGTCCCGGACCTGGTATTTAGGAAACTCTCGGCCTATTTTAATGGGGTGGTCCGGGTCCATGTATGGGACCTAAGTCCCGGACCACCCACTGTTCTTTACTCTCGGTATGTTTTTGTATACTGGTCGGGACTTAGTCCTGGACTTAAGTCCCGGACCCTGCTAAATTTCTACAGATTTTAAGTTTCTTCAAATATGTTACAATGCTATCTTTGCCTAATTGATTTCTCATTGTTCCTACACTTAATCCCACATATTTTAGTACTTAATTAGCCTCCTAAACCTGTCTAAATCCATTACTAACTTATCACTCCTTTTCATACAAATTCACACACTTATTTTCTAAGTTTGCATTCCAGCACTTACATTATTTTTCCTAGTTGTGTTTTGCTACAGATTTTGATTCTCACTTTCTCCATCTATAGCTCCCTCTTCTAACGTCGTTCGTAAAGTTTATACTGCATTATCAATCTCTCCTAACCTACCCACTACCTAGCTCCATTTAAAATCTGTTTCAAAGGTATTTTTCTACCTAGTTAAACTCTTAAGTGTTCTAGTTTCTAGGTAAAATTTGACATAACCTCCCCCATATTTTTACATTCTCACCACATGTTTTATTCACACAATGCTACCCATATCACCTGTTTATCAATAACAACAATATATAATTTCCCAAGACAATTACTAGACATTAAACACTCATTAAATTCCTGCACACACACCATTTCCTTTCTTAAGGTTTATACAAGTTTTTCATCAACTTTTGAAGCTTTAAAACAGTTGGGTTCTCTTACACATTATACTACTACTCAATACCACTTTCAATACACATTTAAAGCTACTAAAATCTGTTACACATTGCATTATAAAAGCTACACAAGTGAGTATAATTTACCTTGTCTCCTTACTAGCTTTTCCTTCATTCTTCTTTCTTTCTTCCTTCTTCCTTTCCTCTCCTTTCCTCTCTCCCCACCGGTTATGGAATTTCAATCTCTAAAGCTACAACCCATTGATATACACCACCATTTCATTATAAACTAACCCTTAAACTAACTTTAAAGCTTTAAGGTAAGTTTTAGGGTTTAGGAAATGCATTACCTTGCAAAGGTGTTGTTGGATTGTAGAATAGCAACAAGAGTAGGATTTCCACTCTCCAAAGATGCCAAAATCGGCTGGGCAAGCAAGATAGAAGAACTCAAGACATAGAAATTTCTATTTTGCACATAAGGGCTAAAAATGCTAGTATTTTTGGATTTCTTTTTACCTTAGACTAACAAGGTGAAGAAGAGGCTTCTAATGGTCTTTATCTTCAAAACCAAGAACACCCATAGAGTTGAAGTTGATTGTTTTCGAATTTGGAAAAGAGGGAAATGCTCTCCTTGATGAGAGGAACACAATGGTACAATTTTTGTAATTTTTGGTGGAGGTTTGAGTAGTTAGCAAGAGGGGAGAAGGGAGTGTGTGGAGGGGTGTAAAATCGCCATTGTTGGCAGCTTGGGGAAGAAGAGAGAATTAGAGAGTGAGGGGGAGTGCAGTACGTAGAGCATGGGAGGAAATGAGGGGAGTAGGAGAGAGAGTAGAATAAAGTAAGTTGTTACTTTTTGCTTTTATTTGTTTTTTGTCTTTCGCATATAAGGGGTAATTAAGAGAGTGTGAGGGGAAACAAAATCGGCTCACATACAGCCCTCACATGGGTTTTAAAAATTTTATTTGTAATAGTGGACACACTAGTTTGGTTTATTTACACTCTCACCCCACGACTTCCCATTTTTTTTACAGTTTTTACTATTTTCTCATTTAATTGATTTTATTGGTTCTAGACCTTCATTAATGTTTGTTAATGACTATTTGGTTGACCAAAATTGTTACGAGTCTATTTGACCCGCTTAAAGTCGCGTTTTCCTGGTTTCCTCGAAAAACGTGCTTTAAGGTTCGTTTGTGTTTTTAATCCGTTTTAAGGATCCGTTTTCTTCAGGATTTGTTCCCTCATGATTGTTTAGACATAATTAAGCTTCTAAAATACTTATTAGCCTAATTAATCTCTATTTTTAATTACGGGGTATTTCAAGAACACACAATAACAACAAGCTTGACAGAGAACAGGGGAGTGAGGAAAATCATCAAAAGATCTCCAAGCTTGGAGCCGAAGCAAGAGCCGCAACGGCCAGCCCAAAAAGAGTGAACAACCGAGAGGTCAGCCTCATCCCAGATGACGGTTTCCAATCTAGCTTCTAGTGGAAGCGTCCTTGAAAAAAGGGTCCAAAGAGAGTATGATAGTGCCCGAAAAGCACAACCAGGGGCACTAAGAGATCACACCACCGACTTCTTCAATTTCATATGAGAGGAGAACTTCCACAAAACCTGACAAAATCTGAATTCCAGCAAAAGCCAGAGCAAAGAAAGGAAATGAAGGAGTCCCAAACAAAAGGAATCCCATGAGTGGATGAGGAATCATCCTTATTAAAAGCACCATAGATTTGGGATTCCAAAAGGCCCACATGACCACCAGAAATTTCTACCAATCCTGGCAGCCATAGACCTACTGACCATTCCTTTAGGCAGCCCCTCGGCAGGCCAGAGACTGTATGCCTCATCATTAACACCTGGGGGTGTGACTTGGGGCCTCTCGTGAGTGAACAAGGTAGATGACTAGGGACGGGTTCTTTATCATCAAAACCTTACCTTTCTTATTAGGTGTGGTCTGCTTGGGGGGGGGGGTGGCTATCACTCCCTGCAGGTCTTTACTCCTCAATACCCGCTCATAGTTGTACTTCCATTCAAAGGGTCCTGAGAGTGATCCATGTCTTTTCAGGCGAGCTGAAGTGCTCATGGACGAACAGGACATTGCTGAAATAGACCCAGTGTCGGGATGAAGGGCATTAACCTCCAGAAGATTGACAAGGGAGGACCCATTCGCTGGAGTGGGGGTAGCAAGAGGAGCAGCATCCTTAGTTGATTGGATCTGGCCCACCGGATGGCTGCCTAACCAAAAGGTCGCAGGCATATTTCTAGGTGTTCGGCTTGTCTTCCAAGCCAACCTATATCCCATTCGAAGACAAGAAGCCCGAAGCCAAGGTCCATAGGGGTAGACTCCAAAGTGAATAATTGCTGACTTGGGCAGTCCTTGGTGAAATGAAAAAAGACACCACATCTGAAACATATAGGTGGGATTCTCTCATACGTGATGCACAGGGTGGACTCAACTCCTTTAAGAATAATTTTCAAACACCGGAGAACGGATTATTGATAGGGATCATGACCATGAACAATGGGGAATCTCCACCATAGCACATTCCTTCTTCTAAAAATTCCAAAAAGGTGTCAAATTGAAGAGTGTCCAAAATGAGCATGTTTTAGGGGTGTATTTTATATATTAATCAACACTTTTTATGCTCATTTCTTCACTCAAGCTAGTTTTCCTTTAGTTTATGTTTTAGTGGTGTTTTTATATTTATTGCTTAAACGGGAGGAAAAACATAGCCAGGGGAAAACTAGACGAAGAGAGGAATGCATGGGTGCAAACGGATCCAAAAATCAGAGTTCAAAAGAAGATAGAGCATTCTATTACGGACCTACCCAGAGCGCCGATCCATGTGGGTCAGTCTAAGTCAGTGTGCCAATTTTATTGTGTTCGTGGTGTAACACGCTGGATTTTTTCTTAAATGAAAGCTTATAAAATTACGAGTCTAACGGCATAAACGAAATTGAAAACGGACGGACTCCAAACGAGTCTTAAAAGTGCAAAGCAAATCTGGTCCGAACTTGTGTCCGGACATGGGAAGTTTGGACACAAGCCGAGGGTTTAGAAAACCGGAAATCGGTGACGTCCGAACTTGTGTCCGGACATTAGAAGTTCGGACACAAGTCGAGAGTGAAAACAGAATTAGTCTGAGCTTGTGTCCGGACATTAATGTTTGAACACAAGTCGAGAGTTGGAAAATCAGAAAACGAAAGCGTCCGAACTTGTGTCTGGACATTGTTGTTCGAACACAAGTCGAAGATCAAAAGTTCCGAAAAATTCTTACGTCCGAACATTGGTCCGAGCTTGTAAGTTTCGACCTAAGTCGAACTTACAAGTGATTCGTCCTCGCATGATGTCCGAACAATGATGTTCGGACAGATGTTCGGACACACTCAATCCTGTGAAATCAAGTTAAACTCTCGGGGCCTATCTGAACATTGATGTCCGGACGGACGTTTGGACAGGTCCTGAAATGTGATTTTAAGCACGATAACAAAGTCAGAAAAACACCATAAAGTTGTGAAATCAATGTCAATAGATACATAAATACTCTAGCAAGTTTAGACAACACTAGTTACCAAATAAACACAACGGAAAGACAATCGAGTTAACAATGAAAGCTTTAACCAGTATTATAATTATCAAAAACATTCATCTGGACATATAGTCAAAAGTTTGAATTAAAAGCAGCAGAAATGTAAAATCACCAGGGCGTTACCACCACACTCAAACCTATTGAGTGCTCAGGCTTAATCCAATCCAAAACAATTCTAAAACGTTTCCAACATTGTAAAATAATGTATTTCAACTCAAAAACTCATCTTAACAAATCATAAAGTCAACTCGTCCGTCCTAAGCTAGGTGATAGCGTGTCCCTAATTCCCAAATCAGCCATAGATACTTGTGATTAGAAACAACATACAGAAAACGCGAAGGGATCACGCAAATCAGCGAAACTGAGTAAACATTGCCTCAACTCGTAAAATACATTTTGAAACTCGTTTTATATTTGCAAACCAATACACACACAAAAGTTAACCAATTGAGACACATCCAAAATTACAACGCCAAAAATAATTTGGGGGAGAGTTTTCAACAGGATCCAATTATCAGTATACACGGGCGACACCCGAATTTGGGGTCGCAACAATAATATCCCAACTCACCCTAAGTCCTTAAGTGTGCAAACCTCCCAGAAAGTACTTTTGACCCAAAAGAGTAGATCATAGAGCTTAACTGCAAGTACTGTGTAGGCAAAATTATATATCTATTCACGGGGTACAAAGTACCGAATTCCACGGAGTACCATAAGGTACCATCAATATACACGGAGTGACGGAGCACCATAAGGTACCATCAATCCAAATCTATCCAGTGAAAGTCTCCCAAAACATTATCCAATATTATTTGTAAAGTCATTGTATCCAGAACACACGGGGGAAAATAATTCCCGAATTCTAATAATACCAAAACAATGTTTTATCCAGTACTCTATCGACAAAAACCACACAAGATAGAAGGTGATGAGCACAGATGTTTACTTGGATACGCTCACCACTACGAAGATAATTCAGCCAATCCACTAGAAGTGCCCGTCAGAGAAATCGGGGTCTAGAATTTGAATAGAGATACAATCAGAGACTCACTCAATTATAATCAAAATAATATCAAAGCCTTACCGATGATTACCCTTACCCTTCTACCTAATCCGACACCAGGGAAGGAGCTTGACAGCAGCAGGAATGAAAGAGCGAGAGTTTGAGAATTTTGGAAGTTTAGAGAGAGAGAAGAGCGTAATGGCGATGCGGTGAAGATGAAGACGATCGTGAGATAGATCGTGATTATAAATAGAAGTAAGTAGAGGAAAGGGATTTTATTAATTAGGTAATGAATGTAATTGTTTTTAGGAAAGGAAAAGAAATAAATAATGTTGTAATGTTATAATCAATTTAAAAGCGGTCTATACTGATCTGGTTAGAAAATCAAGGAGTATTTTACTGATTAGAAATAAAATGAGAAAAAGAATAGTTAGTCGTTAAAGGAAGGTAAGGATGGGTAAAATGTCTTCCTAGGAGAGATTTTGTCTACAAGAAATAAATAAGTAATAATAAGTCATTTAGAAGAGGAGTGGGGATCGCGGTGAGAGTAGGAAAAATATTTAATATTAAATATAATTTCTTGGAAAAAGAATATGAGAAAGTATGATAGCATTTATAATAATTAGGGAGAGGTAAAGTTAGAATCGAACTCTTAAAATTAATAATAATTAGTTGGAAGTAGCAAAATCCGAATTTAACTCTTAGGATTAAAAGGACGTTGTAACATCTACGAAGGTTGGGAATATTTATATATTAGTAACGTTGGTACGAATAAGGGATTTGTAAAAAATTATAATTATTTTAGGAAGAGGGGGAAATTAACATAAGAGGATGTTTAACTTCCATGGGCCTTATTAATACTACTCCTGACTAACCAATAATAACTGATTTGTTCCAACTAATATTAAATATATCCTATGTCGCAATTTGCGGGTATTTCACGTGGTCATGGATGCCACGTCTGGCACTTAGACTCCCCGTCCGGACCCGGATGGAACGGATCTCGCCCGGATGTTGAAGAGAAAGAAAAGGTTGTGAGACGTCCGGGTCTGGACGCGTTGGATCTCGCCCGGACGACCCACCGTCCGGCACCTGGACGCCCTCGTCCGGCACCCGGACACCCCCGTCCGGCACCCGACACCTCACACAACTCGCTTCTCTCGCCTAGAAAGAATAGTTATATTGTGTCTTGTCCGACCCTTGGAGCCGGACTTAGAATCGGACGGGGAAAATCATTAGCAAACTCACGTGTTTAAAGAAAGAAAAGAGAAGAGAGAGGGGCACTCTCGAGCACTCTAGCTCCAGCGACGCGCAGAAGAAGAAGAAGAAAACGAAGAGAAAATAGGAGAGGAAAGGAAAAGAAGAAGAAAGGAGAGCTCCGCCTCCATTCAAGATCCACACCTCATCCATGGCTATTTCTCCCTTATTTCCTCTCTCTCTCTACCATGCTTGAGTAGTCTCCTTGTAGCTTGGGATGGGGATTTTGCCCCAAAATCCTTAATCTTCCATCGTTATACCTTAAACTTGTATTTATGCTTTATTGTAGTCCTTGTGTTTAGTGATTGATGACTATTTGGGTAGTAGTGAATCTTAAACTTGTTACTCTTGATTTGAGGATTTGTGTAGGGTTACCCAATTTATATCTACGTGTTAACTTGGTTGGTTCGATTTACCGATAGCTTTAGCACTAATGTGGGATTCTATCAATATTTGATTTTGAGATAGAAACCTAAACGGTGGGGACTAAACGGATGTACTCTAATTTTGATGATTTTGAGATTAGACTACATTGCAACTTAGGGGAACTTAAACTGAGTGGTATCGATTGACCTAGGGTTTAGCTGATTGAGAAGTCCCAGTTAAATCGGTTAGGATTTGTAGGCCTAGATTAGGTTACTAATTAATTGAGTGTTTCTGTTGTTTAGCTACAAGTTCAAAGGCCGACAATAGGTAGTATGTAAGGGGAGGACGGGTGCAATTGTCCATCCCGGGCTACATTTATCCTAAATTAGTTAGATTAGGTGAAAAAGAGGGAGAGGAAGAAGCGTAACATCATTAGAGGCCACATAGTGTTTTAGGTATGCCTAAAGACTGAGAATCAACACCCTGTTCCCTAATAAATCATTAGCGAATATTGATCGTTTGCTAAGAAGGAGTGTGAAAGATAATCGGAGTAGCAAAGATGGGAACAGTGATCACATTCCAAAACACTTAAGGATCAAGAAGAGCAGAGAAATGAGCCATGCTAAAGAAGGAGATCATAAAACATAGACAATGTTGGTTGGTCTCATAGAGACACATCACTCCAAACCATAACAAGAAAAGGAATTTATGGGGACCAGGCAAGTGTACTGAATATGTTTGAAATGGAGGAGGTAAATGCATCACTGAAACCTGGTTGATGAGGTGCCTCTAGATGGGAAAAATACTGCGGATTATACTAGTTAGGTTGTAGAGAGAAATGGTGAGTTCTTTGGGGTAAGTATGTGTAGGATCGGGTGGCTAACTCAACCAACCTAAGGTGTGAGTCTAAGGGTTGGCTTGACTCAATCGATCTCTAAAAGCGAAGAGAAGAGACACTCTAGAACGAAAAGACACTCAATCGAACTTACAAAACTTAGTACGCGAAAGGCTTAACAGGACTTGAGAAAGTTAGAGTTAGAGATGGACTTGTGGAACTCAGCAAGATACACAATAAGTTATTTTATTCTCTGTCAAAATAGAATACTTACAAATGCCCACTAAGTAGAAGAGATCTACTTAGCGGTTTTTTCACTCACTCACCCAATACACTTTCTGATCAGCTCAATGGAAGTGTAGCAAAACTAGGATCTTCCTAGGCAGAGTCTATCTAGATGCTAACTAAATTGGTACGTATTTTTCTCGTCTCTGGCTTATAAAGCAATTCTTTCTCTCTCTCTAAGCTCTGAAATTTTCAATAAAACACAACTTTAATCTAGCTAGTACACAACCTATTTATACTAGCATTACAAGAGGCAGGTCGAGGGATTAGTTCCGCAAATATCGGAAAAAAGTGGAGGGCAACGTCTTGAGTTGTCTTGACTTGGGGCCGCGAACTTCTTCGGTATGTATGATGGGGAGGCTGTATGACCGTTGTGGTGTTGAAGCATTCCCGAGTTCGCTCCTTAGTTTTCGCAATGACACGGGAGAGTCTCTGTAGTCTCCTTAGTTGCATGACTCCATTGAAGTGGCTCGCTCTTTGTGTTTGACCGATGATGATTGACTTTGTCGAGGTGATTGGCTATCTCTGCAACGCTCTGATGTCCCAACAAGTTTCCCCCTTGTTGTTGATGATAGCAAACCTCCATGAATCATGATTGAGTCAATCCTGAAAATGAGAACAGAAAACACAAAGAACTAGGGGAACCGACCCTGTCAAAGTTCCCCCTTAATAGCAGCAGTAGTAGTTGAGTTCAAAAGACTCCATTTAGTTCCCCTTAATCATAGGGACTCCAGGCAAGCAAATGTGAATATGCAGTTAACAGGCATGATAAGGCATAGTATATAAAGCAGTTATAGTACTAGACCACACGGTTCAGCAGCAAAAATCTGAAAGCAGTTTTAAACAACAATAGAGTCCCCCGTACACCAGACAGGATTCACTGCTTCCCCCTTTTGCTTTCATCAGAGGGAAGCCCATAGTCACGAAAGAGTTAGTCCAAAATTCACACACAAACCAGCAAAAAGTGTTTAGAACTTAAAACAGCCTAAGTCCTAACACTACACACATGCACGTCAATCTAAGGGTCAGGGTTGGGGTTAGGGTTGCTTGGATGTCAAGGAGTTGATCCTACAAGGCCGTCACAGTCGTCTCGATCCTAGCGAGTCTGTCCATCATCCATGAGTGGCTCTGAGTTAGCTCTGCTGCCAGGGCGAGGAGTCGCTCCACTTTTCAAGAGTGGTAGGAGCGTATCTTGAGGGACTGCCTCTTGAGAAGTGGACGTACCCGCCGTCGTTGGAGTTGATGGTGGGGGCAGCAGCTTGGATTTGTCGATGGATGTCAGTCAATTCAGATAGCGGAGGTTGATGGTGTCTACCTCGTCGATGGACTCCGGTGTGGATGTCGCCAGGGGTACCTGAAAGAATTTGAGAATGCGAGGCAGCCAAAACACATACCCCCAGGGAGTGTTTCGGGGTATCGACAGACTGGGCTAAGTGATGGAGAATAATGTGGGCCAGATTGAGAGAGTGACGGTTGATATGCAGTACATGATAGTGAGGTCCAAGCAATTGACCATGAGATTTCCTTCTTTTCGGGGACGATGTTTTTTATGACAAGGATGTGCAGGAGTTGGTGGAGGATTGAGAGATCGCCTCGGGGTATTGGGGAGCCCACTTTTTTCTTTGAAGAGAAAAAGCGGTAGATCTTATTTTATGGGACCCCGGGGATTTCTGGGAGGACTCCTTTTTCATAGAAGGACTGACCGGTATGAGGGACTCCAAGAACTTGGGACAGCTTTTCAAGATTGAAGAAAATGGGAGTGGAATTGACAAAAGATTGGGCAGCACCGTTTCTGATAACAAGATTTTGATAAAAATCGACAGACTCTTGGGGGTACCACTCGGTTATCTCACAGAAAAGGTGTTTCCACCCTTGAACCTCTAGCATTGTCACTAACTCCCCAGATTTGAAGACAGAGCCCATGAAAAATCTAGGAACTTACCTCTAACGATATTTCGTTCTGCAGCAGGGTCACCGAGCATTTAGCGCTGGGTGAAGGGGTCTATCTTCACACTTCGGCGTTGCGGCTTGAACGGTTTCTAGACCCTGGTGGAGGTGGCGTCAGTGGATGTGTCGTGACTGTTGGTGGGTAATTCTTGGACTGGGGAAGATTCACCGGAACCAGAGGAGACTGGTTGGGCCTTTACAGAAGATCGTAGAACTCTTTTGGCTGTGGGCCGAGTGGTGGTTTGAGCTTTTCTTTTTCGAGGTTTGGGTTTGGGAGATTTGGGAGGTGTTGGGGTTGCGGATTTTTCTTGGGATGCTTGTGGGTTGGTGTTGGAGATCTTTTGGGCGGAGCTTGCGGTTGATCAGTGGCTTGGGTTTCGGTGGTGGGCTTTGGTTGTTGAGGTGGTGAGATGGTGGCAGGGTTTGAAGTGGGTGTGACATCTTCGACATCCGTCTCAAGAATGTCGGTCTTGGCGGCAGAAGGCAGTGTTTTGTTGGGGTGATGTATCGCGGGTGGTTGGTGGTGGTGGGCAAAGTGTAATGGGGAGGAAGTGGCAGTGGTTTTGGTGGGAGAGTGAGTGGGGTGGTGGTGAGTGGAGATGGGTTAGGGTTGGCCATGGATTGAAGGTACACCTGAAGGCGGATGGGATCTTGGAATATCTCGGCCGGAATGTTGATGTCGTTGAGATTAATGCCTGCCATTTGGAATTGTGGTATGCTTAGGGTAAGGTGGATGTAAGTGAGAGAGATGGAGTAGACTGATGAGGGATATAAAGGCTGAAGTGACTACGAAGGTGTGCAGGGGTTCGTGTGTCAGGCGAGAAAATAAGGGAACGCGAGAGGCCAGCGAGATTAAGGGCGTGGATTTAGGCGGGGTGGGTGTGGATAGATGACGTGGATGTATAACGCTAATAACATAGAGACATTCTAAGCAAGAAAACACAGTTCACAGATTCAAGTGCAAACAAAGACAGACTCAGTGAGACATAAGGAGTAGTACCTACTGACGATTGCGGTAGGGGCAAAGAGATGCGACCGTCTAGGTAGACAGAGTCAACCCAATTGCTGATCGAAGTCCTTCAAATCGTGATGTAGACAGGGGTTTAGTAAAGATATCTGCAAGTTGATCTTCTGTGGGCACAAAGTCAAGTTGAATGAGCTTTTTCTCGACACAGTCTTTCAAGAAGTGAAAACGGATTTCAATATGTTTGGTTCTTGAGTGTTGGACTGGGTTTTTGGATATTTTGATTGTGCTTTTGTTGTCACAAAAGATTAGGATCTGTTCTTAGGTGACATGATAATCTTGAGGTTGCTGTTTAATCCAAAGGAGTTTGAAGCAACAGGCTGCAGTAGAGACATACTCTGCCTCCGCTGTAGAGAGTGCGACAGAGTTTTTTTTGGAGGACCATGAAACAAGGCAAAGACCCAAGAACTGCGCATTACCTGAAGTACTCTTTCGATCTTGGAGGGAACCAGCCCAATCAGAGTCACTGTATCCAAATAAAGTGAAAGTAGGAGATCGAGGATACCATAGATAGAGTATACTTGTACCTTTAAGATATTGGAAGATGTGTTTGACTGCTTTGAGGTGAGACTGCTTTGGTGCTGCTTGGAAACGGGCACAAAGACAGACTGCGTGAAGAATGTCGGGGCGACTGGCAGTCAGGTACAAGAGGGACCCTATCATTCCTCTATATTTGTGGCATTGACACCGACTCCGTCATCATCAAGATGAAGTTTGGCAGATGTACAACTTGGTGTGGACATGCTCTTAACGTTTTTGAGTTTGTACTTATCAAGGAGTTCCTTGATGTACTTTTGTTGATGGATCTTAATCCCTTCCTTTTCCTGTTGAACTTGTAATCCTTAGAATAACTTGAGCTCACCTAACTCATTCATGGAAAACTCTTGCTTCATAAGGTTAGCAAAATGGTCGCAGAGGGTGTTACTTGTAGAGCCATAAATGATATCATCAACATAAATCTGTACTAGAAGTAAGTCATGTGATGAGTGAAGAATTAATAGTGTCTTATCTATGTTACCTCGAGAGAAACCATTTTACAACAGATATGTAGACAGTCTTTCATACCAAGCGTGCGGAGCCTGTTTCAGTCCGTAAAGGGCCTTACACAGTTTGTAGACGTAGTCGGGATGGACGGAGTCTGTGAACTCTGGGGTTGCTCAACATAGACTTCTCTATCAATATAGCCATGGAGGAAGGCCGTCTTGACATTCATTTGATATAATGTGAAACCTTTGAATGCAGCAAACACAATTAACATGCGAATTGCTTCAAGACGAGCTACAAGTGCGAAGGTTTCATCATAGTCAATCCTTCTTCTTGATTGTAGCCCTGAACAACCAATCTAGCTTTATTCCTGAAAACTTTTCCTGCATCATCAAGTTTATTACGAAAGACCCAATGAGTGCCAATGGTTTGTTGATGTGTGGGTCGAGGAACTAACTCCCAGACAGCATGTCTTTGGAGGGAATTTAGTTCCTCCTGCATTGCAGTGACCCAATCACTATCAAGGAGTGCTTCTTTGACATTTCTTGGTTCAGTGCTGGAGAGAAAAGCGCCAAAGGCACAAAGTTTTGCATAGCTTGGAAGCGTGTTTGAACACCTGAGTTTGGGTCAGATATTATGTTGTCAGGAGGGTGGGATGATTTTTGTTGGAACTGACGACGTGAAGCAGGAGGGGGTGTGTCTTTGTCAGGGGAGTCAAAGTTCAAGTTTTGTGGTAAGGGTGTCTCAGGGTTATTGTCAGAGTCAGTAGAGTCTGATGCATTGCCTTTGTTTTCCGGAGAGTCATTAGGTGTGATGGATTAGGAATCGTGGAGTCTTCCTATGGGTACAGTGATGAAGTATGGATCAGTGAGGAAATCATCTGGAGCAAAGTCAAGTTGATCAGAAGATGAGCCGACATTGTAGGACTCATCGAACTTGACGTGGGGACTCTCTTCTAAACATTGAGTTCTCAGATTAATAACACGATAAGCTTTGCTTTTAGAAGAGTAGCCAAGAAATATACCATCATCACTTTTAGGAGAGAACTTACCCAAGTTGTCCTTACCATTATTGTGGATAAATCACTTACAACCGAAACGCCTGAGATGAATGAGATTTGGTTTACGTTGACGGAGTAGTTCGTAGGGTGTCTTGTGAAGGAATGGATGGATCAACGCATGATTTAACACATAGCATGTTGTGTTAACAGCTTCTGCCCAGTATGATGGAGTTAGTTGACTGTCAATGAGCATGGTGCGTGCCATTTCAACCAAGGTTCTATTCTTTCGTTCAACCACTCGTTCTGTTCCGGAGTGCGTGCGGATGAGATTTGGTGATCAACTCCATTGTCCCTACAAAACTCATCAAACGACTTGTTGCAAAATTCAGTACCCTGGTCCGTTCTCAGCGTTTTCAATGTAAACGAAATTTGTTGATAAGCATTTTATGGAGTTTAACGAACTCCATAAAAGTTTCATCCTTCATAGATAGAAAAATGACCCAAGTCCACCTAGAATAGTCATCGACTATGACCAGAATATACCTCTTACCACTTCTGCTTTGTGTACGCATGGGGCCAACAAGATCCATGTGGAGCAATTCCAACGGAGAGCTAGTAGAGAGAGTTGAATTACTTTTGAAGGAAGACCGGGTGTGTTTACCTTTATGCATGCTTCACAGACAGAGTCAGTGTCAAAGTTTGTATCGGGTAAACCAATCACCAAGTCCTTGCTTTTGAGTTTGTTCAACAGCCTGTGATTTGCGTGACCAAGTCTGGAGTGCCACAGCAATGAGTTTTGGAATGCACATTTAGACAGACTTGATCATCTGGATTAATGTAGTTTAAGCACATTTTGTAGAGATTTCCTTCTCTGCGTCCCACAGCTTTTAGGGAACCTGTACGCTCATCATAAACCTTACAATCCGAAGAAGAGAAAAGTACCAAATTGAATCTATCACAAATTTGAGAAATACTTAATAAACTATGTTGAAGTCCAGTAACCAGATGGACTCCATCAATTTTAAATTTTGAGGGGTTACCTACAGAGCCAACTTCTACGATTTCACCCTGGTTGTTGTTTCCAAAGTAACCTTACCTCCTTGGTAGGATGAAAGTGAATTAAATTGATTTGGGTCTCCAGTCATGTGACGGGAGCATCCACTATCCAAGTACCAGCTGTCTCCATTCGCCTTCACCTACAAAATAAAAGATCATTTGTTAGATTTGGGAACCCAGATGTACTTGGGTTCCCTTTTTGAGCCAGATCTTTTTAATTCTTCTCTAGCTTCAAGTATCAATCTAACTCGTTTGACGTTGAATGAAAGATCTTTATTCAATTTATCACAAGCACTGTCCCTATGTCCAAGACTCCCGCAGTAGCCACAGATCTTGGTTGGAGGAAGATTGACATATTTCTGCTGTCCTTTCCACCAGGAGTCAAACTTCTCCTTTTCTTGATATCGTTTGGCTTTGTTGTCGGGTTTGGACATATTTTTTGGAATATTGAACTTCCCTTTTGCCACTTGGGCTTAGACGGAGTGGATCCAACTCCAGATTGAAGATTGGCAATCTCTTGAGAGAGTTTTTCTACTTTTAAACGAAGATCATCACAATCTTGACTGACTTCCTTGATTTTGGAGTTGGCCCACTCAGGCAGTCGGAGGAGGGGTGACTTGTTTGATAAATTTGACAGGCTTGAGAGAGAGAGCGTGCTCTTTTTCTTTCAGCTTGAGTGAGTGAGGTTTTTGATAGTGGTGTTTAAGGACATGTTTTTGGATTCGAAAGCATTTAGATCATTTTGAAGAGAGCAGCACTTATCAGTGAAAATGGTGAGGTCCTGTTTGAGAGAGTCAATCAGAGTGAGAGACTCTTTCTGGTCGCTCTGGCTGGATTGATTAAGCTCTATGGTATCATGGAGTTCCTTTTGAAGGGAATCAACATGACGCCGTGATTCTTGTAGATCTAGTCTAAGAGAGCAAGAGATGGTCTTGTGTTCCTCAGCTTCATCTCTTAAGGCATACATAAGATCCCTTGAGATTTCGAGTTCCTCAGATAACTCGGTTATTTTGCTGGTGACACTTGCTTTGAGGGAGTTAGTCTCAGAGAAAATTTTAGCAATTAAGGTCATAAATCCCATAGGAGTAATACGGTAAAGGTCTGTTTCAAGAGAGAACGAGTTACCTCATTGTCGGGGATCATGGATTCCGTCGTATCATGTGCCATGAGACATACCAGGCCGCTGAGACTCTGTGTCTTGATCATCGGAGTCTGAATCACCCCAACCAACAGCTGCCATCAGCGCCTCCCTTGTGATTTTCCAACTGGTTTTTGAGTAAAGGGCAGTCCTTCTTGAAGTGGCCAAGTTTATTGCAGTTAAAACAAGTGACAGAGTTGAAGACTTGTTTGGAGGAATTTGAGAACGACCGACTATGTCGATTTGGCTGGTTACACATGGATTTTCGGAAGTTCTTTACTATGAATACAAAGTCTTCAATAGTCTCAGCCTCACTTTCTTCAACGATAATATCCACTAACTCGGCTTTAGCTTGTCTGATTTGAGTATCAGCGGCATAGGCTCCTTCTTGGGTATACTAATTTGAGTTAACCTGCAAAGCTTGGTCATTCAAAGTAGTAACCTTACTAGAAGAAGAAGAAGAAGATGTATTACCACATTTCTTCGAACGTTCTTTTTGTACTTATCTACAGATTGTAGATATGAACCTAAGTCTTGGTAGCTCCATTTTGATAAGTCCTTGCATGCTTTGGTGGAGATTACCGTCTCTGCCCATTCTTCTCTGAGACTATCCAGCAGCTTGTGCAAGACACTCTCTCTATCCGGTAAGATGTTAACTTCCTGCATAGTAGTAGTTAGTAAATAAAAACGATCAAACACTTCTTCCAGAGACTCACCGGCTTTTGCAGAAAATTTTCATAGTCCATTCGAAGTTCTTGAGCTTTCACTTCTTGAGTTCAGTAACTCCTTCGTGGGTAGCCTGAAGGAGAGTCCATATCTCGTTTGCAAACTTGTAGCGGTTGACTCTTCTTTGTTCTGGAATGGACAGACAAGTGTAGATTGTGCGGGATGCTTGTCGATTTAGCTCATATTGTTTGCGATCTACAGCAGTCCATGTGGATCGATCTTGATTGACTGCTAGATCTCCTCCAGTGACTATCTCCCAAAGTTTAGAGTTAACTGACTCAATGTGTTGCTCGATCTTGTTTTCCAGTGGTCGTAGTTGGTGGAGGTGAGTCTGGGGTGCTCGAAGTGCATTTTGTTGTTTTGATTGGCGAAGAGGTCTGCCATTGCTTCGTTGATTGATTGTCATCCTAAGCAAGGCTCTGATACCACGTGTAGGATCGGGTGGCTAACTCAAACCAACCTAAGGTGTGAGTCTAAGAGTTGGTTTGACTCAATCGATCTCTAAAGCGAAGAAGACACTCTAGAACGAAAAGACACTCAATCGAACTTGCAAAACTTAGTACGCGAAAGACTTAACAGGACTTGAGCAAGTTAGAGTTAGAGATGGACTCTGTGGAACTCAGCAAGATACACAAATAAGTTTTTTATTCTCTGGTCAAAATAGAATAACTTACAAATGCCCACTAAGTAGAAGAGATCTACTTAGCGGTTTTTCACTCACTCACCCAATACACTTTCTGATCAGCTCAATGGTAAGTGTAGCAAAACTAGGATCTTCCTAGGCAGAGTCTATCTAGATGCACTAACTAACTTGGTACGTATTTTCTCTCTCTGGCTTACAAAGCAATTTCTTTCTCTCTCTCTAAGCTCTGAAATATTTCTCAATAAAAGCACAACTTTAAACTAGCTATTACACAACCTATTTATACTAGCATTACAAGCGGCAGGTCGAGGGAGTTAGTTCCACAAATATCGGAACTAACTTAGTGGGCAACGTCCTTGAGTTGTCTTCTGACTTGGGCCGCGAACTTCGAGGATGATGGGGGGCTGTGTACGCCCGGTTTACCACCACCATTACACTAGTTTTTTTTTACTTAGTTTTTTTATTTCTTTAGGACATGCCATAACTGAAATAACATTATAACATTAGCTTACATTATACATGCATCAGTCTTTACAAAAGGTCCCCTACTACCACCACCGGGGGTTACCGCCACACTTACCAGGGGCTAGCAAGTGTAAGGCTACATACCACCACCACCCCTACGTTAGTCTCTTTTACATTGCTATTCTATTACCAAAAGAGTGACACAACCAACCCGTCACTTACACCTTAGTACCAAAATAACCCCTTCTCAGCCAACTGCCAAGTTAGCTCCTACTCCTATTTTACACCAAAAAGTAAAGGGTATCAAAAAACTATTACATAACTAGTGTCTAGCAAGGGACCACTTCCATATACTGGTAAATAGTGGAAACGTCATGAGTAATGGTCTGCCTGCTGCCATTCTCCAGGTGCCTGTAACCTTGTATCTTCTTATTCCACTCCTCAAAGACTATCTCGGTGACCCCAGGCTGAATACATCTACGGTAAGTGACAACATGAAAATATAGAAGGTGTCGGTGGACTCATCCTCAGTGCAGAGAAGGTGACCATCCCAGTTACCCTGAACTCATAGAATTCATATACCCCACAAGAGAATAAAAACAAAATAAAATCAGTAAAAAACGGAGTAACACTACCACACCCCGTTAAAAACTTATTTCTCTTTAAAAACCTTTGTTGCATGTAAATAATAACAGTCATAAGGCATAGCAAATCAGAAAAGACCACACACATTTACCTGTACCAAGAACCATCAAGGATAAATAATATCATATACAAGATATTTCCAAATGAAGTCACCACCACCACCACCCACCCTATGTCCTTAAGTGTGCACACCCCCTATTGTAAACTTCTGCCCAATAGGAGTAGTCATAGTGGCAGCACCGATTCATTAATAGGAGTTTATATTGTGCTAGAACATCGGCTTGGCCTTAAAGGCTCTCACAAGAGGCATAGCCTTAGGATAACCATGTTATCAAAATCACACAATACTTTCCACCACCACCATAAGTGAAATACCCCTAACATCTAAATATTAAATAATGGTAAATGTATATTTAGGGGATTATTAAACCCTAAGAGAATATATAAACACTCAGGCGTTAAAAACGCACCTAAACTCCTTAAGGTCAAAAACGTGCGTTAAAGCCCGACCTTAAGTAAACAAGTTATATAAGCTATAAACTTCATATGAAGATAATCAAGGATCATTATATGACCCTTGGAACGCAGGACCTCATCTAAAAATAAATGAAAAATACACATGGTCCGGGAGTTCCCTTAAAGGCCCTTAGGGCCCGAAAGCCCCGGAAATACATTATAGGATGAAGTAAAGAATTACACTTCATTCCAAATACACCATAACACTTTATTAAACATATAAGATGAAGTCCTCACGCTAAATTCTCAGTTGAACGCAAAATTCTAGGAGATGCTTTAAGGGGGTCCCATAAACCCTCGGGAATGCCCAGGAGGAGTGCCGAGGTGGCACGAACTCCTATAAAATTAATTCTTAGAGTTCCTAACATCATTATTAATCATTCAAAGAGAATCGTAGAACTACTTTCTCAAAACAAGCAAAGTACGGGGGATGGATTTCTTAACGCTCCTTTTTGCCGGTTAGGCCGGGAATTGTGTTTGAGTGGTATAACCCCATATAACCCAATGTAACACCTTAAAGTATTATTATTGACTATAAAAAATATTTATAAACACTTGGAACACATAGCGACTACTTATTTTTCAGAAAATCCTTAAAGCAAAAAACGCACCTTCGGGTGTCACAAAAATGCGTTTTACGCAATTGCCTTGAAATTTTTGAGGAGCCACGAGTTGATAAACTTAAAAGGGGATAAATTTACCATATAAATCAATTAATTCCAGTACTAAATTCATAGTACAAATGGGGGCGATTTTTGGGACAAAAAGGTACCTAAAATCAGCATTTTTACCTTAAACTTTCATTTTACCTTGGTATAAATGTACCAATTAATGTTGTGACCTATTACATGTTATAATATGGTCTTAATAAATTATAGTGTGACAAAAATTAAATCAAAAATCAGACCCATTCACTCCCTATTGTATGCGCCATTTAGGTGGTAAATTACTAGGATTGTTGCAAAATTATATCTTATGCTAAGATGACTCATCCTAGCAAGTAGTATATGTTAATGTAGCAACTGATTTCAGTCAATAAGACTCCCCCATCGTATTACCTGCAGGAAAACACAAGAAAACAATAAAGATTAGCTTAAATAAAGACAATGAAATTGAATGCAAATCTAGTCATACCTAGACTAGGCAATTAAACAAATTAAGCAAGTTGATATATGGGCATGTGATTGCCGATAATGGACAAGGCATTAGGAGGTGAGTGCTGCATAATTAACCTAATGAGACATGTGCCTAACTTTCATAATTATCTTGTTACAATTAACAAACCCAGTAGTCTCCTAGGATGTCATTTAGCCATAAGTCTACACCATTTGGAGCTGCCTATATGCTCCATTATGCCGATCACACCTGCATGGAAAGACAAGATTAGTACAATAATTAAGCTAAGTAGACATTAAAGAATTATCTAGTCTTATCTCTTCTTTCAAACATCAAACTAAACTTCCATTATCCCCTCTTCAATCAGCCGAGAATGAGTCTCAATTAAGAGACTTTTGTAGTCAAATTCCTAAGTCAAATTAAACAAAACAAAGATAAAATAATGACATATAAAAACCAATAATTCCCATTTGATTCAACCTTGTTTCTTGCCTTAGTACTTACGTAGACACTTTCATTCCCTTGCCTCATTCATGAATTGGTAAGCTTCTTCCTTACTCTCTCTTTTCTTCTTCTTTCCTAAGTTAATTCCTAAGAGCTAATAAGCTCCATTAGTGGTGGTCTTGGTTCTAACACCATTTTAATGTAATTTCCTAGTTAGTTCTATCAAGTCTTGAAGCAAGAAATCATCCTAGCAACTTCTACAAATTTTCGCCAACCATAGGTGTTCCAAGGAGGTTCCTAGATTCAACAACAACACAAGGAACAACAAGATCAAGTTAAGGTATATTTTTATGTGAAAAACCTAAGTAAATTCCTTATAGTATTTTTGAAAATTTAGGAACGTCTAAACCCATATTCTCTTCATTATTTCATGAAGGAAACTTGGATCTACAATCATCCCAAGGTGTACCAAAAATACCTTGTTAAATTCCTAAGGTAAACTCTTGTAAAATTACTATAAATATTATTTATAAACTCTTGTTAGAAGTCTAACAAATAGATCTCCAACATATGTATAAGGAGGCCGAAATACCTTCATCAAATAGCATTTGGAGAGCTTGGAATCCAAGGAAAAATCAAGTACAAGAATTGTCTTGATTTAAGGGTAAGTTTATATAAGTAAGGTTTATTAAGTTTAAGTTTTATTTAAGCTTCAAACTTTGGTATAAAAATTATGTACAACCTCTAAATAAATTAGGGCCAAAAATACTATAGGTTATATTGTCAAGAAAATAATTTATAACATATAAGGTAAGGTTATTACCTAAGGCATCTATTTGGGTCACAAAAATTAATTATGTTACATATATATTTAAACCGAGTGGTCTAGGGATTTAATGTTCTATTTTGAATTTATAATCATTCTAAGTCATTAGCATAATTTTAGAAGTGTTATATGGCTTATATACATTATATATACATATTATAAAGTTTAAATCAAGTTTTGAAACCATATGGTAAAACTTAATTAAAGCCGAGAGCAATATATGAGATTTGGGGAATTTGGAATATATATATATATAAGTGTATTAAATATATTATAAATTTTGGGAACATTAAAAATAGCTACAAGTATTTAAATGGCTAGTTTAATAAATTATGTGGCTAAAAAGTAAATTTTGAAAAGTTTGGGGTGCTTAATATAATTACTGAGAATGAAGGGGTGAATTTGCTATATTTATGGAAAATATAAGGTAGGAATTAAATTATGAATTTTGGTAAATAAATAAAGTGTTTAAGTGCTAAAATAACATTTAATAAAGTTTTGGGGCTATTTTGTGATTATTGAGAAGTTTGGGATAAAACCAAGAATATACATGATTTTATGGGTATATTAAAGTATTAATTATGAAATTAAGTCTTGGTCAAAGTGTTGACCAAAAATTGGGTTAAAATGATTTATGACATAAAATATTAAGTTTATAAAAGTTTTGGGATGAATATGTAATTTATAAAAGTATATATGTGAAAACCGAATTGAATAGGGGCGGAAATGTATATTGCAAAATATATGGGTCTTTTCGGTAATTAAGAAGGATTAAATATTAAAACTATAGTTTATGAATTAATATGTAACTTATATAAAGTTTTGGGGTTAAAATGTAAATAAAGGAAACTTACTATTAAAACCGAAACTATAAGTGGCTATATAATGATTTGCGAAAATTAGTGGGCACAAATTGTAATTTCCGAAAGTTGATATGGTTAATTAGTAAATTATAGAAGTTATATGGTTATTTGGTAATTTATAAAAGTTGTTGGGTACAAGATATAAATACCGAGTTATTATGGTGGTTTTGTAATTTAATAAAGAAAGGAATTAAGATTAAGTAATATAATGTATTATGGTATAATATGGGATAAAATATAAAGTTTATAAAATAATCATGGTTATACTAAAAATAACCAAAGGATACATTATAAAGAATAAGTGGAAACAATTATGAGAAAATGATTAAAGAAACAGAAATATACTAAAAGGTAGAATTCATTATCACATGTGAACTCCACATAAAATAATGAACTGTTAGTTAACTGGAACCACTGTTAGAATAACAGGGGAAAATAAAGAACATACAGAGTTAGTATACAACAAGAATAAACTCTACGCAGACAGTACTGTAAATTTAGTGGACAATCATATTAATATTACCCGTTATTGTATGTATAAATAACAGCGTACGGGAAAGATTTACTAGAAGCGTGAACTGTCAAGCTAGCTGTAATCACGGGAAGTACGTTATGTTATTGTGTGGTCTGAATGTCCTAAGGATTTTCCTAAGGTCCATACATTATATGTTTAATTATCAAGAGCGATATCTGTGATTTTATGTATATGATGTGGTGTACTGTGTTGCTTAAACTATGCGTTGTATTTTATACGCGAACGTCTTATGACTGGAAGTTTGTACATTTAAACTGGAAAAGACTAACTGACCTTTAGGTATTATTGAGCCTAACTGATGGTCAATTGTTATGGTCTTAAATCAAGTATTGGTTATTGTACCACTGACAAAAAGGGCTAACTTGTAAAGAGAGGAATCCAGACTGTTTCGACTTTTTGGTTGCGCATCGTGATCACTACGAGAGACTTCAATGGGGAGTCACTCAAGGGAATCCATCAGTCACATTAGATGATGGCGGAGGGCACTGCCGTTGGTGCACAGGTTCGACCGGAACGGTCAATTATCCAGGGCCATAAGGTCAGCTGGTAACGGTTCCTTTGGAACCCAGGGGACACACTATCCAATATAAAAGTCATTAAGGTTGTCTTGACATGACGCCCGAGGTGGAAATAATTGGAAAGGTTTAAGTGGTGATTTTTAAAAGGATAAGGGTCATGTGACCCACTAACAAGTACAGTTGTTTAATACGTATATCTTGTTGGGGGCTGATTATTGGTTGAAGTGTATTACTATGCACTAATGTTTGCAGGTGAACTGTTAAGTGTTTGCTTAATGTTTACAGCTAATACCGTTACTATTGTAAACCGGATTATCTTGTAACGAATCTAATATCAAGATGACTAAAACGACTTAAGGAATCTAGATGACTTAGGACTACATTTAGCATACCAGCATTTCGATTGCTGAGCCCTTCAATGGGCCAAGCATTTCAGGTCTCTGAAGAAGACACAAGCCGGAGTGCGGGGAACAGGGTAGCTGCCGTGTTTTAATAAACACTTGTAGTTTTATTATGTATTATATTTTGGAGATTATTGTATTTCGTTTAGTTGCTCATTTAGTTGGATTTCGTCTGTCATAATTAGAGTGCTCAGTATCTGTTCATCACAGCGTTGAGTAGTTGATGGATGGAGTATGGATGCCTTGTTGCTCACAAGGGTGGGTAGCGGCGTGTAACACCAAGGTTAGATAGATTTATTTTCCGTTGCGACGTTATTTATTTATTCTACGACTTGCGACGCTAGTACAGGTTCAGGATTAGGGGTGTTACAAAAAGTGGTATCAGAGCGGAGTACCGCTCTAATGAAGGATACTGAGTCAAGAACAATGAGCATATGAATATTGGGATAACGGGAAACGTATGTGAGGATTCGCACTTAGAAAGAAAAAAAAAAACCCTAAGATATTTTTACTGCTAGTAGTTAGCTTTACTACATGTTTATGATTGTGTGTGTAACACGGTGTAGCACCGAGTAGTAGTAATAATATATTATTACCATAGATGTCAGGCGTTGGAAGACCACGTGGAGGCGGCAGAGGACGAGGTGGAGCAGCAGCGAATGTCCCGGAAATACCAGGCCTAGCAGAGGCCATGGCAGCCTTCGCCACACAGCTAGGAGCTCAAGTTGCGGGAGCCATACCCCACCCGCCACAGCCCAGGGAGACCAATGGTTGAAAAACGTTGTTGACGCAAGGGTTCCAACATACTCGGGGGAACCAGACCCCGCCGCACTGGAGAGGTTCATCGTAGAGCACCAGAAGGCTTTCAGGGCCGTCAGAGTCCCAGAGGACCAAAGGTCGACATCACCGCTTACAACTTGAAGGATGCAGCTGATACTTGGTGGCGGTCTGTGGAGGGCCACCATAGAGCTACACCAGACTTTGGATGGACAGCGTTCGTGAATGTGCTACGGGAGAAATACTACCCCGAGCACTTGAAGCAGAGGAAGCGACAAGAGTTTGAGACCTTAATCCAGGGGAGCCAAACAGTTGACCAGTACTACGCGCGCTTATCAGCCTGCTTGACTACATTCCAGGGGTCGACTACTCCGACGTCGTGAAGATTCAGAAATTCAGGGGAGGTTTACAGTTTCGTATCCAGAGTGCTATGGGAGCAATTCGTTTCACTACAATTCAAGAGTGCTATGACGCTGCATCAGCAACTGAGCTAATGCTACAATCCAGGGAGGAAGTTCAAGCAAAGAAAAGAAAGAACACTGAGGGAGAAGATGGGGGAGCCACATCTGGCGGATTCTACAAGAAGGGGAAGTAAGGAAACTTTGATTGAGAAGGAGTACTCATATATTATCTACACTTAGTTTGATCACTAACTTAAACCTCCAACAGGAAATTCTTTGACAAGAGGAAGGGGCAGAAGGACTTCCACGGTCAGAAGACGAAGGAGCAGGTCCCTCGTCTGACCGGCCCAGCTATTGATGCACAGCCACTTAGGTTGGCACCACCTAGGGGTAAGGATACCCACCTCTTACTTAATCCAAATGATTATTAGCTATACCTTTACTGAACTAAGTTGTAATAAACAACAGGCAACAAGCCGACCCAACACCATTACTACTGTAAGCGTTGTGTGGTAATGACCACCCAGGAGTAGACTGCACAGGAAGGAAGGTGGAGTGCAGTTACTGCAAGAAGGAAGGCCACCGGGAGTATGAATGCTTCTCCAACCCAGCAAACAGAGCATACAAGGGATCGAGGAGTTCACAGAGGCCACCAGCTACAGAGACTGGAGGACCCAGAGGAGGTCAGGCACCACAGGCTAACACCTATACTAGAGGACCGGGAGGACAGCCATCCTCATCCGGGAGCCAGAAAGGGAAAGAAATAGTTCCGAGTAGAAACAACCTGTATTCAGTGGGAACTTCGGGCGCTGAGGCTAGCGCTCAGCGTGAAACTGGTAAGCCTAGAACTTAGAATAAGAGCATGTTGCCATGAATGTGTGTTTCAGTTGTTCAGTCGATAAGACTTGTATGTGTTTTGTGTGAAATAAAATTTAGAGAGACCTAATTTAGGAAATCTCTCACCTAATAGGGTGTTTCGACATTTGTTTTCCCATACCTATGAGACTGAGACCACCTGAGCCTATGAGCGAAGGATGGGGGAATATCCAGAGAAAGAATACCAAGTACTTCGACCCGGCATGATCCTACTCAAGCAATATCTAGATTTAAATGAACAAATAGTCATTGTAAATGAATGTAGAACTTTGGGATTAGGCCTTGGAGGATTTTATAATCCAGGATATGGTAGTGGGTCAAAACTTAAATTATATATGATGTGTATGGGTAAGGGTTGGGATCCACAAACTAAGCTGTATAGTGAAGTAAGAAAAGTAGATGGGGTACGAGTTCCTAAGATACCCGATAGTTTCAAACTTTGGTGACAGAAGCGGTCAAGATTGCACAACAATTAGAAACCAACCCCATTCCAGACATGAAGGCCGACATTGTATAGCAAACTTTTTGAAAAAGGGGGAAACTTGGATTACACCAGGACCGAGATGAGACATCAGAGTCAATTACCAAGGGATACCGTGTTCATTCTCCATAGGGACGATGCTGAGTTTTATACGGTGAAGAGAGGATGGACAAGGCGAGAAAGATTATCTAAAGTCAAGAGATGTATTGATATTGGTGGGAAATCGAGATTAGTTTACCATGGGATCAAGAGCATTAAGTTGAACACAGCCCCGTCAACCTTAGTAAATACTAACCATTTAAAACCTGGACGGTTAAATTTGACATTTAGACATATTGATGTAATCGTGGAGCTTGTATGAGAATCATTGGATTAATGAATGGCATTTTACTATTTGAGTCATGCACTATCTTACGAATTGTTAACCCCAGGCCTCGAGTCTAATGGAGGAGCAGTGCTGAATGTAGTGAACAAGACCGAGGCCAAGGATAAGGGGAATGTTGTCATGGGAACCTTTATAGCAAATGGCGTGAGTGCATCGATACTGTTCGATTCAGGAGCATCTCACTCCTTTATATCCTCTACATCAGCAAGGAAGTTAGAGACAACCCTGAACCTCTCTCAGATTTCCTAGTCACGTTACCGATGAAGGAGAGAGTGAGGTGCACGAAACTACACAAGGGAGTTCAGATTAGCATCATGGATGAGGAGTTTCACGCGGACTTAATTGAGCTGGACAATTTAGGGTTGACATCATCATGGGCATGGATTGGCTACAGAAATACAAGGGACGACTGTATTGCGCGGAGCATAGATTACTACTGAAGAGCCCGAACGGCAGGACAGTTTCTTATCGCAGTATTCCAAAAGAACCTACTTTCAAGCTAGTATCTGCTATCACATTGGTGAAAAAGATGAAGAAGGGACAGCCAGTCTATTTGTGCTATGTCCAGGACTTGAGGCACGAAGAGAAAACATAGACAGACATACCAGTCGTTTCAGACTTTCCTGTTCTATTTCAGAGGAGCTACCAGGGATGCCACCCAAGAGAGAAGTGGAGTTCTCCATCGACTTAATACCAGGCACAGGGCCTATTGCTAAAGCACCTTACAGGATGGCACCAGCGGAAATGAAAGAACTGAAGATTCAGTTAGAGGATCTGCTTGACAAAGGCTATATCAGACCGAGTGCATCACCATGGGGAGCACCAGTTTTGTTTGTGAAAAAGAAGGATGGTAGCATGCGACTATGCATCGACTACAGAGAGCTTAATGCTGTCACAGTGAAGAACAAGTACCTGTTACCACGGATTGACGATCTGTTCGACCAGTTAAGAGGCGCTACAGTTTTCCCGAAGATTGATCTGAGATAGGATACCACCAGATACGGATAGCTGACGAAAAGATTGAGAAGACAGCTTTTCGGACGCGTTACGGACACTACGAATTCACGGTTATGCCATTTGGATTGTCGAACGCCCCAGCTATATTCATGGATCTTATGAACCGGTTGTTCAGGAGAGCAGTTAGACTCGTCAGTGGTTGTATTTATCGACGACATTCTGGTTTACTCTAAGATTGGACGAGCACGAGGTGCATCTGAGGCAAGTTTTGCAGACCATGAGAGAAATCAACATTGTACGCCAAGCTTTCAAAATGTGATTTTGGTAGACAGTGTATTCATTTCTAGGGGATGAAATATCAGCAAGCGAAATATCCGTAGACCTGCGAAGATTGAGGCAGTTAAGACCTGGCCGAGACCAAAGACCGTGACAAGATATCCGTAGTTCTTGGGGTTAGCTGGTTACTATCGCAGATTTGTGCAAGACTTCTCTAAATGGTGAAACAAATGACGAACCTGATGAAGAAGATTCTCCGTTCGTATGGACTGAAGATTGTGAGCGTTCGTTTCAGACATTGAAGGACCTATTGACGTCGGCACCAATACTCACCATCCCAGAGGGGACCGACGGATTTAAAGTTTATTGCGATGCCTCAGGCACAGGGATTGGGTGTGTACTTATGCAGAATGGAAAGGTGGTTGCTTATGCATCACGACAGTTGAAGAAAAAATGAGAGAACTACCCGACTCATGATCTAGAATGGGAGCAGTTGTTTTTGCACTGAGATCTGGCGACACTACCTATATGGAGTCACAATAATAGTTACTCAGATCACAAGAGCCTTCAACACTTATTCACTCAGAAGGAGCTTAATATGAGACAGAGGCGATGGGTCGAGTTTCTGAAGGACTACGACATCGACCTCAGGTACAAGGAGGGAAGGCAAATGTAGTTGCTGACGCCCTAAGCCATAGAGCTCATTCCTTATTTGCCATGACAGGAGACAACGACCTCATCGAGGAGGTACGTTGTGCTCAGGCAATGACCAGTACATGAAGACTATCAGACAGCAGTTGACTGACGGTATCTTTGAGAGGCAGAAGTATGACTTTGTACTTAGCGAAGATGGGTTAATCAGACTGAATGGCCGTTTGTGCATTCCGGAGTCCAGCCCAGACTTGAAGGAAAAGATACTACAGGAAGCTCATTGCTCATCCTTATCAATACACCCAGGGTCAGCGAAGATGTACAGGGATTTGAAATTACATTTCTGGTGGAGTGGTATGAAGAAGGATGTTACAGAATTTGTGGCAAGATGTATGACATGTCAAAAGGTGAAATTTGAGCACCGGAGACCGGGCGGACTAGTATAGCCGATGCCCATTCCATATTGGAAGTTCGAGGATATATCCATGGACTTTGTAGTAGGTCTTCCACCGACTAGAGGAGGTGCTAACATGATATGGGTCATCGTCGACAGGCTGACAAGGTAGCTAAGTTCATTCCTATCAAGGACACTTGGAAAGTCCCCAAGCTGGCGGACCTCTTCCAGAGAGAGATTATTAAACACCACGGCGTACCGAAATCTATTGTGTCAGATAGAGATTCCAGGTTGTTTCCAGATTTTGGCAGCAGGTTCAAGAGGCATTGGGTACAAAGCTGAAGCTAAGTACAGCCTTTCATCCACAGACAGATGGCCAGAGTGAAAGAACGAATCAAACATTGGAGGACATGCTCAGAGCTTGTGCCTTAGACTTCCAAGAAAGCTGGATAGACTGACTACATCTGATTGAGTTTGCCTACAACAACAACTATCATGCATCCCATTCAGATGCCACCATTTCAGGCACTGTACGGCAGACCATGAGAACACCACTATGTTGGGACGAGCCCAGTGAGAACATCATCTTAGGACCAAAGTACCTAGACCAGATGAAAGAATACATTGTTCAGATACACAAAACTGAAGATAGCCCAAGACAGACAGAAATCATATGCTGATGTCCGTAGGAGAGACCTCGAGTTCGCAGTAGGCGATCGAGTCTTCCTTAGAGTTTCACCTATGAAGGGAGTTTTTAGGTTTGGACAGATGGGCAAGCTGAGCCCGAAATATGTAGGACCGTACCCATTACGGAGCGAGTGGGCCCATTAGTTTTACAGATTAGATTTTACCTGTTGAGCTTGGGAGAGTGCACAATGTATTTGTATTTCACATTTCACAGCTTAAGCAGTATGTGCCTCATCCATCGCATATTTTAGAGCCCGAGACACTCGAGCTAGATCTTACACTTAGATACGAGGAGTCCCCAGTTCGCATCTTAGACTCCAAAACTAGGGAGACCAGGTACAAGACCATTAGAATGGTCAAAGTTCAGTGGTAAAACCATGACGTTGAGGAGGCGACATGGGAGTTAGAAGACTCCATGCGAGACAAGTATCCAGCACTATTCTCTTAGTTTTGTGTGTACTTGTGGGGTACGTGGGCGTAACCCTTTTTAAGGGGTAGAGCACCACATGTGACTTGCATATCTGCAGTCTAAACTGGTTTTGTACTGGGTTGTTTACGTTTGGTTGTTGCGCATGTGTGCAATTGGTAGGATGGTTATGGTTATGTTTTGTGTAACACTTGTATGGATATTGGTACGTTCTATGTAACAATTGGTATTGGTATGTCCTATGTGACACTTGGTGAATGGTACTGACGTGTTCTATGTAACACTTGGATGTTTATGGAATTACTTATTTACTTTACAATATGATCATTCCTATAGCAATCACACAAGAGAATTACTGCCAAGGGTTTACGCCTTGCACTCTGTAGGACTGAGGATTTGGTATTGCACTTGTGCAGTAAGGACCTAGTGGGATAGCTAGGAAGTTGGGACACTTGTTTATTTTACAGTATTATCAAGTTATTTATGCTGTGATACATTGGTTATCACGAACAAAGGATAATGTATATTCGAGTTGCATACACTCAGATTAATGATGGAATTAAAGTTGTCAATATAGTATTGACACCCAGGAATAATATTATACAAGGGTAGATATGAGGAACTTGATTCCATAAGATGTAAAGTTATGACTTCGGGACGAAGTCCTTTTAAGGGGGGTAGACTGAAATACCACTAACATCTAAATAATTAATATGTTAAATGTCTATTTAGGGATTATTAACCCTAAGAGAATATATAAACACTCAGGCGTTAAAACGCACCTAAACTTCTTAAGGTCAAAAACGTGCGTTAAAGCCCGACCTTAAGTAAACCAGTTATATAAGCTATAAACTTTATATGAAGATAATCAAGGATCATTATATGACCCTTGGAACGCAGGACCTCATCTAAAAATAAATGAAAAATTCACATGGTCCGGGAGTTCCCTTAAAGGCCTTAGGGCCCGAAAGCCCCGGAAATACATTATAGGATGAAGTAAGAATTACACTTCATTCCAAATACACCATAACACTTTATTAAACATATAAGATGAATTCCTCATGTTAAATTCTCAGTTAAACGCAAAATGCTAGGAGATGCTTTAAGGGGGTCCCATAAACCCTCGGGAATGCCCAGGATGAGTGCCGAGGTGGCACGAACTCCTATAATTAATTCTTAGAGTTCCTAACATCATTATTAATCATTATAAATAGAATGGTCGAACTACTTTCTCAAAACAAACAAAGGTACTCGGGGGGGATTTCTTAACGCTCCTTTTTGTCCGGTTAGGCCGGGAATTGTGTTCTGAGTTGGTATAACCCCCATATAACCCAATGTAACACCTTTAACGTATTATATATGAATATAAACAATATTTATAAACACTTGGAACACATAGCGACTACTTATTTTTCAGAAATCCTTAAAGCACAAAAACGCACCTTCGGGTGTCACAAAAATGCGTTTTACACAACGCAATTGCCTTGAATTTTTGAGGAGCCACGAGTTGATAATTTAAAAGGGGATAAATTGACCATATGAATCAATTAATTCCAGTACTAAATTCATAGTACAAATGGGGGCGAATTTTGGGACAAAAAGGTACCTAAAATCAGCATTTTTACCTTAAAACTTTCATCTTTTACCTTGGTATAAATGTACCAATTAAATGTTGTGACCTATTACATGTTATGATATGGTCTTAATACAATATAGTGTGACAAAAATTAAATCAAAAATCAGACCCATTCACTCCCTATTGTATGCGCCATTTAAGGTGGTAAATGACTAGGATTGTTGCAAAATTATATCTTATGCTAAGATGACTCATCTAGCAAGTAGTATATGTTAATGTAGCAACTGATTGCAGTCAAATAAGACTCCCCCATCGTATTACCTGCAGGAGAACAACAAGAAAACAATAAAGATTAGCTTAAATAAAGACAATGAAATTGAATGCAAATCTAGTCATACCTAGACTAGGCAATTAAACCAATTAAGCAAGTTGATATATGGACATGTGATTGCCGATAATGGACAAGGCATTAGGAGGTGAGTGCTGCATAATAACCTAATGAGACATGTACCTAACTTTCATAATTATCTTGTTACAATTAACAAACCCAAAGTAGTCTCCTAGGATGTCATTTAGCCATAAGTCTACACCATTTGGAGCTGCCTATATGCTCCATTATGCCGATCACACCTGCATGGAAAGACAAGATTAGTACAATAATTAAGCTAAGTAGACATTAAAGAATTACCTAGTCTTATCTCTTCTTTCAAACATCAAACTAATCTTCATTATCTCCTCTTCAATCAGCCGAGAATGAGTCTCAATTAAGAGACTTTTGTAGTCAATTCCTAAGTCAAATTAAACAAAACAAAGATAAACTAATGACATATTAAAAACCAATAATTCCCATTTGATTCAACCTGTTGTCTTGCCAGTACTTACGTAGACACTCATTTATTCCCTTGCCTCATTCACGAATTGGTACGCTTTTTCCTTACTCTCTCTTTTTTCTTCTTCTTTCCTAAGTTAATTAATCCTAAGAGCTAATAAGCTCCATTAGTGGTGTTCTAGGTTCTAACACCATTTTAATGTAATTTCCTAGTTAGTTCTATCAAGTCTTGAAGCAAGAAATCATCCTAGCAACTTCTACAAATTTTCGCCAACCATAGGTTTTCCAAGGAGGTTCCTAGATTCAACAACACACAAGGAACAACAAGATCAAGTTAAGGTATATTTTATGTTGAAAACCTAAGTAAATTCCTTATAGTATTTTCGAAAATTTAGGAACTTCTAAACCATATTATCTTCATTATTTCATGAAGGAAACTTGGATCTACAATCATCCCAAGGTGTACCAAAAATACCTTGTTAAATTCCTAAGGTAAACTCTTGTAAAATTACTACAAATATTATTTATAAACTCTTGTTAGAAGTCTAACAAATAGATCTCCAACATATGTATAAGGAGGCCAAATACCTTCATCAAAAAGCATTTGGAGAGCTTGGAATCCAAGGAAAAATCAAATACAAGAATTGTCTTGATTTAAGGGTAAGTTTATATAAGTAAGGTTATTAAGTTTAAGTTTTATTTAAGCTTCAAACTTGGTATAAAATTATGTACAACCTTAAATAAATTAGGGCCGAAAATACTATAGGTTATATTGTCAAGAAAATAATTTTAAACATATAAGGTAAGGTTATTACCTTAAGCATATATTGGGTCACAAAAATTAATTATGTTACATATATATTTAACCGAGTGGTCTAGGGATTTAATGTTCTATTTTGAATTTATAATCATTCTAAGTCATTAGCATAATTTTTAGAAGTGTTATATGGCTTTATACATTTATATATAAATATTATAAAGTTTAAATCAAGTTTTGAACCATATGGTAAAACTTAATTAAAGCCGAGAGCAATATATGAGATTTTGTGAATTTTGGAATATATATATATATAAGTGTATTAACTTATATTATAAATTTTGGTAACATTAAAAATAGCTACAAGTATTTAAATGGCTAGTTTAATAATTATGTGGCTAAAAAGTAAATTTTGAAAAGTTTGGGGTGCTTAATATAATTACTGAGAATGAAAGGGTGAATTTCTATATTTATGGAATAATATAAGGTAGGAATTAATATTATGAATTTTGGTAAATTTAAATAAGTGTTTACGTGTTAAAAATAACATTTAATAAAGTTTTGGGGCTATTTTGTGATTATTGAGAAGTTTGGGATAAACCGAGAATATACAGATTTTATGGGTATATTAAAGTATTAATTATGAAATTAAGTCTTGGTCAAAGTGTTGACCAAAAACTTGGGTTAAAATGATTTATGACATAAATATTAAGTTTATAAAAGTTTTGGGGATGAATATTTAACAACTGTAAACTCTTTACATGGTTTATTCAACCGGCCTCATCATCTGACCATCTTTAGGGATTCTAACCGCCCAATTAAGATCAAGAAAAACAGCCAACGCAATGACCTTTACATAGTCAGATTCAATTACAGCGAGTTGCAACGGGTGTATCCATCCCGTTCATTGATGAGAGTTCTCATATTTGTAGAACGTAAGCTACTGCAATGGAAACGGCGTCCATTCTTGCAAGGTGCAAAGCAGTTTTACCACTATTGCGGTGACGGAACTCCAACGAATAAGGGCAGTGCTTTAATATGGATTTAACCATATTTAGTGAGCCCAGCTCAGCTGCTTTGAGTAAAGGTGTGAAACCGTCATGGTCGTAATTGCACGTCATGAAAGGACTCTTCATTGTGAACATCTTCACGGTATCATTCTGGCCATCCTCTACGGCGTAATGTAGGGCGTTCTTTCCATTTTCGTCGGTATGGGTAATGAGATCCATTCGATTTTCCATCAGAAGTTGGAGCGCTAAACCTGAGTGTGTGTACATTGTAATGATATATTAACTGTGCCTTATATATATGGTGGCATTAATCAATTTGAGAGGCATAAATTAACTGATACTTAGGCTGCACATGTAAGGTGGTACATCTAAAGGAAAGGGCAAGAGAGGTCGTGGGGATCGACCCCTAGGTTTTAGTAAGTTTTCACGAGCTAGTAAGGTGGTCATGCGGGGCAAGAAAAAGGCTTAGTATAATTGAGAAGCACTCTTAGCTAGTAAGATTAGTAGGGCTAGCAATATTGTGGACTTGCTCTATGTTCTTCTTTTTTTAAAATTATCTTTAAGCGGGAATGGCATTCATGCCTCAGTACTGCTATGTAAGCTGGACAACCAGCCAATTATCAAAAAAAAAATTAACTGATACTTAATAGCCCACATATATACAAAGGCCTAGTACTACTGGCCTAGCCAATAGAATGTACTTAGGCTGCACATGTAACCTACTATATATACTCTCTGTAAATATCAATACAATAGACAGAATACACAATACACATTGACGTAAATATCTATCTCCATTTCTACTAATACTATGATTAGCTTCTGTGACATGTCAAGAAGTAGCATACGTACATGATACATCATCAAAACGGCAAGACATAAAAGAAGTCATGGAATTAGCTTCTGTACATCAAGAAGTAGCATACATACATCATCAAAAACCGCATGATATAAAAGAAGTCATGTGATATTAGAGACGATATAAACTTGATAAAGCTAGATATAAAATGAAAAAGGAGAAATAGACAAGTTTTAGCTTGGTTTGGTCAACATCTATCTATAAGAAGAAAATGTAGCCTTAGAGAGTTTTTCGCTTCCTCGTCTTCTCTCGTCTCCACCTCCCGCATGTACCATGTTTTATTCTGTTTTCTTTTCCGGATGTCAACTTTGGAAACCGAATACCCCATGGTTGCCCTGGTAGTGTGCATGGCTGCTGGTTGATCCATCAGAACCACCACAAATCCTTTCGTCCTCTCTTGAAATATTGATCGTATCCCACCGAGTATCACTTTCCCCCCCTCAAATCCCACCAAGTAACATGCCACGCCTTTAGCTTATGTGCAGCCTCAGACTCGACTCACGACCTCCTCCTCCTTCTTCTCCTCCTTCTTCTACTTCTTTTTCTTCTTCTGCATGTATCTAATCGATCTAGCCGCCCACTCTAGTCCATCCTACTCCTCCACTGCTTCAACTATGTATGAAAGAACTCATACGCTTATGAAAGAACTCACACGCTTATAACAAGTCCTTCCTTAAGTGTTGTGTAGCAACATACGGCCAGTCCCCTAAAAACGGGTCAACGACGGTGAGTTCTTTCATACATGGCGTGTGAGTTCTTAGGGGACTGGCCGTATGTATAATACATTATGAAAGAACTCACCGTCGTTGACCTGTTTTTAGGGAACTCACACGCTCATAATGTATTATACATATAACTATCCAATAACTCGCATCAATTATTGTTACATGGCCGAATGTTATTGACGGGGATGGGATATGGTAAAGAAAATATCCAAAATGATCGATTTGAAATCTACCAAGTGTTAAAGCTTTGAAGAAGGCGCAAAAACACTTCAGTCCTTTCTCTTTACCGAGCAAATTAAGGAGATGCTGAGAGGTATAGAAGTAGATTTGTCTTAAAAAGAGATGAGGGCGTCCCCTTCCAAATCTAAATGAAGATAAAAGTTTTTTTTTGGAAATGACTAATGATGTTAATATAGTTCAATTGTGTTGTTAATACTTTAACGCTAATGTATAGGCTAATTAAGTAAAAGGTGATAACACTTTGTGAGGGGATAATTAAAATAGAGGAGGATAGATGAATTAGTAGAATTTTAATACTAAAGAGGAATATATATATATATATAAGAATCTACGAGTTGTCTCCATGATAACTTTCCCACTAGTTGGGAGGGCCCACTGAGTTCTCTCTGGGGCATTTAGCATGGCGATAATTCCAAGGAAACATCAGCATTGCACTAAGACCTTCATCATTTTGCTTTGCGGTATTTGATTTACCCTTCTACCCTAAAGTTTGGCTTCTCCTCTCTTGTTTGCGCAACAATCCCCATTCCTGCATCTCTTCTTTCTCCGCTCATTGGTTACCGATAATGACGGCAACAAACAATCCAGGTAGCGTCAAGGAAATTTCTCACCATTGTGCTAACTTGTCTCTAACCAAAAAGGAAAGCGTCTTCTGATATATCGATGATTTATTAGACCTGTCAGTTGTTCCAAATCTTGATTGTAGTATTATTGGGAAGCTTTCTCGGTGAGAAATACGGATGTTCAAGCTTTGAAGGGAACCTTTGACAAGGCATAGCAAGTTCAAGGCCAAATTAAGGTGAGGTCGGTTGGAAGATATGTTTGTTTTTTAGCTGGGGGAAGTGCCACAAATCTGGAAGAAATTTTCAATCGGGGTCCTTGGTCTTCAACAATGCACTGCTGGTTCTCCAGAGATTAAGCCCAAAGAAGGCGCCAAAGGATTATGACTTTAGCTCCATCACCATCTTGGTCCGTATACATTGTCCCTTTCGCCCTTAGACATCAAACGTTTGTGGAGCGTATGACAAATAAGATGGATCTCGTTGAGTTTGACAACGAAGATGGCATATTCAGTGGAGAATTCCTGAGAGTCAAGATCAGCTACGATATCTTTTATGTTAGAAGGTACGTCGTTGATCCTCCGCCTATCCTACGAAAAGATGCCACCTATTTGCCAGCAATGTGGAGTTCTAATGCACCACTACAAAAAAATGTCCTCACTTTCAGCACTCAAGGAACATGCACCTAATTGCGGGTCGTGGCTAAGAGCTTCAAGTTTCAGAATAGGGTGTAAGAATATGTTGGAAGATGACGATTTCTTTTGGAATGCAATGGAATTGGCAAGGAAGGGGTCGGGTCACGAGGCTAGTAGCAAAGTGAAACCTTCCTCTTCTTAGAAAGATGACACATTGTCAGCGGTCATAGGAAGGAGAGTTCTGGAATCCCATCAGGCTCGTCTAGCCCAATTGAGTGTTAAAGTGGGATAAAGGCAAACATTTTGGATAAGACTTAGAAGTCACCCCTACCTACAAGGAAGATCTTAAATGAAGAGGAAGACCACAAGCCCATGAGACAACCTCTAACTTCCTTGGATTGAGGTTTGGTCGATGATGCTTCTTTGAGTGGATTGGCATGATTAGAAAAGGTGCCGGTAGGAAGAGGAATTTGGAGAAGGATTTGGATGGTAGCTCGTTGCGGGATGCATGGAAGCACAGCAAGGACACGCCGCTAGGGAAGAACAGTTCTCTCCATGGGGGGATACTTCTAGTATTACATTTAATTTTGATTATTGTATTCTTCTAAATGGCTAATATTTTATAATATGAAATAGAATATTTTTCTATAAGTATAATATAGTGTTATAATTTCTCATTATGACCCACCAATATAATAAATAATAAATGATGAAAATAAAAATGCACAGTGATAATTATTATAATTTTAAACTTAAAATAATATAATTTGTGGACTCAAGTTTTAGTTTAAATTATATGCATACAAATATAAATGTAAAAAAATATTAAGGCACAGCCCCTCCAACTCAAATCATCACTTTATTTTATATAATTAGTTTATTTTATTATAATTTAGTTTAGTTTATTAAAATTATTTTATTATTATTTCTAATTAACATTAGCTCCTTTTAATTTTCTTAGTGTTTTTTTGTAGATAATAAACTATAAAGATATTTATATATATATATATATTAATCTTTCATTCTTAGTCTCATTTCTATACTGATCTAGGTAGTGTTTTTTTTTTTTTTTTTTTCGAAAGCGATGATCTAGGTAGTGTTAAACTGGATGTATATTGTTGTATAATTATTGATTTTTATGCGAGAGTAGGATAAATATTAAGAAGCCAGTTGCAGATCCCCCTACCGACCACGTTATCCAAAACAAAGAGAGTATTAAAAGAGAAATAAAAAGAAATAATTATCATGAAAAAGAAGCACATTTAATAGACTTACAATTGCGACACTTCACACAGCATGAATGATGGGATTTTGGCCAGAAGAACCGCTGACACTGTAAGATTCACCATCATCAAAGGCCAGAATCTTCTCCACAACCTCGTTGCAAAACCCCTCAACCGCCAGGTAGAGCGGACTCTCGCCGACCTTATTGACGAAGGAAGCCAGCCGTGGTGTGCGGACTGGAGCATAAACAGGGCAACGTCTCCACGCTCCTTCTTCAGTGCCATCACTACTGCCATGTGAAGGGCCTGATCGCCATTCGCGTTACATCAGTCAGACACCGACTCCAAAGGGTAAGGTGATCATCACCATGAGTCTCAATTTCCCCATGTTGGCCTAACGGTGGAGGAGCTCCATCGCTACTTGGTTCTGTACCACATATCCACCACCGTGACGACAGAAGAGGTTAATGATGCCGAGGCGGCCGCTTTGGGCTGCCAAGTGAAAAGGGGTGTTCCCTTTCGTGTCTCTCTCGAAAAGCAACTGGTGCGAAAGCTCCAAAGCTTTACCGATTATCGCCTCGTGCCCGAGCTCTGCGGCAATGTGGAGGACTGTGGAACGCCAGGGGATGACCGGAAGAACCGACAGTCATCGAGGGAGAATTCTTCAAGGAGACTGCCTGTTTTCGCCAATTCGTTGATTTTGGAGGAAACTGTCTCCTCCCTCGCCTCATCGTCTGCCATCATTTGGATCGCTGTGGCACGGATCATTGGTATTGAAGATATCTAGGAGATTTCCTAGGAACACAATATGGTCGCGCAGAGTGAAAGCTGCTGTTGGTAGATATACAGCGCAGTTGCTTGCCGGGTGTTCTTTATTAAAAAAGGGAAGAAACATATAGGCTGCGTTCGGGGTCCATGTGGTTGTTTTGGTCTAACTGTTTTGTGGTTGTTTTATATGTGGCAGTATATTATTGGAGTAGAATGTAGGACCCACGTGGGACCCGCGTGGATCCCACCCCCAAAACAACCACATACATGCGGCCACCGAACGCAGCCATATTAATGACCGAAAAAAAAAGTATATTAACAACTCTATTGTAAGCAGGGGGGCTCAAGAAATGGGTGCGTTCGCCTCCATTTTTTGCGTTTTTTTTTGACAGCATAAATGTACAGCATATGTTATTTTGGACTCTTTTATTTGTTTTTTGTGTTCGCCTAAAACAGCATAAATGTCAGCATAACTATCAGCATAAATGTCAGCATAAATACCGCCAGCAAATGCTACTTTTTCGTTTTCGTGTTTTCGGCTCACTTCCGTTTCTTTACTCAGTCATAATGCAATTACTGTGACTATTGTGATTTTTTAAAAAAGAAATTTTTTACAAGTTACTTTATTTATTACAAATTACATAATGCTTTAAATAATTTTAAAAAATAGTACTACATCTTTAGCCAAATTTACAAAAAATCACATTTATAATACAAATCTATAATATATTATTTGTAATACCACATAGATTAAAAAAATAAAAAAAATGAATAAATTCACACTTGTTGATATATAAATTAAAATATTAAAATAATATATAGAAATATGAATGCATATAAATTTATTACATACAAAGTTTACAAAAATATATATATTTTAAAAGTTATAATTTCACTAAATAAATTCACATAACATTATAGAAAATTTTGAAACGTTTTTTTCTCTTTTTTTAGGCTTTTATATTTGTAAGAATTATAAATTTAGATAATAAAAATATGTTGTTTAGGAGTTACAAGTTGCTTAAATAATAGAAATAAAAATTTTATTGTTTGTGAATTTTTTTTTATTTATTTTTACTAACAAAATAAAGTTATGTAGTGTAATATAATAAATTATAATTGTAATACGGTAACGCTGCATTTATGTCACACATTCCTGCCAGCAAATATGCTGCATTATGCCAACGCATTCCTGCTATCAAATATACTGCATTTATGCTGCCAAAACAGTCATGCCGAACAGAGCCTGTGTAAAAGGGAAAAGGAAAACAAAAGAGCTAAAAAATCACGATTAGGGTAGAAAGCTTGAACTGATTAACTTAATATCATGAACAAACTATCCAACATTATAATCATCTATAGTCAAACATTAGATTTCGTGGTAATTACATTTTTGTTGATATTTTTGACGTAATATTTACAACATTTAGGTGGTTTCTAATTGGGTTAATCCAGCCAAAATAAAAATAACCACAAAATCACCTAGGTGAACGGAGCTTAATAAATTGTAAAATTATTACTAATTCTACCTTGAGCTTTGAATTGTGATCTTTAATCATAGAGGTTTCTTCCAATATTACCACTGCTTGACTTACAGATCTTATAATAGATTATAAACCCATATATTATCTTCTTGTTTTTTCAATGAGGCTTCGTTTTATTTTAAATTTGTAACAATTTTGATTAGCGAGTTACTTTTAACATGAAAACTTACCCAGTTTAACGCAGATATTTTTTTAAAAAGAATGGAAGTGTAAAGATTGTTTATCCTTCATTTCTATGAAACGACCTGCCAATGAGTCACTTTTATCTTGAATCATATTCGTCCCCTTTTACTTTTTATTTAGTGTAATGTTTTTTGGAGGGATCTTTGGGATTGCATTTTAATGCATTATTGGGAAGGATCTTTTTTTTATCAAAGTTTCAGCTAGTTTATGTATTATCAGCTGAGACGATCAGCTCAGCTCATATACATTATCAGTTGGTCAGTTAGTTTACACATTATTAGTTGGTTTACACATTGTCTTCTAGAATAACCATGAGTTATGGTAATAAATCCCATAAAATCCAAATTAAATGTTGACCATTAACTCTCCACCATAAATATCGACTTTAATTCCTCACCATAAATGTAAATAAGAATTCAAGGCAACTTTACAATTCTTCACTTGACTTGAATTCGAAGGAACTCTTTACAATAATCTTCACCACGTCTATCATCAAGAGTAGACTCTACCACTCTACCATTGATTGAAGTTGGCTCTAACATCTATTCCCCCCCCCCCCCCCCCCCCCCATATTCAAGCTATCCCTTGGATTTAATATTATTCTCAAAATTCTTTTGTCTTGAAACATCACCATACATTTCGTATTTCTAGCCCACAATCATAACAAGATCATAGTCAACCAAACACGCCTACATGGTAGCTACTATTTACAAATTGGATCCTAGAGGACGTTGCATGAGTAGCAGAACAATTAATAACTAATGGAGTTCAAAGCACAACAAGATAATAACTAAAGCTAACGAATACTAGCATAACTACTAAACAATCACCAGAAAGTAAATTCTAAAGCTTAACATCTCTGGTCTAATGGTCCAGAGTAACCAAAAAATCTCTCGAGATCCTTGGGAAGTGGCAAACATAGAAATGATAACCATAGGATTATAAAGGAAAGATAACACAACAACCTAACAAGAGAAGCCAAAATAGACCCAAGGAGCTAACTTGCCTTAGGCCATGACAAAGAAGCTAGCTATTCGAGCCATCTGTAAGCACCTTCAGGGTTACCTTAAGAACCTGGACATTAACTTGGTTAGATCACCTTTTGCCTTCGGTTTCTAGTGAACCAATTCAACAACCACCTAACACTCCTCATGGCTCACAATCGCCTTTCCCTTCTTTTTGAGGAGTAGACAAAGGCCCTTTATTGAACTGGTGGTTAAGGCTACACTTCCTTTGTCGGGGCAGTTGAAGAGGCTCGCCACCTTCCAGTGCTTCGGCGTTGATAGAAGCTAGCCAGTTCTTCGGCTTAGTCTAGAAGTCCTCTCCCTGTGCCTCCCCCTATCTTCTAAAGCGGGGGAGATGACACAAAAGCTGAGAATTGCCGGAACCTACTCGATTCTTCCTTTTGCACCTATTGAGCTGTATGATTAGGGCACCCACCGTTGGATTCATCTTCCCTCTGGCCCTCGTTTCCCCACTACAGGTAGCTACGGGACGGTCGGTCCCGGTCTTGGTCCCAAGCTCAATCGGTCCCGGTCTCTAGCACAAGGGACCAGTCCCGGACCGCCCGCTACGCCCCTACTCCCCTTCAAGCTTTTCTTCTTTGATACCGCTTCACGTAATATCCTCTCTTATTATTCAACTGGAGAAACTGGTCCTGGTTCTGATCCCTTTTTAATTTATTTTTAGGACCACAACCGGTCCCGAGCTTGGGTCAAGCTGGCTCCGGGATTTTTTTTATTAAAATATAAAAATTTGTACGTTAATTTTTGTGTAATTTATGGCTAATCGATTATATTATAGAATTACTACATAAACGGAAATATTTAGACATTATAATCTTTATATTTTGGACAAAATAATATTTTATTTATTTTTGGACTAAATTTATTACAAAATATAGTCGTTTATAACTGAAAAAAATAAGTCAAAAGCAAAAAATGAGCTATTTAAGGTATCAATTTTTGACCGGTCCTGACCCCGGTCCTATCTCGGGTCCCTGATCGAGGGCCCAAACATGACTTAACTCACGCGGTCCTGGGCTGGTCTCTCTGGTGCGGTCCTGGGCTTTTGAATAGTAAACCCGGGACCGGCCAACTATTTTTTATAGTCCGGTCTCTGGACGGTCTTAATTGGTCCCTGGTCAATGGTACCAAACTGGTCTTTAACCGAGCTTGGTCCCGGGCTCGCCCGTCCCAGCAGTCACCTCCATCCCCGCACCAGCCACAACTAACCTTCCACAAGCTTTCACTTTCTTCATCAGAACCTTTCGGACCAAATCGCCGACCCAAAGCCCGCAGCATGGCCCATAAGGGTATATTCCATTTTCGAGCTCAGTTTGGTAGGAATAATCCTTCATGGCATGAAGAGAGAGTACACAAGCAAACTGGAGGTAAACATTCATATGTCAGTTTTAAAGATTAGAGTCCTCACCATCTGAGAAATTGTGACACGACTGCGCAGATATATGATAGTGGATTCAAGACCTTGACATGCATACAGTCACCCCAATACTGGCCATTGTTCTCGCCGTACTTCAGAAACACCCAAACCGACTCCCAACTGACAAACGAACTACTTGTGCCGAAAGGCGAAAGGAACATCATGGATTCTTATCCATATAGAACCCAATGATCCATTGGGCCTTGGATTCGTCTCCATTGAAGTATCAATAGGCTCCATCAAAGACATAGCCCTCGATACAGAACCCATTCAACATATATCCCTCTTCTCTAACTCGAATAAGTATAGATCTTTACCAGCACAGCGAATATGGAAGTCCCTTTGGTTGCCAATAAAGCCTCAGACTTATCATGTTTTAGTATACTTAATTATAAGATTATTAGCTAAATTAAGGTTAGAATAATTAATATTTATGCTATATTATGTATTAAGTCTATTGTTTGCTCAGATTGATGTTTTTATATGTTTTTCCATACAAGGAGACATTTCTGACCAAAATGCCGACATAAGGCCGGATCATACCTGCACGGTCACAAGCGTGGAGCAGAAAAGCACTCTATGCCGGGTACGTTGCCGGGTATATCCAATCCGGCATACATGAGAAAAGTCGCCCTCGATTGACCAGACGATGGCAGTTAATGACCGTTGCCAAACCATCCTATGGCCGGTATGGTGCCGGATATATCGTGTCCGGCACAGGTACCTTTCGCGCAGATTGGGCGGTTTCGAACTTTTTCTCGGTAGCAGTTGGGCACGTGGTTATTATATGCCGGATATATGTGCACGGCATCACACCCGGCACGGGAGAATGTGAATGCCTATAAATAGGACAAGGGCTACACTTTTCAAACACACTTCAACACACCCTATACACTCCATTCACATCGCCATTTCCGCACCTCCTCCAAGGTGTTGGGTGTCCAAGAAGTTCTATGCAACTTTCCACACGCGAAGAGAAGAGTCCATGGCGGTTAAGGCTATATCAATCTTCTTATCTCCTGTGTTTTCTCTCTCTCGATTTGTGTGGATGGTGGAGTAGGAATTCCTTGTTGTTTCTTTTTGGTTAGGGAATGAAACTCTCTTTGTAAAACGTTGTGTTCTTCTAAATATAATTTCAAGTTTATTAAGAGTAAGGATCTTATTGAAGGAGAATTGTTGATCTCTTTCTTCTCTTCATGCAATTTTTATACTTGTGGAGGAGAATCCCAAGTAAGATATTAGACTCTCTTAATGGTCTTTCTACTTCCTTTTTATGAATTAAGAAGTTAGTAGTGAGAGTGAGAATTAACCCCCACATTTCCCATTACTTTGTTCATTTCGTGGCATGATATATGCTCGCTTGTTAATAGGTAGTGTCTTCTGTTTTCTTCTCGGAAACTGGAGAAAGAATATGCAATATGGCTATGCCGGATGCAGTGCCTCGGTGGCCCTGTCCGGCATATTCAATGTCTTTGAACATGCCGTGCAAGTGGTATCCGGCAGGACACCCGGCGTGATCAGTTGTTGGTTAATTCGAAGGCTTGTGCTTATGTTTCGAGTTCACATTGATGCTTAGATGGTTTTACTCCTTTAATCAAGAATAAATTCATTTAATTACCACATAGTTAGTTAGTTTTAATTAGTTTAGAATTACATTCAATTTCCCCCCTTTGCTTAGAATAGGTTATACCGGATTAGGACTAATTTTCTATAAGTCCCTTGGGTTCGATACTCTTGGTCGTAATTTGCTCATGCTATATTCCGACCGGGTTTTATTTGCTACCCGTAGTAGAGTGTAGGTTTAATTATTTATTTTATCCATTTTGTATATAGTTTTTTCCTCAAAATCTCTGTTAGCAGCCAAGCCGACCTCTATACAGAGTGACATTTAATTATTATTTTTATCATTTTGTATATTAGTTCTTTCATATAAAATCCCTGTTAGTTGCAAGCCCGACTAGGGTAGTCTCAGAGCCCAAGATCTACGGTTTTTGCAAAGAAATGTTTACAGATGAGACATAGATCAAAAGAAAAAGCATGATTTTCTACCTCAGCCCGCTCAAGTCTGTGATCTCTCGCGCGGACATTGGTTAACGGTATATCCAAGCAAAAGGAAAGGTCTTCAACCTCTGCATGCAAGGTTGGATCAGTATGGGAGCACCCGCAAAGAGCCACGACAAATGAAGGAGAAGGAGAAAAAAAAAGATTGAAAAGGAAGGGATATCCCAATGTGAAGATGAATATCGAACAAGGCACAAGGTTTTAAAATCAACAGAGTCCCCAGCGAAAACCCTAGGCATAGCATGCAGCATCCTGAAATACAGTATGACAAGTGAAGGAACGGAAGAGGTAAATCCGATTCTTTATGAGGACAAACTTCCGACAAAGGGAGAAAACAGAGACCAGGCTACATTGTGCCGCACATCAATAATATTATTCTCATATCATACACTAATGACACTAATTATTTGGATATAATAGATTAATTGAGGATTTCGTTCAAAACACTGTCAAACGCCTATTCCGTTCTTCATAGTGCTGCAATTTCACTATATTCTTGTGTTTCTACCAGCTCCTTTTGATACTCTTTGGATGGGATCCTCCTACCTTTATGAAACACACCTTATCCTCCAATTACTCTACTTTGGACATATATCCGCTTACCTTTTTGTTTTATGTATAGAACACACTTAGCTCCATAATTGAGGATAGGGTTAAATGGGAATCTAAGAAACCTGTTAGGATAAACAATGGTGGTACCTTACTATTTCCGTAAGCAAGGTATTCATTTTCTGTTGTGTGATGTTTTCTAGATTGAGAAGTCACACGTCACTTTCGTTTTCAGTGTTTACATGTTTTTTTACCTTTCCTTACTCGAACATTGGTCGTAACAGAGATTTGTTTCGCCAGTTTAGTGTAGATAAAACAGAGATACTATATTTTTTTCTTTCTATTGTACGTTTGCTTGAAAAAGAGAAAAAAAGAAAGAAAGAAATCAGTGATTCAATTGCGTCCAATGGACAACAACCAAACCCGAGACATAGAGAGTGACGCCAAGATCTATGAAGCAGCCATGAAAGGCAAACTTGACGGTCTCCGCGTGACTGCATGCCTGGAGTTTCGAACTCCTCAAGGCGACAACATCCTCCACATCGCTTTAAGGTATCGAAATATCGTCTTCATGAGCAGCTTTATGCGTGCAGCGGGGTAGTAGCGGTACCCACTTTGTAAAACAACTATGTCCCCTTCTCTTCCAGGGAACTCCATGAACGAAACTCCCTTCCATACTGCAGTTAGGGCAGGTACATCAACATCGTTAAGAAATTTGTCAAGTATGTCAAGTCCTGTGATCACCAGGAGGACTCATCATTACTTGAACAAGGTCTTGGTGATGGAGGTCAATCGAATGGGGGAACTCATTCATGTCCACCTTGGCAAATAAGGAACTCAGTAGATGATGACACGGTCCTCCACGTGGCGATAAGAAGAGGACGTCAGCATCAAGATATAGCCCTCTACCTGCTGGAAAGAAGTTGACTCCAACTTGCCACTTGTGTTAACAAAGCAGGTGAGAGTCCCCTCTATTTGGCTGCGGAAAATGGGTGTTTCCTTGTGCTGCAGAAGATCATGAGTTTGGATGAGACAGTGACTACTTACGGTGCGAGGGGACCATATGGACGAAACCCTCTTCATGCTGCCATCATGATCAGCGACGCCTGTATGTATCTGTTTCTTCAATAAATTCGGTTTCTTCTCTTCCAATGGAAACATCGATGGATTAATAAATTAAGATGAATGTCTTTTAACAAGCAGCTAAAGTGTGGGAGCACTTGATTCAAAAGAGGCCACAATTTATGCTCGAACAAGATGATAAGGGAAGAACACCCCTCCACCTTGCCGTGGAGTATGAACATGAAAAGGCAGTGAAGTTGCTATTAGATCAAGGAGATATTACTAAGGCAGCAGCAATTATGCACGACAATGAAGGTTTCACCCCACTGCTCACAGCTGCCACCAAAGGCAACATCTCCATCATCAAAAGGATAATTGCTCGTTGCCCTATGTCCATGACCATCTGTCACAAGACAAACCGGAGGAATATGATCCACCTTCTGGGAAATATAGAGTTTCTTCATACGATAAACAAATCCTGAAAACAAAAAACATGGATAGTATGATTAACGACAAGGACAGAGATGGAAACACACCACTCCATCTTAGCATTATTAAAGGTGACAAAAACAAGGCGATTGCTCTGTTGGAAAGGCCAGCAGTGATTGATTGGAGGATTAAGAATGACGAGCATCAAACACCAATGGATCTATTGAAAGCCTTAGAAGGGAACATCGACACTACTTATAATCTGCCAATGGTGCTAACTTATAAAGTTATTTCTACCTATGTCGCTATAATTTAAAAGCTTTGACACCGACTGACCCATTATATTCATATAGTAGAATAAAATTATGATAACCTGGCCTTAATTCAACAGAATAATCTTTTAGTACTATATATGTTCCTAAGCTATCTATCCGTCTCTCACATTTTGAAACTATTCCTTTATCTGCAGCGCATTATACAACATGCTATAGAAATACGCCAATCAGCAATGCATCCCCTCAATCTGGCGTTAGTATGCCCCCCCTCTTATAAGAAGATCAACCATCTGAAGAAATGCCTAAACCACAGAAACATACAAGAGCTTAAGAAGATGATGGACGGCATCACCCTGGTTGCAACCCTCGTAGTAACTCTCACTTTTGCTGTTGCTTTTACAATTCCTGGGGGTTATGAAGACGAAACAGGCAGCATTGTCCTCATCAAGAAGCCAGCTCTCAGACTATTCTTCTATTCAGATACCATTGCCTTGTTGCTCTGTATTCTCATCATGTTAGACTACGCGTGGTCTTACACAGCAATTGACACTGAAGAGTTGGGAAAGAAGGTATATAGACAGACTATACCCTTTCTGTCTCTCTTGCTATTGTCATTGTGACATTCATATCAGGTCTCTATGCAGTTGTGCCCCATTCAAAGCTCTGGCTAATGCATTGCAGTGTCTTTACTTTATGTCTTTCTTCAATTTGCTCCTGAATGAACCCATTAGTTTTCTACTTACAAGGTTTCCAGTCTGTTGCATAAAGGGTCCCCTAACTGGTGTTGTAGAAGCAGCAGTGAAAGACTGGCGGGCTAAAAAAAAGTTAATTTCTAACCACTCATCAAAGAAGCAAAATTAAACTGAAGTCTTTTCTCTTTTTTTTATCCATGCCATCTTCTCGTTTCATCTTGGGACCTAGGATGTCATTTTAATGTACGTATTGTGATATAGAGATCAATAACTGTTGTGATTTATGTTTTTAGCCAAGTTTTCAGCTACAGTTTTTTTTTTTTTTGTAATTTTGCATTAATTTTGAATGTTACACTTGAAAGATATGTTTATGCGTATATGACTAACAGAACTCAAGTCGCTAAATTGACAAAAACAGTATTTGGAAGAATTTGAGACAACAGAAAGTAGATAAACCACCACAATTGGAAAAATACCAGATGATTTAGCCTAACCTGCAGCTGTACTGATGTTCCGATCTAATTGCTCATGTTCTGGAATCCACAGTCTGCACTTCATTCTAACCCGAATCCCAGCGGTCCTCCTTCGGCATTCTGCAATGATCATTCACTTAAGTTTGGTTAGAGAAAAGGAACCTTGTTTTTGGTTCTCCTGTATCAATATATATATACTACTTGATTAGCACACCAACAGGCATCAAGCAGCACATCATCATTCTCTGTGAAAAGTCCCCTCGCCTAATATAGTGCGCCAGTAATTCTACTGATATTACTTTTTTTTTTAGCAAACTTGAAATATTCATTCATAACTTGTCTACCACTCCAAATAAGGGAATAGAACAATTCCCCTTCATTTGGGTGGACAAAAGTTTGACGAGGATGGGAACAGGCTCCCAAATCCGCTTTGAACAACAACCGCAAACTTCCAAAATCCAGACAAACCTAGTCATAAGGTAAAGATACATACATAAATAAAAGGAGACAGTAAGACTACTCCTAAACTTAAGATAATGAAGGCTACTACTTTCCATCACCGTAGCTCTTTCTTTGCGTATGTCATCACCCCCCAACGTCTCCTGACCAACTCAAATTGCTAGTTCACAACAAATGCTATGGCTACCCACCTGAAAGACAAGCTCCAAAGCAATTGAACATGTTATGATATTAGCTAAAAGCACAATGATAGTGCAGAATACGAGATTGTTGTAAAGAATCCAAGGAAAAACTGCACATCGAAGGAGCTAACAATGGAGTAGCACAACTCACAAAAGACCCAAACCATACAATGGTCTAGGCTGAAATGACTTGTTAAAACTAGTGCTAATAGCAAAAAAATAATATAGCCTTAAACCAAAAAACCAACAGAAGTACATCTTCCGAATCCTTACAAGGACTTCACACATACTCCTGATGATGCTACTCAGATCTCGGAAACAAGAGCTTTTATCATCATCCAAAAGCTTGCTTCTTGCAGTAACTTGGGTCTCACAAGGAGGGGTCACTGCAAGATTGAACTCATACATCAAGTTCCAATCCCGGTAGACTGCAAGGAGGAGACCCATCCCCCAGCAGTAGGAACTGAAGAGATTCATATTGTCGGGCAGCCTTGTTGAACGGCAAGGGCTGCCTTTTCAAGAACCCTTGAAGGGTTGAAGCTTCATGACTTTCCTTCTTCTGGTATTTTGAATTTTTTGTCTGCATATTACTCCTTTCACTCTCCCCTTGATCATTTTTCTCCAAATAACAACATTTACTTACTACTCCCTTTGCCAAAGACCGAAAACAAAGATTAGCTGGATCTGAGGAACTAATCGGACTCACACGAAACTCCAGCAGGGGTAGCTCTGTTCCACTAATGAGTTCAAGACTCCAATTTGGAAAGATGTTGAAACATCTCACTTCCAGAAACTTACCCAACAAAACACCTTCTTCTTCCTCTTCCACAATCCAGAAGAGTAACACTCAACTTTCAGACGGAAGAGAAGAAAGTCATCTCCCTCCTGAGCCAACAAAGACGAAGCACTTGGCAGCCCACTTCGATCTAGATAATCTTCGAAATCAACTTCTTTAGAGAAACCCAAACAAGGCAGGGAATTGGCAAGACTAGAGCAAGGAGTGAGAGGGGACATTTCCATTAACGACACAAGCACCGATACACTCAAAAACCTAATCCACGCACAAGGAACCGGTAGGGATTAGCAGATATCTTCGACTGTGAGTGTGCGGGGTATCTACCGATTAAATCAGATGCCAAACTCCTTGAAATAACCTCCGCTAGAAACTACAGAAAAACCCCAAAGCCTAGCCGCTAAGACATCCAGCGGGGCCGATGAAGAAAATTCCAAAAAAGTTCAGAAAGATACGACCCACTGAGACCGCACTGGGGCAGAAGAAGATACCTGGGACTGGAACTGAGGGCTAGTGAAGAACCAGCTTCCGGAAGAGAGAGAAAACCTGGCAGGAGCGAATCTCCCTATTTGTACAGAAGAAAAATCGTCTCTATAATCGCCTCCAACCGAGAGCGATAGCCATTTTTTCCTGGGTGTTTTCCTGCATAATATACTCGACGAGGCCGGGAGAACAAGAGAAAGGCAGTAGAAAATTCCGACGAAAACGGACGATGGAAGAGCAGGGTGTCAATGGAGGAAGGAAGATTCGTGGATGAGAGAAAAATTACCGGCGAACGAGAGTGAGGTTTGTGGATTCTACTTCTCGATCTTGAATTGACTGATGCTGAGAACTACTAACCGATAGAGGTAACCGAAGAGCCAAGATTAACCTGGACGGACCCTAATCTCTCTGAAATTTCAGAAGAGAAGAAATGAGACTGGCGCCTCAAAATCGCCTTCGGGAGAGGAGCGATAGGTTTCTTTCTAATAATTCTAGTTGCAAACAAATCAAATAGTAGTTGTTACTTTTTATTCTTCTTGCGTCATCAAATAATTGAACGTTACGCAATGGTGTACCAGGAATTTATAACATATGTGTCAAAATATAAGATCATGTATCTAAAAAATTTAAGTCTCATAATATATGTGTCAAAATATAAGATCATGTATCTAAAAAGCTTAAGTCTCATAACATTGTGTCAAAATATAAGATCATGTATCTAAAAAGCTTAATCTCATAACATATGTATCAAAAAATAGTAAACTTTAGGATTTTTTTTTGTAGTGTGTCAGTAGACACACTACGCACGTGAATAGGTCCGCCCTGACGTTACGCAGATTCTGAATAAACTTCATCGTTTCTTTCCAAAATTCTTTAAAAGAAACTCTGATATAAGTGATCCATTGGGATACTGAGTTCAGTTGAGCAGCACGTTTGAGGACATAGTTATGCTTTATTACTTACAAAGAAAGATCAAACCCATTCTAGCTCCATTGTTTGGGTATATATTGCATGATCATTTGAAAAACTTGATACCCACCAATGACTTGTCTTGACATAATTGAAGCTCAGTTGAAGGCTCATCGTTTGCACGTCAGGAACATTAATATTCAAGAATCAGAACCACCCACCCTCCAGCAGGAAGGAAACTAGCTAGTCTGGGCCATCAAAATACTCCTTAAAGCATCCACAATACAATAGAGATGCATCACAATAATGATAGAGATAATTTCTTGTTAAAAACTTCAAAAAATAGTTGTCTTAGAAAACACGAGAAAGTTTGAGAGTGATATACTATAATACTGATATTTTAGAGAGTGAATTCCATTATGTTATTGTGAATAATATTAGACCCAGACTTGTGAGTCATATATGTATTTCGTCTAAAACGAGCCGGACAGAACGCAATTGACCACATTTCACTTCAGTTGGCGGAGGCAGTAGGGGAGTTTGTGGGTATAAAACATCCCCTAACTTTGCTAAATTCCACAAGATTATAATGTAATTTTTTTTTTTGTAAATTTAACAAAACACCCCCTCAATAATTTTTATTCATATCCCTCAAAGTTCAATTCTAGCTCCAGCCTTGCTTCAGTTTGCCCTTATTAGAGCAGGCTTCTGGAAGGAGGGGGGGGGTGGTGGTGGTGTGCCGGAAAAGGAAGCTGAGTGGCGTCCCAGTGTCGAATGTCAGATGACTGGATAGTTTGGAGAAGTAGAACTTTACCAATGGTCATTATTAGGTCATTGCGGAGGCGTGAAGAACAACTGATAGGATGTGGACGTCGTGGGTACCAAAGAATCTGTAGAGACCAAACTAATATTAGTAATTACAAATGTATTCTTTGAAGGAAGGGAGGTTTTCAAATTCGACGAACTCTTCCCCACTCATCAAGAAATATACAGTACGATAGGTAATCTTCTTCGATTTTAATTAGTGCTTTTCGATCAGATGTCTTGAACTCTTCGATCGCGACTTTCTTTTATTAGCGGGTAATCTTCTGACTCTTGATCAGATGTTTGAACTTCCGTTGGATAGAGTTCAAGATATGTGATCATATGTTCAGCCCGATTTTTAATTTTCTAGCTATGTGAGTACCCAGTCTATCCATCCTGATTTATTTATATTATAAATAATTAATTAAATATTAAATATATAATTAGTAAAATTATAAAAAAGTTTAAATAAAAAAAATATAACTATAAAAACAATTAAATATACATTAATTACATTATAGTATATACTCCCTCCGTTCTGAATTGACCGTCTTGTTTACTATTTGGACATGTCGTTTGACTTCAATTTTTAACATATAAGATAAATTAATTTTGAAAATTTAAATTTTGCATATGATTCCTTACATGATAAACTATATGTTACAAAATTTAGTTTTATAAAATTATTTTATCTTATATGCTTAATATTGAAGTGGAAAAACGTATCATAAAGCAAACAGGACGGTCAATTCAGGACGGAGGGAGTATATTTTTTAAAAAATAAAATAGTATTTAAATTTATCAGATCAGATTTTTTTAAGTTGATAATATTGTCAGAAATTCCAGTCAATTTTGTAATTCATACCCTCTATTAACCCACCTGAATTTTGTTAAACCCATTTTTTTTGAAGATTTTTCAAACCAAACAGGCGGGGTTTAATCAACTCTAGGTCTTTACCTACATACTTTACTTCAATTCCTTGTTTCTAGCACTTTCCGAGCTTTCTTGTTCTGGTATCACTCCTGCTCCCGTTTAGTACAATAGTTTTAGAGCTCAAAGTTACTTAAAAAAACTAATTAATATTTGTAAAAGTAGAAAGAAAAGAGCAACAGCAATTATGGTGGTATACTAATACTGGTAGTGATATGGAATATAGCCGTTGACCGAGCAATTTAGATTCTTGTGCTTCATATTTGATCCTACAAGCACCACATGCAACTGGACACGAAGATGCACCTTCAATAGGTCAAACCACCACCCACTAGCAAATGTGCCTGCTACACGATAACATTTCTACCTCATGGGTCCACAGACGATCATAGAACAAACTAGCAAACAAGGTTTCTTTTTTTCTGTGAGCATAGGATGGGAAAGCTATATCAAAAAGGAAAGAATCGAACCTCTAACTCAAGCATGAAGAAGAGGCTGCAAAAAATCAATAATTATGACATTAACAATGTTCATAGCGAGGGTTGGTCATTCCTATCCTTCCGCAGTAAAATTCCCAAGAGTCCACATCACCTAGGCCCGGACAACTCTACAGCAGTAAATTATCCGTTGAATCAACATCCAAAATGTTCACGTGTGGAACTAACTCCACTCCTGTCGAAGAACCTCTACTTTCTGCACTCGTCCCACCTCTAGCAAACCATCCTTCAAGAGTCCACATCACCTAGGCCCGGACAACTCTACAGCATGTAAATTATCCGTTGAATCAACAATCCAATCAGTGTTCACGTGTGGAACTAACTCCACCTCCTGTCGAAGAACCTCTACTTCTGCCACTCGTCCCACCTCTCAGCTAAACCATCACCTTCAAGCATCCGCACAACCTCAGACATCTTGGGTCGATCCATTGGCGAGCCTGAGTGCAGAGAAGAGCAACCTGTATTAGCTGCTCTACTTCCGACTCGATGTAGTTGCTCTGCAGATCAGGATCTACCAACATCTCTAGCTTCTTCTCTTTCAAGAGCCCCTTGACCTGTCCCAGAATGACATATTTTTGCTTTTAGTTTCAGAATAACCAAAGAGGAGGTCATTCATTACATTGCCATATCTATTAATATTGTCAGGCTTCCTTTTTCTCTATAAGTGTACCAAGAAAGTTCTTTAGAATCTATTCATTGAAGATGGTACCATTTCAGGTCTCAACTTCAATGACCTAACTAGATTGTCCAGAAATTCAAGGGAAAATAATTAAAAACGTACCCAATCAAGCAACATGACATCATCATCATTCGCAAGCCGAGCAAGGTCAAAGGCCCTTTGTCCTGTAATCAACTCAAGAAGCATAATTCCATAGCCAAACACATCAGTTTTCTCGGAAGATTTTCCAGTTGAAAGGTATTCTGGAGCTATGTGACCAATAGTCCCGCGCACAGCTGTTGTGACATGAGTATCCTTGTAGTCCATCAGCTTTGCCAGTCCAAAATCTCCAACCACAGCCTCAAACTCCTCGTCTAATAAAATATTTGCAGCCTTCACATCTCGATGGATAATCTTTGGGTCACAATGGTCGTGCAAGTAAGAAAGCCCTCTTGCAGAACCAAGAGCGATCCGCTTGCGTGTTGGCCAATCAAGAGGCGGTTCATTTGGCGGTCTTTCTGCAATTAGATGTATGTTAGAGTTCAAATAAAAAAAAATGTGGGCATAAATCAAAAGAAAAAACTAGAGATGTCCAATCTACCCCCCCCCCCCCCCCCCCCCCATATTCTTCAGGTCTTCACCTGTGTTTCTCCTCCCAACAATGTGTACCTGAGTAATAATCTAAAAAAAGCGAGACAGCATTGTCATCATACCTCTTAAGCACGATGCAACACTTCCATTAGCCATGTAAGGATAAACAAGAAGCCTCTCTGTTGGTGTCATGCAGAACCCTCGAAGCCGGAGCAGATTTCGATGTACAGCCATGCTTATCATTTCCACTTCTGTTTGGAACTGCAATTCCCCACCTGGTGTGCGCTCTTCCTTGAGACGTTTGACTGCAACTAAAGTGCCATCAGCAAGCCGTCCTTTGTAGACTTTCCCAAACCCTCCTCTTCCAAGGATGTTCTTGTTACTAAAACCATCCGTTGCCACTTGTAGCTCTCTCAGTGAGAATCTCTTCAGTTGCCCCAAATGAACCTCTGGGTCCTCCTCAGCTGCATTTAGACCAAATAGAAAATCACAAAAGATAAAGCACTTCCTCTACAACATAAAAAGAAGCTAGTTGTGGTTTCCTAACCAGGGACCTTGCCCTTTAAAGATCACACAGTAAATAACAGCAGGAAAATCAGAAAAGTAGATGATGAAAAAGGAGCTCATCAAAACAGTTGTCAACAATAAATGGGACAGAACACGCTAAATTGCCATAATGCTAACCAGGAACATCGAAGAAATATTCTTGTGGTTTCCGTCGCCGCCACACGCGAATAGAACAGCAGGTGCAGCAAACAGTAATGCTGCACCAGCAGCTACTCCTCCAGCAATTGCTCCAGTGGTACTGCTCCCACCTGTATGAAATTGACATCAGATTTATTTTCCTTAAATAAGGTGGTGAACTTCCTCAACAACGATCCCGTATGATGGTGACACTGTCCTCAATCATTGGCTGAGGGTTTGTCCTGGATAGCTTAGATTAGCTTATTAGTAGTCCCTCCAGCTTTTTACATATGGCGCTTTAGAGATGAATATGGACTTGTCTTATCTAACTTTATAATAAGAAAAGCCTGAGTAAGTTGTAGGATAGGAATAGACTTCTTGAAACAAAATGGACAGTCGTTAGACATCAGTACGGAATGGAAGATCCACTTCGTATATTAAGATGTGAATGCACTACATCACTATGATATGTATCAGATCTGTCAGGACCCGACGAAAAAATTTATTTAAGACCTAACTAGACTTACACAACAAGGCATAATGAATGAATAGGTATAAAATCAGGACAGATACTTGGCAGGAAGTCCAACATTTGCAAAACATAGACAAACAGGCTCTAATTAGACACACCTGCCTCTGGAGCATGGTGGTGGTGGTGGAATATATGGGGGTGGAGGAGAGAATGGTGGAGCTCCAGGACATGGGTGCCCGGTAACTGGGCCACATAGACGGAGGTTGTTGGCAAAGCTGAAATTTCAGAGAGAAAAATATGTTAGCAGACATGAGAACTGTCAGTTACATAATTAAGAGCAAAATTGACTGAGAGTTGGATGTTTTATCTACCTGACTGGGTGTGAACATAGAAAGGAACCATTATCAGGTACAGCTCCAGAGAGATGATTATTTGACAAGTCCCTGACGCAAATGTCAAATTTATCACATGTCAGTAGAACCAAAATCGTATGTCGGATGATAAGACATTTTGGCTCTTCCTAATATGAAGTTTAGGGATGGTGGAGAAAAAGAGAGCCTTACAAGACTTGAAGAGAGGTAATATTGGTCAGTGACATGGGGATGGAACCTGTTAGACTGTTGTTGTTTAGCCGACTATCCTTACACGAACATAATAAAGATACATGTTAGAATAAACTTTTTAATGGGAATACAAGCTAGAGACAAAGGAATAGATGCAGTACAGGACATGTTAATTCTTAGAACTAGAAGTAATGCCCAGAAGTTCAAGTAGTACAGCATCCCTGAATAAGCCAGCAACATGGCCTTTCCCAGCTTAGACCAGATGAAACTTGCGATGTAAAAGGCAATACTTGACGACCAGCAGCAAGAGTTCATGTTACAACTGGCATACCTCAGTCATCTAAAAGCAGATTTTTAAGAACTCTGCAACCTTGAAAAAGTATTAAATTCTTCCTCTGGCTCGCACACATAAAATGCACCTACACAAGTACTATCCTCTTTGTGTAGGCTAAATGATCACTGCACTTCTAAACACAGAATCCCACAAATACTTGGTACCATTTCTAAAATAGAGCGTTGTTTTAGTTCAGCATCCAGATATGTAAAATTGTTAAAGCCACTTTTGTAATAAACAAGCTCCTTGGCAAATTGACAAGCATGTGTAATCAAGAAATCAGGTATGAACAGTTTAAATTTTGAACATGCATGAAATCTCATAAAATAAAGTTTGAAAGGTCAATGAAGAATAAGTGAGCTTACAGGAAACGCAATTTTGAGAGCATGCCCAAGGACTCGGGTATTGGACCCGAGAAACTGTTCATATATAGGTCCAAGCTCACTAAATTAGTCAGATTACCCAAATCACTGGGGATTTGACCACTTATATTGTTACTGTAGAGTTCTCTGGCACACAAGGAAAAAATTTATTAGATAACACAGTTAGCTTGACATGAGAAGAAGCATGCAAAAGAACATGATATTTCAGGGAGCATGACTGAGTTTGCTAAAAGGACTGACATCCTGCTTTAATATTTAAAATATGTAGAGACTGGCTTTCTCACTAGTGAATTATCTTGTAACGTTTTTGAGATGTTCCAACTTGGTATGAATAACACTAATCTGATACCATTGGATCAAACCAAACATATGATATTTGATTAAAAATAGAAGTATCTATATCAGATCAATAATTAAAATGAGTTGAATGGGATAATCAAAGCCTACACACACACACTACTTCTTGAAGAATAAGTCTCCATCAAACTTTCTTTCAACTAGACTGAATGTGCCAGTGTAAACCCTGAACGTTAACAGCCTACACACACGCACACCACTTTTTGATCGGTAAGTATCCATCGAACTTTCTTTCAACTAAGACCAAATGTACTGGTGTCAACCTAACAGCTCTCTTACTAAGAAATATAATATACATAGAGAAGTTATAGTTAACAAAAATATAAGATGTTTAAAAGCAACAGTTTGTTTTGCTTCATTGTGCTCAAGCCAAACAGTAAGCAACCCAACAGATAATATATAGAAGGCTGTTATTTATTCAAGACCTGTCGTTCCTCTCAAAAGTCATAATGCTTCTATCCAAAAATATATACCCCACGTTCAAGACTTGTCATCCTCTCAAAAGTCATAATGCTACTATACATAGTTCAGAATGTCGTATTAAAATCAAAAACTGAAAGATTTTTTATTCTGTTAATTCTATGATTGTTCTTCGTATGATATTTACATGCTTTAATCACTACCATTACATAACCATCTTCCTAAAATTAATAAAGAGAAGTATTGGAGCTGATTTATGTACCGCATCCTATATACTAGTTTAACTCATAACACATCATAACAACACAGCTCTTCTGAATAGTTTCCTTTTTTAAAATGACAGTGTCACAGTGGTCAGGCAGATTTATCCAACAAGTATGTACGGATTCAGACAAAGAAGGAGGAAATAATGCCTATGCTGAACTCAACCTTCACTAGTTTTAACAGCCAGACGCTCCTATATAGGTCAGATTTAATAATTGCAATAGACTTCTTCATATTCATTTCAAAAGTCTCGAACAAAAGAAAGTTTCTTCTCTTATCATAAAATAGTGGCCAAATAAATAAATTTTGTCACTCATAAACCATAACACTTGACTGAACCTGGATCAAGTCGCTCCACTTCATCTTCTCTAATCACATTCATTTCAGCACGTTAACCTCTCGTATTATCCCAGAGTATCTGCACCTGGGTTACTCCGTGGCATGACTTTAACATAGTGGTGTGAGGATACCACTTTCACTACTTAATTCAGACCACTCACGTCCAAAAATATCTGCTCTTAGTTAGCTACTGCCCAGCATGTCTTACATGTATTAACATGAGGTTACCTCCTACGTACAACTATATGATAAGCATAGGGATAATCAAGACCAAGACAGGCTCATCTTAAAAATATGATCTTACTGCCACCTTGATAAAACCAAAAACGAACAACACTATTAGTATATGTGTAAGGGGTCTGAGATGTAGGCTCACTGGCAATAGGATTGTTAAGATATACTTAAACAGGAAAAACATATAAAAGATTGAGCCATGCACGTAGGTTATACATTCCCGTTCCTACAGAAAAAAAAATTGACACTGAGAAGTGTCGTAGCCACAATACTTACAAGTACTGCAAATTTTTCAGGAGACCAAGCTGAGGAACAAGTTGACCAGATAAAGCCGCATTGCCTAGATCTCTGATATAGAAAATGTACAAGATCAAGAGTAGCTTAGTTTGACCAGAATAAAGGGTACACAATGCTTCATCAGAAAGTTGTGGTCTGGATCTTACACTCTAATGACACTGTTATCAGGATTGCATGTAACATGGAACCAAGTGCAAGGATTGACAGGGTTGGATCCCAACTTGTAAAAACATTGTTGGGATCCTTTAAGTTGGTTCTCAAGCTGTGGAGTGCATCTCCTGTTTACAATATAACAAATAACATAATATTGTGAAGCGTGCAAAGACAGCAGTCGAGAAAAGGGCAGAGAAAGCGCAAAAGTTCCCGATCAAACTCCATATAATTCAGGAAGCAATATCACCGAGAGTAAAATGCAGTTCCGTCCAAGGCTTCACGAGAAGGGCAGGCGAAAAATAAGTGATCACAGAAAGTATACAATTTACAAGTAGACACAGTAACTGTTAGAGAGCTAATTTGCAGCTGACAGGATCAGGTTCTTACGTAAACTGTCTTCCAGAAAAAGCAAATTACAATCAAGAAGCAACCATTCGACAGCTACCAACTTCTTTCTTCAGACTAGGCGTGAAGAAATTGCAAAAAACCCGCAGAAGCACGACAAAATCATAACGGCTTTTCAATGAACTATTCAAACACAATCAACAAAATAGGCCAAATCTTCTCGTTAAATTCAAATAGAAAGCCCATCGATTTCAGAATATAATTATATTTACAAATAACAACCATTGACTCAAACCACAAACACAGAGGAGAAAAAGAATACACGATTCTAGATAGAACACTACCAACTATATTGAACCCGTTTAAAGCAGAAAAGGAAGCTCAAAATGAAAGAAGAGAGGCAATAGAGATAAAAGTGGTACCTTCGACGTTAGCAAGAGCAGCGCGCATGAAAAAAGAGAGAAGAACCAACCAGCTAAGCAAAACCGAAGCGATTGGCTGTTTGCCAACGACTCTCATCCGGCGTCTAATACCCCACGGCATTCGAAGGCCGAAGAGGTAAACAACCAAAGTAACTCAATTCAACTCTCACCCCACCCACACCACACCCGGGCACGGCCACCCCCCACCCGTCACCAAACACAAATGCAGAATTAGCTTAGCATTACTTGTGATCCACAGCCCTAGAACAGACGAAACATATCAGCACAACATAATAGTAACAGAGCATTATCCCTGATCTCGCGAGATTAATTAGCAACCAATGCATAAAACCCTCGAAATAAAGAATCATCTCACGCTCTCCCGCTCTCTCTCGCTCGCTCCCCCTCCCCACCCCCCCTACACCTTTCTTTCGCCTTTTTCGTTTTCTACCAAGAAAACACCACTTCCCTTTACCCTTTTTTTTTCCCTTGCCTACTGGCTGGCGCTCCTGCTATTCTCTCTCTGCCCCTGCAAGGAACTTTTCTTTCTCGTGCCCCTTTTCGGTTCCTGCACTCTCCCTGTGCTGCCTCTGGATTTTCGTGAGCGACGAGGGATAGGGAGATGATAACTCGGTTTCCTAGTATCATCCCTTTTTTTATAAGTCTATAGTAGTTCTTCGCTTTTTCCATTTATTTTTCAGTGGAGCCGTGAGAGTGGGGGAGTGATAGCAGACTAGCATAGTAGAGCAGTAATAAGTGGAGGCGTGCCCAAAGTGAGAGGGGAAGGGGGATGCTGCCCGAACGGGGTTGGGGCAGCTGGGCCTAAGAAGGGAGTAGAAAGCAGAGGGCTGCCCGACTTCACAGTCAAAACGGATTCCCGCTAAGGGAACTTTCTTCTACGGCCTTATTCTTCCTCACCAGGCAGTGGGGCCCGATGGTAGAGGATCCTCGTCATCGCGATCGTCTCCAGTTTAAATACTTACAGTCTGGAGGCAACAGTGGCAACTTCTTTTCGACCGTTAGATCCCGTCCTTTCCGTGTCCTGTCCCCTGCTTTGACCTTCTCTTTTGCCTAGGGATTCGCATTGTAAACGACACTTGGAAACTATGGGCTGCGTCGGGTGGGTATATGTGGTAGTTTTGTGGCTGTTTTTGGTCTGGTTGTTTGTGGTAGTTTTTGTTGGTTGTTTTTGGTAATTTATTTGTTGTTTTGTGCGGTTGTTTTTTGTGATTGTTTGAAAAATAAGTGTTCGCAGACGGCGGTTTCATCGACTGTTTGAATAATTAGTTTTGTGCTGTGCTTTCCCGTTTTGGTGGTACAATTAAAAAATTTTACCTTACATTTAAAAACAATTTTTTTTAAAAAAGTTAAACTATATGTAGAAAACATTAGATACTTTAAATTATTATTATTTTTTATTAACATTTTAGTGACATTAATTTATAATATGTATACTTATTAATTTATCAATAATTTTTTTACATATATTAGATAAATACAGAAATAAACCATTGTTGTTTAGAGCAAATATATTAGATGTCCTAAAAAAAAATTTTATGGTTAATAATTAGTATTTAATATAACATTTTAAATGTATTATACTTAAATTATTTTAAATTTTAATGGAATAAATAATATCATTGAATCGAAAAATAATTCTTTCTAATAATAAAATAATTGACTGGTAACCGAATATAATTTATATACGTACAATTATCACTATTATTTTTATTATATATGCTTTAATGGTTGTAAAATATTTATTTTAAAAACATATTTGTAGTTAAAAAAAATATATTCTATTCAATAAATATTCTTAATATGAAGTCAAAAAAATAAATTTTAAATTATTCCTGGCTATGCCGAGAAATAAAAAATAACAGTATTAGCATATAAATCTTTTTTAAAATATATTATAAGTATGAAAATTTAAAATTAATTTATTAAAAGTTAAATTTTAAATATTAATTAATATTATTAAAATATTTTTTCGCCCCCTAATTACAGTTTTCTGGTTCCCCTTCTGTTTACGTATCATTTCTATTTGCAGCATAAATTGTTGGTTGTTTTGGGTGTTTTGAAAAGGGATAGTTTTTGTGATTGTTTGAAAATTGTTGTTCGTTGATGACGGTTTGGTATTTTGGGTCAAAAGCCAAATCAAAAATGACACATTTATTCCACATTTAAACCACACCGGAACGTAGCCATGATCATTTTTTTTGTTTTTATATTGTCCTACATTGGGTTGGGCCGTCTCTTCAAAAGAAAAAGGTGAGGCTAATCTGATCTGCTTCCGCTTGGTCCATATACAATATGCCCGAGGTATTTTTTTTTAAAAAAAAAAGTTACCATACTTCCTCCGTCCCTAATTGACCTTCCTGTTTACTTTTTGGCACGTTTTTCCACTTCAATATTAAACATATAAGATAAAATAATTTTATAAAATAAATTTCCACAATATATAGTTTTTCATATAAAGATTTTATTGCAATACTTAGATTTATAAAATTATGTTATCTTAATTGTTAATATTGAAGTCAAACGACATACTCAAATAGTAAAGATGAAGGTCAATCAGGGACGGAGGGAATATATTAAGAGGGTCAATATACACAGTCGTGTTTTCACTTCACACAGTCGGAAAATAACCATTTTGTCTCTGTTTTAATTTTTTAAAAATTACTATATTTACCCACAATTTGTGACATATTACAAGGTGATCCCAAATTTCATTATATAAAGGAAGTGAATACGATATGAAATCATATTCAAATTCAGAAATCCTAAATTTAGAAAGATAAAGTTAGAGAGATAAAGAGAGAAATGGTTTCTTTCAGAAGTTTGAAGAAAAAACTCTTCGGTAAGAAGAGTAAAAAGATGGAGGAAATGCCGAAGGTGGTGTTCCGGAAATGCATGATGATTATGCAGATGATGTTAACAGCGAGGAGCACTCACCAGGGGGCCCATTCTGAGGTACTTTCTGTTGTTATTTTAGCAATTTATGTACAAACGTAGCTAGAATTTGTACAAAAATGAACGAGAAAAGCAAAAAAACGGATTTCGAAGTAGCAAACGACGTCCGGCTCTAGAGCCCACCATGTACACAGGCGCCGATGCGCCCCCTCCCTAATGGGCGCCAGCGCCGCCCCCTTCAAACATGCGCCCGCGCCGCCCCCTTCAAACGCGTGCCCGCGCGCGCTTGTTCTGTGGGCTGGCGCCGGCCACTTTCTGTTGGCGCCTGCGCCTGCCCGTTTCTTTTCTCTCAAATCGTTGTATCTTTTCGTTATTGCTCAGTTTTTCAATTCGTTTGCGCCGTTGCGTTTGTCTTTTCGTGTACTTTGTGATGATCTACTTTGCTGATTATTTGCATGTCTTATTGTGATTTACTCTAAAGTATGTAGTATTAGGGTTTACGAGTAGTACTTCGTGATGAACGGCGTTTTTCTGCTTAGGGTGAGAACGATGCTGAATTCGAGGACGTGAAGGTAGACACAGGTCATGTGTTTAGTACTAGCATAATATTTGTGGATAAAGAGGAGGCGGTTAGTCATGCACTTCGCATCGGCCATAATAATAATATTTATCTAATCAGACAGACTAAGAGAGACGACGGTGAATTAGTACTAATGTGTGAGAGGTACGGCAAGCATAAGCCACGGGTTAGCACAGGAGAATCGTCATCATCTAGTCAAAGGCCGCGGCGTGGCACGAAGAAATGCAACTGCCCGTTCCGCCTAAGCATTAGGGGCAGGGATCGTACGGGCTGGTCTATCCTGGTGATGGCCCCGATGCACAACCACGAGTTAGCTAGTAACTCACAATCTCACTTCGTTCGGCCTCGCTTTAGTGTCGACGAAAGAGCAAGCATGAAAAGTTTGCATAGGAGTGGTGTTGTGCCTAGGCAGATGTTGGCCCATTTGCATGACAAGAACCCCAAAAGTACCGCAGACAACACATCGATTCATAACCTAGTTGCAAAATTCAGAAGAGAGGATCGTGGCGGACGTACAGATGCAGCGTCCTTCATGCACTCGCTAGATGAACCTAATTACAGTTGGTGGTCCGAGAAAGATGCAAGTAAGTGTTTGCACATTTGTTTATTGTCGGTTTATTTGGATGTTAATCACTTTAAATGTTTGTTCTAATTAAATGACCATTTTGCAGGGAATGCATCTAGGCTTGGTCTTGTCTTGTTTGCGCACCCTTTTTCGCTGACGCTCGCTAAGATGTTCCCTTATGTAGTGCTCATTGATAGCACTTACAAGACGAACATGTACAAGATGCCTCTAGTGGAGTTCATCGGAGTGACGTCGTGCGGTAAGAACTTTTGTATAGCGTTCTGTTTTGCAGTCAGAGAGGACGAGTCTGCATACACATGGATGCTTAATCAGCTGATGAAGGTCTTGACCTATCCTCCATATGTGTTTGTCACTGACAATGAGAACGCTAGTGAAAGCCCTTTCAGTGGTATATCCTTCTATACCACATCTTCTATGCCGATGGCATATATGCAGGAAACATGGCTGCCAAAGCGATCAAGATAATGAATGTTGACGCTAATGAGCCGAAGTAATAGTGTATCGGTGGAAGCGAATAGTTACGCCCCTACCATCACGGAGTACGATGAACAGTGCGGACAATTGTTACACTCTTACGGCGCCAACAATCCTTTCGTTGTGTACTTGAATACGACATGGCTAAGTCAGCGTGAGAAATTTTGTAAGGTATGGGTTAAGAGATTCATGCATTTCGGCAACATATTTACCAACAGGTTAGCTTAACTTCAAGTGTCAACATGTTATGTCGTTTGTATTGGTAGGTTTCTCATTTATCTGTAACTAATTGTCTTTCAATCTATAGGGTGAAGAGCGCCCACTTAGCTCTAAAGTGTTGGCTTCATACATCTACTGGATCTCTAGACACATGCTTCGACAACATACATAGATTCATCGAAGGGCAACACTTCCACATTAAACAAGACTTCGAGTTTTCCATTGATAGAAGGGTTTTGGAAGACCAGCAAGTCCCATTTTTGTTTCTGGTCACTCAAGTGAGCCTTAAATGCATGGAAATACTCCAGAAGGAGCTTAGAAACGATCGTTGCGATATTGATCACACAACGTCGTACGAAGATGTTTGTGCGTTTACTTCAACAATGGGATTACCATGCGCGTTTCGTATGTATCAGTACACTCAAGCCGGTTTGAATATACCAGTTGAAGAAGTGCATATCTTCTGGCGGACACTCGGATATGACCAACAACAAGAGTTTGAAGCACAACGCCAAACATGCGATGAGTCGTACACCACAGAGGAACGGCTCTCGTGTGTAGGTCTGTGGTATAAGGATATGTCTGAGCGGTTTGATCCTACGATAATCGAACAAGTGTTCAACGCGTGGAAGCCATTATGGGAGCCCCGGATGATCACACTGGTTTACAGCCCCTAGAGGTGAAGGTGCCTAAGGGTAGGCCCACTACAAAAAAAAGAAGAGAGGCAAAACACTAGGGACAAGTCCGAGCACGAGCATTTAGGTCTTGGAAATCGTGGCCCTCCCCTACGACGTTCGCAGTCTCAGCGACGCTCTACAGCACCCGAAAGTCAAGTGATCATGGGCCGACAATGCAACACAGTCAATCACAGCGATGGTCATCCGGGTAAATGAGTCAAACTGGAGAGGCCCGACAATGCAACACAATCCACCGCAACAAACATTCACCACTATCGACATACTGGAGCCCCTGGAACTCCTCGCTGTATTGGACTGACTTCGATGCGATATTACTTGATTATATTACAGGTTACAGGGAGATAGTGGGCGATGGAAACTGTGGTTTTAGAGCTATTTCTGATTATGTGTACAATGATGAAAACCAATGGAAAGCGGTTAGACGTGCATGCATTGATGACTAGAAGATAGAGAGAATGGTGGTGGTTGGAGCGATAAGAACGAGATTGGTACGACAGATAGTACGCATGACTGAATTGGTTTGGAGACTCATTTGCACCAACGCGACATTGGATTGAAATTCTCGATCTTGGTCTTATCTTGTCGACTGTGTACAACATTGTGCTTATCAGTTTTGCAACAGGTATGCGTAGTAAGGCAGGAGGCTTGGTCGCACTACCGCTACGTGATGATCGGGGGTGGGTCATCCACAAGCAGAGGTCTATATTGCATGTGTCAGTGACCAATCTCATTTCATTAAAGTGCAAATAGTCGAAGATTGTACGGTCCTATGCATGAATCCCATGTGGCGACATTGGCATGAACCCGCAGTTACACATTATCTGGATCCGTACATTCCATGCAACGAACACTGGTTTACATTGTTTCCCCCTGTTAGTGGATCAGGAACAATGGTTTTAGAAGATTAGATTGTTGATTTTTTTTTTGAATTCTTGTATGACAGTATCACAATCTAGAAGTGATGTAATGTTTTGCAACATGAATCTACTTAAAGTGTCTTATGTTGATAAACAGTTTCGTATCATATACAAATTATCAATCATTTCCACATATTTAACTTCTCTTTTCATTTTTAAACATTATAAAATCTCGAAGGACATTCATCAATTGAATTCATGCTGCATTTGTTAGTCATCATAATGTTACAATTTAGTCAACGCACACACTAATCAAAAGCCGTGGATGTGCAATATACTTTATCTAATAAAGCAAATTCATCGTAGATACAGTTTGTTCCAAAGCTAGTGTGCTAATGCATGCTTAGCTAAAGATCTATACAGATACTAGATGGGCTAATATAATGTTCTCTGAATAGAATCCATGAGAGTGATAATATACTAAAGGGTTATCCCATCGAGCTTGAAGATGATTTTGTTCCGCCTAAACCGACTACAAATGTCTCTTTTCAGTTTTAAACATCAACAAATTTCCATCTTGATAATTGTTGTCTATCATTTCCACTGATTTCATGCTAGTTGAATGTTCTCTAAATAGAATCCACAAGTATCATGATATAATAAAGCGATATCTTATTGACGATGCAGTTAACATACGGACGAACCGTTGGATTTTGAGCTGGAAGATGGTTTTGCTCCGCCTAAACTGACTACAAATGTCTCTTTTTAGTTTTAAACATCAATGAATTTTCATACTACGACAACTGATGCCCGAAATGCATTCCACAATCCTCAGGTAGTTCATGTTTCATGTACGACAATACAACTCCGATATATTAGTGACTTCTTTTTATTCACAATGAGATTGGTTAGTCGTTGGAGATTGCTCAAAAAATGATTTTTTAATGAACAAATAAACATCTTTGAAACATATTTTCAGGACTTCAAAACTGATTCTACTTCGGAGTTTCATACTACGACAACTGATGTCCGAAATGCATTCCACAATCCTCAAGCAGTTCATGTTTCATGTACGACAGTACAACTCCGATATAATTAGTGACTTCTTTTTATTCACCACGAGATTGGTTTGTCGTTGGAGATTGCTCAAAAAATGATTCTTTAACGAACAAATAAACATCTTTGAAACATATTTTCAGGACTTCAAAACCGATTCTACTTCGGAGTTTCATACTACAACAACTGATGCCCGAAATGCATTCTACAATCCTCAAGTAGTTCATGTTTCATGTACGACAGTACAACTCCGATATAATTAGTGACTTCTTTTTATTCACAACGAGATTGGTTTGTCGTTGGAGATTGCCCAAAAATGATTTTTTAACGAACAAATAAACATCTTTGAAACATATTTTCAGGACTACAAAAACGATTCTACTTCAGAGTTTCATACTACGACAACTGATGCCCGAAATGCATTCCACAATCCTCAAGCAGTTCATGTTTCATGTACGACAGTACAACTCCGATATAATTAGTGACTTCTTTTTATTCACAATGAGATTGGTTTGTCGTTGGAGATTGCTCAAAAAATGATTTTTTAACGAACGAACAAAAACATCTTTGAAACATATTTTCAGGACTTCAAAACCGATTCTACTTCGGAGTTTCATACTACGACAACTGATGCCCGAAATGCATTCCACAATCCTCAAGCAGTTCATGTTTCATGTACGACAGTACAACTCCGATATAATTAGTGACTTCTTTTTATTCACAATGAGATTGGTTTGTCGTTGGAGATTGCTCAAAAAATGATTTTTAAACGAAAAATAAACTTCTTTGAAACATATTTCAGGACTTCAAAACCGATTCTACTTCGAGGTTTCATACTACGACAACTGAAGCCCGAAATGCGTTCCACAATCCTGAAGCAGTTCATGTTTCATGTACGATAGTACAACTCCGATATAATTAGTGACTTCTTTTTATTCACAATGAGATTGGTTTGTCGTTGGATATTGCTCAAAAATGATTTTTTTTAACGAACAAATAAACATCTTGAAACATATTTTTAGGACTTCAAAAGTGATTCTACTTCGGAGTTTCATACTACGACAATTGATGCCCGAAATGCATTCCACAATCGTCAAGCAGTTCATGTTTCATGTACGACAATACAACTCCGATATAATTAGTGACTTCTTTTTATTCACAATGAGATTGGTTTGTCGTTGGAGATTGCTCAAAAAATGATTTTTAACGAACAAATAAACATCTTTCAAACATATTTTCAGGACTTCAAAAGCGATTTTACTTCGGAGTCTTTGTCATAATGTTACAACTTAGTCAACACACACATCATTATTTAAAATAGTAGAACAATTAACAAGTCTGTTTACATTGACTACCAGTAGATAACATCCAAAAGTGGTTATACTAATCAAGTCGGGGGACGTCGTCTCCTCGTACTAGCGCTATAGCGTGCAATGTATTCTCTACGGTCCGCCTTAGCCCTGTCTCGTATTATACCGGATTCTTCGAAGTCTGAATCATCTTTGTACTTCACAAGAATCCTAACTCTTTCCATTATTTCTCCAAGGTCTAAATAGTTCTACGACATCATGCCTACGTCTGCATCGGTTACATTGTGGGCGATAGAGTCATTGTATAGATCTTGGTCCATCCTAAGATAGACAATCGAATAGATGTGCAGCTGATGATTATCAAAATGTGTTCTTACAATTTGATTTAATGACGATGTTAGATGGTTAACACTTCTTGGAGTTCCAATTTCTGTAATTTCTGTCAATCACTGCCCATCCCGGACCACGTTGGAACCGTGCCCCATATTCATTGAATGTGGTGTAATGGTTCACGTGAATTGCAAAGGGAATTGACATCCTAATGACATAAACAAGAATGAATTATTTAAAAAGCAAATAAACAAATATTAAACATACAATCACCACACCAGTTTAAGCATTAGTACAAAGGTTCAAACAACAACATCAACTAAACATTCTAAAAATATCCATGCCCACCCCCACTATACCCACCCCCGCCATACTCACCCCCTGCCATCCCCTGCCATCGCCACGTCCTCCCCTCCCATATAATCACCGAGCCCACTATCATCCCCATGCCGACGCGCCTGCTCCATGTGCGTATGGTACATACCCTCCCCTCTAGGTCTAAGCCCTCTGGTACGACACCCCGCGATGTACCACTCCATGCCAGCACGAGGCGGTTTAGGGTTCCTGTGACGTGTGGGCGAATCGGGGGTGGTCGGGACATTAAGCCGGCAATACTTAAAGGCCATCTCCAGCCTATCAGTAATCTAGGGGGCGACGCCGGTAGGCCAGCTCGAGTTGTGCTCCGGTGCAATGCTCATGATAATCGGAGCTACCTCATCCCAATACTACAGTAAAGTATAAATTACACGTTAGTATTTAAATAATATTAGAAACAACAACTAAATTTAACAAGACAAAGTATATACCTGGAGCTGATCCTCTCGCCGTGTATTGAGGCCACCGTCCGCTCCAAGGGGACGCACCTGAGAATGGGAACGACGCTGGAACCACCGGATGTAATCATGGTCCATGGCCCATGGCATATGTGCACGCGTTAGGAGAAACCTCACCTGGCGGGCCCCGTCGTGTTATCCCACACGAATGTCCCATAGTCGTACGCGCCAAGGTATGTCTTCCCATGTCGGGGACGATAATGGGTGTTGGGTTTGATAAGATGAGGAGGGATAGTCTGCATGAATCTAAACTGTCGCAGACACTGAAACCAGCAAGCGCTCCTGATGCGTCCCCGACGTGTCGTGGACGTATCGTGGACTCTAATAAAACTTGATAGTTTAGGAAGGGACAAGAGATAAACTTAAACTGGAAACACATTTCGATTGAGAATTTACACACACGAAATTCACTCAACCTCCCTTGCCCCCACACGGACTCCCGGGCAGTTTCGACGACTTTACCCCTAAAGTCGTCAACCCTCTCCTGACTATCGGCCTATGGTTCACCGACCGTTCCCCGACCTTTCGTTCTATCAAATACCTAATGTATTGATATTCTAACCCAGTCCTATCTAGCTCACCAACTCACTAGCACTTACACACACACTCCTAAGTCTGATCCACACTTGTCCAGATTATCCCTTTCTTTTTCTCTCGTACAGACTTACTTACATATGGAATAAATGCAAGTATATATACACTGTTGTTAGGATGTAACTATCGTCCTATTAATCCCTAGACTTCTAGGGGTCGACTACAACTTTGATTATTCACATATCAGCCACACTAGAGTTGCAGAGATTCTTCAACTTGATCTAGAGGCTTGAACCACGTGTCGTCTTATGGTTGGTCAAGTTGGCGGCAACCCTCTTGATAGGTTGATCACCACTTGTGTGCCCCACTTGCCTGATTCTGTCTGGTTCATTAAATGCTCATAAATGCCCTCTTCTGAATTCATTACGGCTATGTAATGATGTTCATTTATAGCTTTGTTATCTTGTGCATTAATGAACTTCTCTTTTTGTCGTGAGCTTGTCGTGACCAAGTTGCCTAAGTGGATGTATGTGTTTTATCTGAATGTGTCGATCCCTTGTAGTCTTCTGTCTTTGATTTTCATCTTTAAGCATGAGAGATATCTTCGTGTGGTGCCTGACTAGTTGTCTGTGCTAGAAGTTCTTCGGAGCTCTCGCAGATAGGTGTCCGACTGGTTGGGCACATGTCGTGGATTGAGCGCGCTTGCAACCTTGCGTGCTAAGCCACTCATGACCTAAGTGCGCTTGCAACCTTGCGTGTTAAGTCACTTATTCACCTGTCTATCTGAATCATGAATCTTGACAAAGGCATTAGATAGACAATACAAGGTTTGCTATCATCAAAACTAAAGGATCCTATCTTAACAATTTCCCCCCTTTTTGATGATGGCAACCTATACACTTATACGTACTTGGTAATTCAAAAATTGAGAGATTCCCCCTAAGAGGAATTCCCCCTGAGTTTATTAAGGGTTTTAAGAATGAAAAACATTAACGAATGATAGCAATAAGTGACAACTTTTATGCACAATAAGTGACAGCTTTATGTTATACTATGACCAAGGTAGATAAAGTTTTTATTCAGATGATACATAATACAAGGATGATAGACATAGTCTCACAACTACTCCCACAAGTACATATTCTTTTCTTTCCCCCTTTGCCATACAACAAGATAGGGAGCAACTACACGACATAAGATGTTGTAAAGGCCATGACATTCCATAGAGTATAAACTACAAAACATGATCAACATAATCTAGATGGAGTGACGTAGTTGGGTATCCCATTCATAATCTTCTGGGCCAAAAGGTTCATCCTCCGAAAAAGCTGCTTTGATCCAAGAGGGTTTGGCTGTGGTAGGATTGATCAAAGGTGATTCAGCTGTGGTAAAAAGGTCAGACTCATCAGAATCTATGGTGAACTCCATGCAGTGTGGAGAACATGTATGTGATAGAGTGACACTTGAGGTGATAGACCAACCTGTAAGTGAATCGGAGTCTGGTTGAACATAGCTTTGGGCGACGTATTTCTTTGGATGTTTAGTGGCCATAAACTTGTGAATTATGGAGTGCACTGTTTGTTCATTTGAACTGGATGAACTTTATGGAATTTGTGCCATTGTGTGACATGTGAAGGATTGGGTGTGAGTGGCAGATGGAGTGAGCAAGTTTTTATAGACACTTTGGATATGCTCAACGATTGATCGGTGAGTGGTAATAAATGAGGTGCTACGTCTTGTGGGCTATGTTTGTAGGCTTTTTAGGTGTCATGGTCCGAGATTGGATTAGTGGAATGGATGGGACTAAATATCTCAGATCATTTTGCAGTTTTTAATCAAGGAAGAAGCAGCCAATATAATAAATTATTTCGTACCTATCATAAGCATTCAAGTATAAAAAAACCAGTTGCATTTTCATTGATATCAAAAGGTACTTTGAAACAAATAGTCAAAGGAACAAAAATAAAACATTTGATGGAAAAGAAAAATCTAATCCTAAACTACCTCTCACGGTTACACTAGTGTCTTTAAGAGATAAAGAACTCTCAGGCTAATGAGAATCTATAAAATCTATGCTCCTTGAACCATGTTATGAACACTTGGTTTAGAGGAGACGACTGCACAACTGTGAGAGTAACTCTCACTCTCTTCAGAACATCCCTAGTTGAGGTATCCAGACTGGTCTCCGACCTGTCGTGGACCGGTGAAAGACTTCTTCTTATTTTTACTCCTGATGCTCTAACGGTTGGGCGAGGCTCTGACTTAGAGTCTTCACTCTTGGTTGGCTTTTGAGCAACCACCAGCTGGTCTTCCATTTGTCTTGATCCCCATTTTGGACAACATCTCCGTGCAGATGCTATCTTGAGCAGTGCGCGCACATTCGTGGAACCTGTCGGTGTCCACTCCGTTTTATTGTAGCGCCCTGGTCACTACTCCCTATGCACTAGTCCTTGATTAACATAGCGACTTTCCTCGATGGTAAGAAGAATCATTGCAGGAAGGTCTATTTTCTCCTTTGTCTTCAGTGCATAAAGCAATCTCACATCTCTTGCATTGACGATGTGAGTGCGTTAGTTCCGTGGGGTGATGTTATGGGTGAGCAGACTGAAGAGCACCTGTCTGGGATAGACATGTCTATGACGTTGAAGTTTTTCATTGTAGCCCCGGGGTTGAGTAGCTGGACCATTTTTCCTCCTGATGTCTCAAATCATTCCAGGTAGTTTCCTTGGGAACCATGAGTCCTTCTGGTTCTAAAACAAAAGTCTTGCAGATCCAAGACTTGGAGATATTGATGGTGACACCGTAGATTGTGGAGATGAGGTATTCGTCATTGTCGTCATCCTGGAGTGGTCTAAGATACGTCATATGCTCCTTAAGCAACTCAGTGTAGACGGGGATAGTCTCCTAGAAGAAGTCTACCCATCCTTGGAATTCCAAAAGCTCCTGAATCTTTCCAAGACCCATTTGCTCCATCCAGTCCAAATCCAACGTCTTTGGTAAGAAGGGACAGGACTTGTCGTTGACGTTCTCTACTCTAAACATTGCTGGCTTCAGCTCTTTGAGTGTTTGTAGTGGTTGGGCTTTGCAGCTTTCTTCTTAGCTTGGAAGAGCTCTTCTGCTCTTGACCATGTGGCGAGAGAACCAACTTTTGCTTCCTTTTCTCTTCTGCCTTCTGTCGTTGTTCGACTGTTGGTATGATTGAAGAAGACTTTGTATCGCTATCAGCGTCGTGACTGGTATCACGAGATGTCGATCACCTGTCGACGACTGGTTCTCCAAATACCTCGATGAGTTTTGCTTCAACTTATGAGTCAAGTTCTGTCACTTCCTTTTCTTGACTTTTTCGTCACTTTGCAGTTCCTCTTCTTCTATCTGTCGAGCGACAGCTTTGACGACTGTTGAGGGAGTTGCTTCTTCGTCGACGGTGAAGTGCAACTTACGAGTTGCTCCTTCAGGCGTTGAATGGGCTCTTTGAGGAGTTTCCTCCTGTGCTCTGGCTCGCTTGGAGGCACGGGTTTGCGTGCTATATGACTTGTCGTAGCAGTGGAGAGATCTTGGCTTGTGGGATTTTTGGTATTTCTGAATTTTGAGTGTTTGGTGCCGATAGTAGGTGATGGAGCAGGGGAAGACATGGTTTGTTTTTCTGTAGAGGTAGGAGTTGGAAGAATCTTAGGTTTTAGAATTTCTACTTGGATGCAGTGATAAATTTTTGGGAGGTGGTGGCTTATATAGAGAATTTCATCCTGGTACACCTCTCTTCATCTGTACCCTGCACACAAGCTGATTTTCCAATTCTTTGGATAGGTGAGGGGGGCGGTGAATCAGTTGCAACTCTTATCGGACGTATGTCGGCTACTTGCTTTGAGGAACCTTCTTTGAGGACAATTATCTTCTTAGAGTGGAGAGCAGATTTTGGTGCCATGATTATTCGAAGAGATTTATTGAGTTTTATAACCTTTCGCTAGAGAGATATTTAGAGAAGCTGTGAGGCAAGGGTTTTGCTCTAAATCTCGCAGGAATTTTTGTAAGAGAGAAGAGAAATGTTTGAGTGCTCTGAGAGTTTAGAGAGGATGAGGGCAATAGTGTGACAAGAGGAACTCTTGTCACCCTTTTATGATATCGAGTAACGGTCGGTGACCGCTCCTCGTCCGCTCGCTGACATGTCCTAACGGTACTATTCATAAAGGTTGTCAGCGATCCGTTGAGAAGTTTTCCCGTTTCTATCCGTTGGACCTTCTCTAAACTAATCTCACTTTTTGTGGAAAATGACAATCTGTTTCAAGTAGTCGTTGACATAATTTCTATGCATTAAACTGATCGTTGACTACTGAACGACAATATAACAAGTGTTGCTCACATGTGGTGACATGTCATGGGAAATAAAAGACAGTTTAATTGTGATCAATGAATATCATTCCAAGATCATGAACAATATTAGTAAACCTTTCTCTACTTAATGGCTTAGTAAAGATGTCAGCTAGTTGGTCCTCAGTAGAAATATACTTTAAACCGACTAATTCCTTTTCACAACAATCTCTAAGAAAGTGATGTCTAATGTCAATATGTTTGGTACGAGAATGATGCACAGGATTTTTGGAAATAGAGATGGCACTTGTATTGTCACACATAATTGGTAATGTACCTGTTTTGACGCCATAATCACAAATTTATTGTTTAAGCCATAGGAGTTGAGCACAGCAACTTGCCGCACCAATGTATTCAGATTCAACTGTTGAGATTGCAGCACTTTGTTGTTTCTTTGATCCCCATGCAATCAGACATGACCCAACAAAGAATGTTGGTCCTGAAGTGCTCTTTCTATCTGTGATAGATCCTCCATAGTCTACATCTGAAAATCCTACAACGTTACAGTTAGTGAACTTAGGATAAAAGAGACCAAGATTCATGGTTCCTTTTAAGTAACAGAGGATTCTTTTTATAGCTGTAAGGTGACTTTCTCTTGGATCTGCTTGAAACTTGGCACATAAGCAAACACTATACATAATGTCAGGTCTACTAGCAGTTAAATATAGTAGAGAACCAATCATCTCTCTGTATGATCGTTGGTCAACCGGTCGGTCACCAGTCATGATGCTCATCTTGGTGTTGTCTGCCATTGGTGTGTCAAACGTCTTACATTCCTCCATTCCAAATCTCTTCAACAAATCCTTTACATACTTCTCTTGGGATATGATAGTACCTTCGTCATTTTGCTTGACTTGAAGTCCTAGAAAGAACTTCAATTCTCCCAGATCACTTATCTCAAATTCCTTTTCATCAATGCTTCAAACTTTTTGCAATATTTCTCATTAGAGGCTCCGAAGATTATATCATCAACATATACTTGCACAATTAGGAAATCTCTTTTGTTGTTGTAAACAAATAGAGTTTTGTCTACTTTACCTCTTTTGAAGTGGTTTTCCAATAGATAAGAGGACAGGCGATCATACCATAATCTTGGTGCTTGTTTGAGCCCGTAAAGAGCTTTGTCAAGTTTAAGTACCATGTCTTTTCCTTCTTGTGTCTCAAAACCTGGAGGTTGCTCAACATACACTTCCTCTTTGACGTACCCATTTAGGAAGGAACTTTTGATGTCAAGTTGGAAGAGTTTGATTCCTTTGTGTGCAGCAAATGCAATTAGTAATCTGATAGACTCCATCCTTGCTACTGGAGCGAAGGTTTCTTGGAAGTCTATTCCTTCTTGTTGACGATATCCTTGAGCTACCAGACGAGCTTTGTTTCTGACAACTTCTCCCATTTCATTATCTTGTTTCTAAAGTCCCATTTTGTGCCAAGTACTCCTTGATGAGTAGGACGAGACACAAGATGCCAGACTTTGCATCTTTCTAACTGGTTTAGTTCTTCTTGCATTGCATTGATCCAGTCTGAGTCTCGAAGAGCTTCCTTGACGTTCTTGGGCTCGATGGGTGAGACTGTCATTGAGAAAGCTAGGAGATCTCGAGTCTGTGCTCTTGTCTGAGTTCCTTTGGATATGTATGATATGATATTCTCTAATGGATGATTTTCTACAAGGCACGATATTGATGAATGGTTGATGGAGAGAGAGGATCCTCGACATCATTGTTTCCTTCGTCGACCTATTGTTGACCTATCGCTGACCTGTCGGGCAAGTTTTCTTCAGTCGGTGATTCATCTTTGGGATTATCTGTGTGATCCTGATCAACTAGATCAAATCCAAGTTCTTCATCTTCATCAGATTTCTTGATCTTGAGTACCTCAACCTCATCAAAGACCACATGCACACTTTCTTCCACCTTCAGTGTCCTTTTGTTGTATACCTTGTATGCTTGGCGTCTTTCAGAGTATCCAAGGAAGATGGCCACATCACTTCTGGCATCAAACTTTCCAAGGGGACTCTTTTCATTGTTGTGGACATAACATTTGCAACCGAAGGTCCTAAAGTGACTTATGTTTGGTTTTCTTCCTTGATTAACTCATAGGGGGGTTTTGTTGAGGATAGGTCGTATGAGCATTCTATTTGTGATGTAGCATGCAGTTGCCACTGCTTCTGCCCAGAAGACCGAGGAAGATTGCTCCCCAACAGCATGGCCCTGGCTACCTCTAGTAGTGTTCTGTTCTTTCGCTCAACTACCCCATTCTGTTGGGGTGTTGGGTGCTGAAAATGTCTGACTAATCCCATGTTGCTTACACATATCCATGAATTGTTGATTCTCAAACTCTGACCCATGATCAGACCGAAGAGTTTTGATCTTGAGGTTGAATTGTACTTGGACTTTTCCTGCAAAGGCTTGAAATTTCTCAAAGACTTCATCTTTGGAAGTAATAAAGAGTGTCCAAGTGAACCGTGAGTAATCATCAACAATTACAAACACATACCAATTTCCTCAAAACTTTTGATTCTCATGGGTCCACATAAGTCCATGTGAAGTAATTCAAGTGGCTTGGATGTACTAACTAAGTTCTTTGACTTGAAAGAAATCTTAGTTTGTTTGCTTCTAACACAAGTATCACAAAGACTGGTCTCAGATTTCTTGATCTAGGAAGACCTTTAACCAACTGTTTCTTGACAAGTTTCTTTAACAAGGAAGTGCTAACATGCCCTAGTCTTTTGTGTCATAGTGTAGAGTCATCTATTGAAGCAGTCAAGCATGGAAGATTAGGACAGTCAATATCTTCCAAACTAGTTACATAAATATTTTTCCACCTTTTCCCTTTAACAACTCTTTGCCATTGTTCTGACTTACTATACTACAATGTGTGGGATAGAAGTGAACTGAATTGCCTTTATACCAAATTTGAGAAACACTAAGCAAGTTGAATTTTAAACCACGAACTAGATTTACACTATCTATGACATAATCAGATGTAATACCAACCTTACCTACACCGATGATTTTTCCTTTCTTGTTGTCGCCAAAGGAGACGGTTCCTTGACTCCCTGGTTCGAGTGAGAAGAACTTCTTTTTGTCTCCTGTCATGTGTTTAGAGCACCCACTGTCGATGTACCAACAGGGGTCCATTCTCACTCGATTATGCACCTAACACGTTAGTGGTGTGGGGTTAGGGTCCATAGAAAGGTTGGACCCATTTCCACCATTTAATGTTCTAAGATCATTTTTGACTACCCATTTTAGTCCTAGTTTCTTGAGTTACCAATGCCTCATAAAACACGTTTTATAACAATTGGATTCATGATGACCAGGTTGTCCGCATAAGCTGCAGACATTTCTACGACTGGTCTCTGACCGGTATCCGACCTGTCGTTTTTTCTCCTAATGGGTGTCTTAGAAATAGCATTTATCTTAGAATATTTTTCTTTGATGGTAGCTAGTTCCTTTTCTTTAGTGTTAAGAGCAACAATCAATTCATCGATTTCAGGTTGTTTTTCATGCTTCAATTTTTCATGAGCGGAGAGAATTTCACAATAATCACTTTGTAATTTCATGAGTGCCCTCATGAGATTGTCTACCTTGCTTTTATCGAGGTTTTTCTCAATTTTTCATTTTCTTCCAAAAGTTCATCGTTTCAGTTTCTAATGCCTCTAGGTGATCAACTAATGTAAGAGAAACTTTCTAAGTCCTAGAAGTTCAGCCTTTTGAATTCTCCTTCTAAGTTTAGAATAGTTTACCTTATGTTTTTTTCTTCTTCTTCTTCTGATTCTGAGACATCATTGTCTTGTGCCATCAAGCACACTTCTTCAAGGCATAGGTGAGCCTTCTCATCTTCTGAGATGTCACTGTCTGAGGTTTGATTGTCATCACTTCGTTCATAATCTCCCTATGTGGCAACGAAGGCTTCCTTCTTTGGTTCTTTGTTGAATGATCGTCGGACAGGCATCTTGACCCTATTGTTGTCCTCTCGGGATCGTTGAGGACAGTCTTTGATATGATGTCCATGTTTTGAACACCCAAAACACTTGTCATTGTTTTTCTTTAGATCATCCGACTCCTTGGACTCCTTGCTTTTCCTCATTTTATTTCTTATGAACTTTCGAACGTACCTCTTAGCACAGAGGACCATTTCATCATTGTCATCTCCTGACTTGGATCTTTCATTTTCAGCTACTTGAAGGGCTATGCCTTCCCTCTATCTCTATATGAGCTTTCTGAATTCCTATGTTATAGTTTTAACTCGAAGGCCATTAGAGATCCTAGCATGTCTGCCAGAGACATTTTGGAGAGATCATGCACTTCTTGCATGGCATTGACTTTCTTGTCAAAGGAGGCAGAAAGAGATCTGAGGAACTTCCGAATTTGATCCTCGCTAGAGATAGTTCTTCCAAGCACCAACATTTCGTTGATCAGCTTAGTGAACCTTGTATGCATTTCAGAAATGCTCTCCTTTTCTTCCTTCTTGAATAGCTCTCAATGAGTGAGTAGCAACTCAATGCGAGTCTTTTTGATCTCATCATTCCCTTATCCTCAAGAGTTTTCCAAATCTCTTGGGTTGTTTTAACTTAAGCAATCTTGGAGTATTGCTTAGGTAGTAGTGCACAGTGAAGTATTCTTACAGCTCGAGCATTGAATATCAGCTTCTTGATTTGATCATCCGTCATGCTGTCGATAGATATGTCTTGTCCTTGAGTATTCTTGAAGGTGTACCCTCCATGTGTTATCACCCTCCACATTCTTGGATCGTCAGACTTGATATGAAATTCCATCTTATTCTTCCAGTGAGTGTAGTTGTCTCCATTGAAGAGTAGTGGTCGATTTGGTGCAGAACCTTCTACTGCTGCTGGAATGCTTGCATGAGACATCTTGATCGCCTTCCAAAGCAGTTAGCTTTCTAGAAGAGACCCGCTCTGATACGAATTGAAACCAGCATTCACTCCTGATGCGTCCCCGACGTGTCGTGGACGTATCGTGGACTCTAATAAATTTGATAGTTTAGGAAGGGACGAGAGATAAACTTAAACTGGAAAACACATTTCAATTGAGAATTCACACACACGAAATTCACTCAACCTCCTTTACCCCACACACGGACTCCCGGGACAGTTTCGACTTTACCCCTAAAGTCGTCTACCCTCTCCTGACTATCGGCCTACGGTTCACCAACCGTTCCCCGACTTGTCGTTCTATCAAATACCCAATGTATTGAAATTCTAACCCAGTCCTATCTAGCTCACCAACTCTCTAGCACTTACACACACTCCTAAGTCTGATCCACACTTGTCCAGATTATCTCTTTCTTTTCTCTCGTACAAGCTTACTTCCATATGGAATAAATGCAAGTACATATACACGGTTGTTAGGATGTAACAACCGTCCTATTAATAACTTCTAGGGGTCGACTACAACTTCGATTATTCACATATCAGCCACACTAGACTTGCAGAGATTCTTCAACTTGATCTAGAGGCTTGAACCACGTGTCGTCTTATGGTTGGTCAAGTTGGCGGCAGCCCTCTTGATAGGTCGATCACCACTTGTGTGCCCCACTTGCCTGATTCTGTCTGGTTCATTAAATGCTCATAAATGCCCTCTTCTGAATTCATTACGGATATGTAATGATGTTCATTTATAGCTTTGTTATCTTGTGCATTAATGAACTTCTCCTTTTGTCGTGAGCTTGTCGTGACCAAGTTGCCTAAGTGGATGTATGTGTTTATCTGAATGTGTCAATCCCTTGCAGTATTCTGTCTTTGATTTTCATCTTTAAGCATGAGAGATATCTTCGTGCGGTGTCTGACTAGTTGTCTGTGCTAGAAGTTCTTCGGAGCTCCCGCAGACAGGTGCCCGACTGGTTGGACACATGTCGTGGATTGAGCGCGCTTTCAACTTTGCGTGCTAAGCCACTCATGACCTAAGTGCGCTTGCAACCTTGCGTGCTAAGCCACTTATTCACCTGTCTATCTGAATCATGAATCTTGAAAAACACATTAGATAGACAATACAAGGTTTGCTATCATCAAAACTAAAGGATCTTGTCTTAACAGACACCGCTCGGCATATACGGCTCGACAATATCCAAGAACTGCAAGGTGCCATAGAACCGGGAGCGCCCGTGTGATACAATGGTACCATCAAAGGCGAACGATAACCAATCAACCTACATTTCATTTAATGAAAAACAATTAACAACTTAAATGGGAAACAATGTTTGACGATACGACACTTGACAACTTTTTACTACTACAATTGCTAACCAAATCGTACCTCAGTGGAGGACATCGTGTCCAGCCGCCCCTCATGAAACGTAGCCTCTCGTCATCCGTCAAATTCCTCATGTAACAAGGCCACTTCGCCGCCATCAGGGAGCAGTCATCCCACTCTGAAAGCTGCTCCGGCCTGAACATGGGGAAGTACTCGTATATCCAGCACTGCGGTAATCATACGAAACCATTAAACAAGATACCCAGACAATAAGTTTACAATACTGAACTCATGCGCTCGTTATCAAGTTCTCACCTGAAACAACGTCAGGCAACCAGCCAGCTGACGTGTATCCACCCGGGAAGCGATGCCGAGTTGTTGGTTTAGATATGCCAGTGTCTCAGCCCCCCATTCATACATGTTACCCCTACTAGGGTCGTGGATGGGCTAGTAGGACGAGGGCATAACACGATCCCCACCCTTGTCGATGATCAATGTGTGGGCCACTAAGTACTAGAGGTAGGCGGTCAGCTCGGTAACGTATCTGGCTCTTCTCCAGGAACCTACACTCTATCAGCTCCTTCTTGTTCGCCGAGCCAAATGGCTTTAAGAAGTGGGGGATAAGAACGTGCAGTGGTGGGGCCGCATCACCTACCCGAGCGCCAGCGTCGTCGGGAATGTAGGAAATCGCCATGCTAGTGATGGGGATATCCAAGATGTGGTAGACGTCGTGGAGAGTAATAGTCATCTCTCCGAATGGCATGTGAAAGGAGTTCGTGTCAGGCTGCCATCTCTCCACGAACGCTGAATGGAGCGCGAGGTCAAAACAACCATGCTCTATGTCGGCAAGATGCCTGAGTCCGCTCGCCTCAACCGCCGCTCGAGACTCCGGGTGCCTCAGTGTACTCGGAGTCCACACCTCCAAATACTTCGCCCTAGCATTGAAGCTAAGGCATCCTTCTCCTGTTGAATATTTAAAATTGATTTCACACTATATAACCATTTCCTAAACAATCTAAAATTTTATGAAATCTATTACCAGATGGGAAACATACCACTCCCCGCCACACGTCAAGCGCGACGTGACCATCAAAGTTCGGGATCAAACTCGTATCATGGGGGCCTCCGGGCACAGGAGTCCGCCCTAGCAACCAAACATCATCAGCCGACATCTGCGCCATCTCCTCTACTGTACCATGTAGCGAGGACCTACGATGAGGGGCATACATGTACCCTCATACTCAGCACCCGGCTCATCTGCAAACCTGTCATCATCGTCAGCCTGGCCATGACGTGCGTCTCGCATCCCGCTCTATGGTGTAGGCCAAGTAGGACTATCAGCCCGCACGACTAGCGTCCCATCGCCGACCAACGAGTCGACATCCACAGTCTGCTGCTGCTCCAACTCCTCCTCCTCTACTCCTCCGCCTCCTTCAGGTCAATCTCTGCCTGCAACCTCTCCTCGCGCGCTCGTAGAAGGTCAAGCTCCCTATGCTTCCTGGCAGAAGCATGCGCGTACTGTGTACACCTCCTTTCTGCAGTAGCAGGGTCAGGACCGCTCAAACGGGTTGTGATGAACTCTCGCCTCGCTCGGAAATGGTCTTACCCTTACCCAGACCAAACATACCCAACATACCCTTGCCTTTCCCGCCATATGCTAGTTACCGTAAAATTTAGTCATACTGTGTTTACAGTTAGTCAAGACCGGTCGAGGTTAGTCAATACCGATCATACATGTAAATCTGTAGTTCAATGTCAATAACAAATTCATAAAGATGGAAGAACTGATTAAAACACGCATAATAGATGTATAGAATGCCTAAAACGGCCAATTATATCACAAAACAATAAAAAAAACGAGCCCGATGCTCCCTGACACCGGGCACCCGCGCGCATACAACCCACCCAGTGCCGGCGCGCCTCTCTCATCCATGGCACCCGCGTGCGCCCCCTTCTACCCGCACCACCGCGCACCCTCCTTTATCGGCTCCCACGCGTGCCCCTGTCCACCGGCGCTTTTCTCTCCCCTATTCCCGAATTCGTCTTTTTTGTGTGCTAAATTTGCTACTTTTACGGCTATACTACGATAAAAAACTGTAAATTATGATAGAAAAAAACCTGGTTTTGCAGATCAAAATAGCAGAAAAGATGACTCGTGCACCGGCTTTCCACCCGCTCTCGCTCCGATTACTGATTCTAGAGAGAAGTCAGAGAGAATTGTAGAGAGATAGAGAGTTTGAGATTTTGAAATGTTGTGGAGAGATAGTAAAGGGAAAGTGTATATATAGAAGAATTTGAGGGTAAGGGCAAAATCGTAAAGTAAAGTTTTTTCAAATTCCGACTGTGCGAAGTGAAAACACGACTGAGCGTACGAGTTCAGTATATTAACCATTACATAATTGTACAATTTGATCCGGTACAAACATCTGACCAAAATCCTTCATCTTTACTATTCCTTGCTAACCTAGCTAACATGTTGACGCTAATATTCTCAATCCTAGGGATATACCCCCGAGAAACCTCATCAAACGAACTACTTACAAAAGAACGTAAATCATCGAAAAGTACCTTTATCTCATAACTAATACCCTCAACTCTATGAAAGTAGTCAATCAAAGCCTTGCAATCGGTTAACATAAAGATGTTTCTATAACCCATCCTTGTCATACAACGAAGACCAATCTATAAAGCTTTAGCTTCCACGAGCTGCAGACAGCAAATACCAGCACCTCCGTTAATAGCAGCTGCCACAATGTCTCCTGAAGCTTTTGCTAACAAGGATTTTGTAGGGAAGATTATATACAAAAATGAATAAAAGAATCCTACAACTCTATTACGGGTAGCAAAATCCCGATCGGAATAAAGTGTAAGTAAATTACGACCAAGAGTATCGAACCCAAGGGACTTAATAGAAAATTAGTCTTAATCCTAGTAATTCCCTAATTCTAACAAGGGGTGAAATAGAACATAAATTCAAATAAAGTTAACTAATTAATAATCTAACTAAATGGAATATTTACAATGAACTATCCTTGATTCATGATAATAATCAACATAAGAACAAGTATGATCACTAAGTCAATTAGCAAGTCTCGAATTAACCAACTTTTGAACACGCCGGATGTGATGCCAGACATAAGATGCACGACATTCAAGAACTTTGAATGTGCCGGACACCAGACACCCGACATTAAAGCCCCCGTGACTTGGTCTGTAGTGGAGTGGTATCATAGAACCAAAGGTCCTAGGTTCGTAACTTACCCACTACTGTAACTATAAAAAACCAGACACCCAGCATTACACCCGACAATGTCAAAATGTCAAGATTGTTTTCCAGTTTCTGGTCGAAACACACTCTCAATCCATTATCGAATCCAGCAAACGTTATGCCAATAAACGAACAGGAAAGAGGAGAAGAAAATGGTTAATTCCAAATCCTAATTTTCATCTCCTAATTTATAAAAGACAAAGGCGAAGATCACTTAGATTTCCTCAACCCATTATGTTAGAATTTTGAAGTAAAGGGGAACAAGTAGCGAACTTATTCCACTTTGCACAAAGAACAAAATCTAAGTTGGAAACTTGTAACTTTATTAATTGATCATAAATTTATTACAAAGAGAATCATTCCTAACCAAGGATGACAAGGAATTCTACTTAACCATCCATAGGAATACAAGAAGAAATACAAGGAGGAGAAGGAAATTTGTCATAGCCTTAACCAGATAGAAATCTCCTCTTCTTCTTTGAGGATGGATGCGCAGAACTTCCTTGGTAGAATTGACACCAACACTTGGGATGGATGCGGATTGTAGAGTATGAGTGGAGTTTTTGGAGTGTTGAAGTGTGTTTGAAGCCTTAGACCTTCGGCCTATTTATAGACTTCAATTTCTCATGTGTGCCGGGAGTCATGCCGGGTCAGTAGTACCCGGCACCACGTGTAAAACATGTTCTCCTAACGGTTAACTAAACCGCCAAATCAGCGAAAAGGTACTTGTGCCGGACAGGGAATGTCCGGTACCATACCCGGCGCTGGCTCATTTGATAACGGTAATTAACTGCTATCTTCTGACGAATCGTAGTGACTTTTCACTGGTGCCGTCTAGGGTTCCGGCACTACGTCCGACAACACTTCTGCTCTGCTCTATGTTGATGTCGTGAGTTGTTTATCCGGCATCTTGCCCGGCAAAACTCGTCCTTTGGTTAGAAATTTATTCCTGACATGTAAAATAGTCCAAACATAAGTCTGAGCATATATAGTAGACTTTATATACAAGATGATATAAAAACTAATTATTTTAACCTTATTTTCATCAATAATCTTATAATTCTAACTACTAAAATATGATAAGTCTGAGGCTTATCAAGGCCCTACACTTACCTTTGGGTAGTCCTTAAGCAAAACTTAATCAAAGAAGAGTAACTACTTGTGCACATAACAAATAACCATAATAATGACAACTAGATAAATCAATTTTAACTACTTGACTCTGATTCACAAGCATCACTTAAACCTCCTTATTCCATCAAAAACATATTAATGGGTATAAAATAAAATATTCAATTTCAAAACCTGATCAAAAACTTTTGGGCTATTTTGTATAAGGGATTTTGTAGTCTCTCGTTTTTCCGGTTCCCAACATTCAGCCCTATTTTTCAAGGGTTTCTGAATCTGACCATGATTTTTATTTTAAGAATGAGGAATTTAGGAAAAAAAGGAAAAACTCTCTAGTGTTCTTTATTTTGAGGCAATTTTTACAATCGCATAAAATAGACTGCTTCATATTTTTTTCCTTTTTTCTTTTTTTTGGTAGAAGCTTTTTCTTTTTTTCGTCTTCTTTCTTTTTTCCTTCCAACAAAACCTATTTAAGATTTTCACCCAAAAGAATTTTCACCATTTTGAAAAAGAAAAGAAAATATTACCCAGAAGTAAATCAGAGATTAAAAATAGAAGTAAGGTCATATACTCATGTTAATAAAGAGAGTCATGAAGTTAAAATCGAAATCTAAAAGTCATTAGAAAGCTTACCTCTTGAGAGAACAACCATTATCCTTCCCTAATCTCACTTATCAAAGACATGCAAAGAGCTTAATAAAACATTAATGAGACTCAACTTATAATATTTACTATACTATTTTTTTTAGTATATATATATATTATTAAATAAAATAATTTTAAAGGGAACCCCTGCCCTACACTTGGCAGGAACACTGTTCCCAGTGTTCAAAGAATGAAATAACTTAACAAAAAATTTAAAGAAAAAGAAAAAACAACATGAAAGAAAATACTCCCTGATTAGAAGAGGACCGGATGCGTGAGAGGGGGCCCTACACTTGGCCTTTGGCTATGTGACGGGATGATCAGAGATCTTGGAAGAAATGGTGACGGACTTCGCATGCTCCCTCGGATTAAGTTGAGTTTGGGACGGGAGTTGACCTGGTGGCCTTGGCTGAGCAAGAAGTTGTTGCAACTGTGGCTGCAACGACTTGTGCTCCTTGTGAAGGGTCAAGATCTCTTCGCGAGCATCTTGAGATTTGTTCATTAGCAGCGTCATCATGTCACGTAATTCTGCCATCTCGGCTTCTGAATTCGATGCGGGTTGGGATGGTCGGCTTGAAGGGACTCCGCCATAAGGAATCTGCGGAAATTGCCTTTGACCTCCTTGATAACCGGTATGGTTCTGGAAATTCTGAGAGAGTTGGGTACCATGCTGCCAGGGTTGCCTAAATCCTTGATTGTTGCCCACATACTTTACTTCCTCAGATGCCTTAAAGTCTTGCAATTCATGGCATGGCTGTGCATGTGGTCTTGTATTGACCACATTTGCTTGCTGAGGAAGGGAATTTATTGCCAATTATTCCACAACTTTTTGCAGGGCACTTACCTTTGTCGATTGCTGGGTGTTACTCTCCAAAAACTCCTCATGACTTTTCATTAATTTATCAAATGTGTTGTTAGTGTCGCCTACATGGTATAAGCTTGGGGTACCGCCCCTTGATCCATCGGTGGCCCTGTCTCGAATTTCTTCACAGAGGGATTCAATCCCACTCAGAAATTGCTCTCCTGGCTTTTTTAGGACATCTGCACCAAGGGAGGATAGTATCATGGTTTTGCATTGGTTTACCAATCCTTTGTAGGACAACTGGGAAAGTTGTTCCTTGGTGAGGCCGTGGTGAGGACATGTTCGAAGCAACCCGTTGGATCGGTCCCAAGTCTCACAGATCTGTTCGCCGATCCTGTTTGTTTGAAAATTGTAAATCTCGGCGATCATCTTCAAAGTGCGACTTGGTGGTAGGAATTGGTCGTAGAATTGGTGGCCATGTCATCCCATGTGGACATGGTGCTTGGGGTTAGACTATGGTACCACTTGCTGGCTATCCCTGTGAGGCTATGCGGAATGAGGGAGGGTCGTGCATATTGTAGGACAACATCTGTGGGGTAAGGCTAGATGTGCTACAGAAATTTAGTCACGTGCAGCAAGGCCTCATCCAGCTTGAACCATCGAACAGCCCAATTCTTTCACACAACGAATATGATGATATGGCTTAAGTTTTTACAACTCATCGTACTCGGTTTGTGAGAGGTGAGAGAGGTTGATAGCGGGTGTGGCCTTGATGGATGGCCTATGATGTTGCGGATGGTGGGAGTTGCCATCCGCCTATGGTACTTGATTCTCTTGTGTAGGGGGTGCATCGTTGGTTCCTTCGTTGCCTTAGAGAATGAAGAAAGGTCCTCTCGATCTCGAGATCGTGATTGGCTAGATTTTCAGGAAGACTACACGATCGGAGAAGCATTCACCTGAAGATGCCAATAACTTCATGAGAGAGCAAACAGACATTATAATGTTTTAACAAGGACTAAAGAAAAAAAAAACAAAATAATTAGAAAACAGGTTATGTATATAAATCTGAAATTTACGAAAACTAAAAAAAATACAATTGAGGACGTGCTGGGCTGAATGGCGGATGTGACAATCCCGACACCGGACTTCCTCCGAATGTGCCGGGTTAGCCTACCCGACATCATGCACGACATGTTCAAATAAATAAAAAAATGAACGATCAATGAAAACAAGAAGAATAAAAAATAAAAATAGGACAATCATTAATTTTTGGACTTGGACTAATTCCAAGTCCCCGGCACGGCGCCATTTGCTAGCAAGGATTTTGTAGGGAAGATTATACAAAAAATTAAAAAAGAATAAAAGAATCCTACAACTCTCTATTACGGGTAGCAAAAATCCCGGTCAGAATAAAGTGTAAGTAAATTACGACCAAGAGTATCGAACCCAAGGGACTTAATAGAAAATTAGTCCTAATCCTAGTAATTGCCTAATTCTAACAAGGGGAAATGAACATTATTTAAATTAAGATAACTAATTATAATCTAACTAAATGGAATATTTACAATGAACTATCCTTGATCGGAATAATAATCAACATAAGAACAAGTATGATCACAAGTCAAATTAGCAAGTCTCGAATTAACCAACTTTTGAACACATCGGATGTGATGCCGGACATAAGATGCACGACACATTCAAGAATTTTGAATGTGCTGGACACCAGACACCCGACATTACACCGGCAATGTCAAAATGTCAAGATTGATTTCCAGTGTCTGGTCGAAATAAACACTCTTAATCCATTATCGAATCCAGTAAACCTTATGCCAATACGAACAGGAATAGGAGAATAAAATGGTTAATTCCAAATCCTAATTTTCATCTCCTAATTTATAGAAGACAAAGGTGAAGATCACTTAGATTTCCTTAACCCATTCTGTTAGAATTTTGAAGTAAAGGGAACAAGTAGCGAACTTATTCCACTTTGCACAAAGATCAAAATCTAAGTTGGAAACTTGTAACTTTATTAATTGATCATAAATGTATAACAAGAGAATCATTCTTAACCAAGGATGACAAAGAATTCTACTTAACCATCCATAGGAATACAATAAGAAATACAAGGAGGAGAAGGAAATTTGTCATAGCCTTAACCCGATATAAATCTCCCCTTCTTCTTCGAGGATGGATGCGCAGAACTTCCTTGGTAGAATTGACTCCAACACTTGGGATGAATGCGATTGTAGAGTATGAATGGAGTTTATGGAGTGTTGAAGTGTGTTTGAAGCCTTAGACCTTCGGCCTATTTATAGACTTCAATTTCTCATGTGTGCCGGGAGTCATGCGGGTCAGTAGTACCCGGCACCACGTGTAAAACGTGTTTTCTAACGATTAATCAAACTGCCAAATCATCGAAAAAGTATTTGTGCCGGACAGGGATGTCCGACACCATACCCGACACTGGTTTGTTTTGATAACTGTAATTAACTGCTATCTTCTGATGAATCGTAGTGACTTTCCACTGGTGCCCTAGGGTTTACCCGGCATACGCCCGACAACACTTCTGCTCTGCTCTATGTTGATGCCGTGAGTTGTTTATCCGGCATCATGTCCGGCAAAACTCGTCCTTTGGTAGAAATTTTTCCTGACATGCAAAATAGTCCAACATAAGTCTGAACTTATACGTAGACTTTATATACAAGATGATATAAAAAACTAATTATTTTAACCTTATTTTCATCAATAATCTTATAATTCTAACTACTAAATATGACAAGTCTGAGGCTTATCAACTTTACGACAAACTATACCAGCCACCATATCGTCTTCTTCGTCATAGCTACCATCTGTATATACTTGAAGAACATACTGCGGAATAGTCTTTATATCTATTTTAGCAACAATATTTAAATTCTTTGAGTCCAAGCAACCACTAAATACTATCCGCTTGTTGATATCCCCATTCTATATCTTTAGCATGCGCATAAATAACCTGACAATGGGCAAACCAATCTTCCATAGAAAACAGATGAATTCAGCTATATAAGAAGTCTGGGAAGACATCAAGAAAGTATATCCAATAAAGGAAGGCAGAATCACTCTAACTATCTTCAGGGCAAGAAAAAGGCACACGTCTCCATAGATCTCGAGCATCAGGGCAATGATAAAAAGCATGAACAAAGTTTCATTTCGGCCACAAAACATGAGTCCTTCACACGTTACTTCATCGGGATGAAAGAAAGTTTTCAAGGAAGATACCCAAGCAGTATACGCTAAGCAAATATTTTAAAAAACGTTGGGAGGTCTGTCTTCAAAATGCGAGAAACCGCTTTTCCTATCAGATTTTCCCCTAAAGAACTACATGATTGCACTTGCTGCCATTAAAGGTCTAATATGTATATATATTAGAGTATAAACAAATTTATTAATATTAATATATATTATATATAATATTTGTTCATATTATATTTTAAATTATAACTAATGTGTATAATGGTTATATACATATAGTATTTATTTAAGTATAATAATATATTATTTATTTCAGAATTTTATTGTAGTTAAATTATAAATAGTATTTATATATATTATGTATAGTATTTGTTCTTTTGTCAAATATAAAACATATACTTTACTATTATAAAATTATATAATAATATTATTTAAAATTATAATGATCTATATTAAACATTTATATAATATATATATTTATATAAATTTAAATAATATATATTTCTATTTTCTATTATATATAAATTTGCATTATATATTTATAAAAATTATGTATGATATATTAGTATTTATATATATATTATATACCATATATGTTAATATTTGTTTATGTTAAAGATGATGACAGGGTAAGTGGGAGGAAAGGGAAACTTTCCCTAGGATTCCGGGGAATCACTAAAGAGGGGTACGAGGGTTTTAGAAACTTGAAGCGGGGAAACGGGATCACTAAAAATACAAACAAACAACCCAAAGGGAATGATTCTGTTTCCCTTTGCAGATTACCCCGAAGTGAAACACACCCTTAATGTCGGCTGGATTTCACCTTTTTGTCCCAATTAAGGTCCAAAAGTTTTGTGTCATTGGTTGGGGGGTAAAGTTGATCAACATTGACCCGGCCCGGCGGCCCAATCCTGCCCGGCCCGAAAAGCCCGTCCGAACAAAATTCTGGGCGGGTTTGGACAACAAATCAGGCCCGAATGAAAAGCCGGGCCGGGCTTCGGCAAAATTTTAGGCCCACAAGTAAGCCCGGCCGGACCAGTTTATATCTTATATAGTTTTATAAATAAATATTATAGCCCTCTTGTTCTCAATATATGTTTTTTTGGGTCCTTTCACTATTTTCAAAATATAACGTATTATAGTCTTTTTTGTCATATACTTTTCAATTCTATCCCTCATGTTTTGTTTCATAACTCTACTCTTCAAATTATTTTAATTCCCAATGCAAAAATTGAGGACAAAATAGTCTAACTTTTTCATCTTTAATTCGTGTGCCTATAGCTAGAAAATCAAGTATTGATAACAAAAGGGAGTATATATTTAATTTAACTTTATATAATATGTTTTACTATTTATATAAATTATATTAATATCTATTAATATTACATACAACATATATATATTATAATTAATATATATTAATATTATACATATTCTATATATTTTTCAAAAAAATTAATAATAATATTAAAAAAATTATAAAACCGGGCGGGCAATTATAAACTGGACTTGGACAAATATATAGTTCCGTTCGGGACTAAAATTAAAGTTGGCCTGCCCAAACGCGGCCCGCCGCCCGTTTGATCAGCTCTATTTAGGGGATTAACACATAATTCCCCTTGACTAGACGTATGCTTCATTTCCAGTGCATGTTACATCTTCAAATTGGTTCGGTAAAACACAGAGATGGCCATCCTCAGCACCTCTCATGTCGCTCCTTCTTCTTCAATGTTCTTGGTGAGTACAACGAGGAAAGTTCTCATTTCTCCCTTTCGCACTTGTAGCTTCTTTCTCGAGTTTCATCGTTCTTCTTTGTGTGAACTAAGAATCGGAATGACTTGTTACTGTTGTTCTAAGTGTTTCACTTCTACTTGAAATCAGGCGCTTCTAATAGAAATCGATCACTAACACCACAAAATGTACACACGTTGGAGTGTAAGTTCACCTTAGTCCTCCTTACTATGACATCTTGCTTCCTTTATTTATACAACTGTAAACACCCCAACTACAACCATACACTTAACAACACATTGCAGCGGAAACTCAACTCATCACATCACATAACTCAATGGTGTTACACGCCGTTAACCACCCACGTGGCTAACAAGGCTAATACCTGTACATGTATCGGTCTGATGGACTAGATTCTCCGAGCAACTACACAATACAATCCTTATTCCATTTCCAACATTTATTATACACAAACACTCCCACTGTACCGAGTATTACAAACTAATGCCGATAACAATTTCGGTCTTACTACGCCTACAGTACATACTCAATTAAATGGCTACCCATGTACAAACATCTACCCCGTCCTACTCTCGAACGACTTCCAGTTCCTTGTACCTGAAATAAAAAAGGAAGAAAAGGGTGGCCCCCAAGGGGCTCAGCACCTTTGCTGGTATGGTAATCCCGCAGCCCGCATGCTACCGGGCCACGCACAACTAATTGTCGACTTAGCATGCAGTTGATTATATTTAAATCATGCATGCAAACCATAAACACACATCACATAGCATATACCCAACAATAGGGCACACAAGCATCCAACGCATCCACACTTAGCAAAACACTCATTGTTTCCCTTAACCCTAGAGTGGCTCTCCCCTAAACGGAGCTACTTCCCTAGTAGACGACACTTACCCTTTATTGGGTTATCCTTAAACGCTCCTTATTATAAACCGGAATTCGCATCCATAATCCATAACAAACAGCACATAACACCACAAGTACGGTTCTCATTAGGCACCTTCCACCATAGTTATAAACACAGTGAGCCTAGAGATTGTTGCCAACCCATGCTAAGCTCGTTACATATCTCGTTACCGTCCTGTTAATTTGAACGGTTAACATAACACCAAGGTGCGTCGGATATAGTAATCCCAAGCACACCGAAACAACATTTGTATGCCCCTGTGGCCCGACGTGAGTCAGTAAACTAGCTTTGGATAAGCTAAGGGAAGGTTGAAACAAATTGGAATACAACCCATACATACACCAAGAGAGTCGAACCGGATATGACATCAACTCCCGTCCTCACACGCGTGGCCGGAACATGACCGGACTTCTCACCCCCCATTAGTACATATATACTTATAAATAAGTAGTTAGAGATCCATTACGGAGCCTACCACATCCAACACCATACGGTATCATAACCGAGTTAAGCACACAAGGGAGGTTCACACACTTGCATACAACAACAATATCCAACTAACTCACACATAGCCGTGGTTAGAACGTCCCAAGGTTGGGTCGTTAACTCCGAATACCGATCTCTCACGTGTTCCTAGTTCTAGTCAGCTAAGGTTCAACACTTATTTGAGGTTAAACGGTATCGGAGACCAGATGCGCCACATAAATGAATTACTATAAACTCATTACATGTTTTAATCTTACAAGGTGGCAAACACTCAGAAAAACACATTGGCATACAAGCCGGTGTAATCCGGTAGGACACAGGTTGCAAGAAAACCATACCTATCACCGGAGTCCACTCTATCATGTCCATTTACGTTCCTCGAACAATTCTCGAACAACTGGTAGCATTCAAGTGTTTTCATTAACACTGGGGGTAACATGTTTGTGTAATATCGAATAACCATGATTAACCCCATAAATTAATTAAATAACTTCACATTTATCTTCTTTTACATTCACATGTAACACAACCTTTCACCCACTCAATCATCATTATAACTCACTTAACATGTCCTTAACAACCTCATGACATCATTAACCATCAATCCCCATCATTACACATCTTTCCATACCTTAAACACCCTCTTTGGTCAAAACAGCACTTGTCCGAACTTGTGTCCGGACTTCTCAAGTTCGGACACCGTTCGAGACTCTAAGGGTGCAAACTGGTGAACGTCCGAACTTGCGTCGGACTTCCAAGTTCGGACGCCTTTCGAAGCTAACCAGAGAATAAAGTAGGTGTGTCCGAACTTCCCATGTTCGGACGGTAGTTCAGACATCAGTCGAAGATCAGAAAACCTACGCGTACACAGAGCACGTCCGAACGTCCAAGTTCGGACGGGCCAGAACTTCACTTTCCAAGTCTTGTTTCACCTCTTATCTTCATCCATTGATTACCCAAGCTTCATACATGAACTTAGGCATATTTTAATACTAAAATATCACTTTGATTCACTTAAAACATTGTCCAACTTGTTACTCAATCTTCTTATCAAATCTCTTAACACTTGTAACATTTCCTTTTGGTTTTCCAAGTGGTGTTTCACCTAAATGACCACTACACTAAAATGCTTCCTCACTTTCATAACATCATCTCCCAAGCATCTCCTCTTACTAACCACAAAATCCTCTTTTCACCAACTTCTTGAATTCCTTTCTCAAAACCTACCTAAACATCATTGCTCTCCTTATTCTCAATCACTACCTAAACCTTATATAAACTTCTCCAAACTTTGACACACCCTAGAAAACACTCATTTGATTTCTAGAACTTCCAAGATAATGCCTAAATCCTTGTAAGCCACCTTAGAACACCTTAATGCATGTTTTCTTCCTTAGTGAAACATTTACTCATTCCTAACAATTCCTAGTTCACCAAATTCATTTAAGCACTTAAAACTCCTTATACATTTTACAAATTTTGCCATGGGTTCTCTTAGCACATCATCATTCCAAAACTCATAGTTTTCACCATTAAACACTCAAGAACACCTAAATCCATCAAGAACACCATCACACACAAGACTTCACCAAATTTACACTACATCACAATATAGTGCACAATTTAAATTGCTTGGCACTTAGGCCCTTAAATAACATGGCTCTTAGGCCCTTAAATTGCATAAACTTAAACACTGAATTTCCACAATATATATGCCTTTGACCTGCAAATACAAACAACAAGACATATGTCCTTTTGCTAGTCTCCTTGAGAACTTTTCACTAAGTTCTTTACCATTAGCTCCTTAGGTAGTTTTAACAAGCATTATAAGCTCATTTCTCCTAAGGCATTAAACCACATTGAGATAGCATATTTACCTCTTTTCCACCCAAACTTCTTTCTTGTTTCCTTACAAAACCGGTAAGGTATTTGATTCTTTGTCAACTACTACACAATATACAAACATTGAAATGAGTATACAAGCTTTAGGCTTCATCTCATTGTAAACCCTAGGTTTACATTGTTTCAAAAACATTAATGTAGTTGTTTTACCTTGATCTTTGAAGGGAATTGGAATATCTATCAAGAGAGGACTCACCTAGTCCATGAAAGGTTGGAATGAAGCTAGAACAAAGTCACACCAAGAGCACCATTAATGTGCAATTTCGGTCAAGGCAAAAACATGAAGGAAACTTGATTTTTCTTTGAGATTCCTTACCTAGAAGCAAAGGAGAGTAATAATATGTAGAAACACAAGCTCAAGCTCCATCAATGGTGGAACTCCATGGCACCGAAATGGTGGTCTTGGAATTTTGAGAAGATAGGAATGAAGAGCTTGATGAGAGGAAGAGAATGGTGGTGTTTGTTTTTGATTTGGTTAAGTGAGCTAGATTTTACAAGAGGTCAAAGCTAGAGTTTAATGGTGGTGGTGAGTATTACCGTGAGAGAACAAGAAGAAGAGGGGTTGAAGAAGAGTGGAACCGTGTGAAATGAGAAAGAAATGAGAGAATGAAGATAAACTTTGCTTTTTGAAGATATTTGTTCTTATAAAGCAAATAGTACATTAATTAGTCATTCTTTCTTTTCTAGTAAATTAACAAGAGAGTGGTGAGTCACACACTTAAGAAAACCGGCCCCCTTTATCACATAAGGGTACTTTAGTCTTATTTGTCATTTTAATTACTTATGATAACATATGTTACAAACTAGCTTATAAAAATCACTATTCACAAAAACAAGGCACATAGAAGTGAAATTTTTGATTTCCTATTGATATAGACATCCAAATGTGATACTATATAGTACACATATATATTTAAGAGTAATGATGGACATTTAGCCACTCAAAACTCATTTACAAGATAATTTTTCAAAAATGTGCTTTAAGACTTCTTAAAGCACATTTTGTGTTTTAACTTGTTTTCAAGCTTGGTTTTCTTTGGTAACTGGTTTAATATGTTCATTAACATATAAACAAGGTCTTGGTAAGCTTATTAGGTCTTAACCAAACTTTTCCCAAGCTTACAGCACATTTTAGCCCATATTGACCTTAAGGTATTTATTTATGTTTTGTTTGGTTTCATTGTCTACCAAGGTTTCCTAAGGACTTAATTAGCCTTATAAAATCATAATTAAATATTATTAAGTCTTGGTAGGCTCCTTGGGTCCTAACCAAGTTCACTCCGAGCTTAGAGCACGTTTTTGCTCAAACCGGTGTTTGTCTTAGTGTTTATTGTGGTTTACCATGGTTTAAATGGTTCATTGATGTTTCTAAGGCACTTTTTAGCCTTTAAATACCATAGTTTAACATTTAAACAACATACCAAGGTTTGGGGTATTTCAACAACCCTTTGTGCTCTGTGTTCGTTTGTATAATACATTTATGCGTTCTCTGTCATCTTGAATTTTATCTTTGTTGACCAAGCAACTGTGTACAGTGAGTTATGTCATTTAGATCGTACTTATTAGTTCCAGCGGGATGATACACCATTAGTGTGATATTTAGAGATTAATCCAGTCATATTAAACCTATTTGTAGTGCTTAGTCTCTGTATTGTAGTATGTTCACAAAGTACTAAAGAAATTGGTTACACATTGTGTATTCTTCTTTAACTAGAAGGAGTGTGAAGCAGTTGAACACAACCTACATGAACTGCGATTGTCAGTTGCCATCTGTGTTGCTTATATCATACACGGTCAAAAACTTTGGTCGTCTTTTCTTCCAATGTAACACTTGTGGTTTCTTCAAATGGTGGAACTCTGTAAACAGACTGATAAACGGAAGAAATTTCAACATAGGTGCATCACGTAATGTGGTTCATCAAAATGACAATCTAACCCTTTTCATTAATCTTCTGGAATCAATCAAAGAAAACACAACATGTGTAAGGACTAAGGTCAATGAAATGGCTGCAAATGTGAACAACATACAGACATCAGTCACCTTGTTGAAGAATGGTCTCGCTGAGGTCAAATCAAATTGATGTTGTCCTAGTTGTGTTTCTTGTATGAGCTTTGCCTGTCTAGTAGTGGTGTGTTCAACCTTAGGGTAGACAATTACAAATGTTGTTGTTTGTTCTATTAGTTACCGTGTTGCTCTTCCTTAGAACTCATATCCTCTTTCACACTATGTATGCAGTTGTTTGCAATTTAATTGTGCACATGTTGTATGGTACTCTAATAGTTAGTTAATGACTTAGTCTGTTTGTCCGCTTGTTAACCATTGGTTGTTTATTCAATGTAGTATATCAATTTCTGTCTTATTCTCTTATTAACTTATATTCATCGACAACTATTGCCACACCAAACCCTTTTGTAGTTGGTGTTAAGTATTAACAGGTGTTTCTTTTAATATAATATAAATGGTGTTTGTATGGTAAACAAGGGCAGTTGGTGCTTGAATATGATCCTCACTTGTTGTTTGACTCAATCTCCAACTTCTGTCAAACGGAAACACACAGATGAAGACAGGTACCTATACTATGTTCTGATATATGTTAAGTTTCTTACATAACATTAGTTTAATGTGATTGTCTATAAATTGCACAGCCTTAACAGTGAAGAATTGGAACCTTTACCAATTGTGGCTACAACTGATCTGAGCCAAATACAACCAGCAACAAGCGAATTTGATGAAGAAGAAGTGTGTCATGCAAAAAGTGATGATGGAACCACCCCACAGGTACAAATTGTTCTTGCTTTAAAGGTTTGAAAACATTACAAGCAATGGGAAGGAGCTACTTGGCAAGCACTTTGAAGTTGTCATTGGTGACACTACAAACTCGGAGAAATCACCAACAACTTCCTTTTCACTCGGTAGTGAATACACTTCTTATTATAGCTCCCGCAACCCATTAGAATGTATGATAATAGAGTCCCTTGAGGAACAAGATAGCTCTGGTGGTGGGCTGACTACATCATACTTGATTTTGATTGAACACCTTAAGTTTAGGCCTTGGGTTCTTTTGTTATCTTTCTTATTATTAGTTATGTTTAGGTGGTTTGTTATAGATGTAGTTTGTGTTTCCCTTTTGATAAACCAATAGTTATCAAACCACCACTGCTAGTTGAGAAGATTGGAAACCTTTTTAGTATCATCAGTGATGTTTCATGTACATGTAATACTTGTTAATCAGTAAGTAACAAATGTTGATGAACAATAAGTTTCTATCACTTTGTATTGCTTTTATTGCCAGGATTTCAATGTAAAAACTTAACATAATTGTTTGTAACTCAATAAGACTGAGTGGAACACCATGTACTTCATTCCCATAAACCAATTTTGGATTGCATAAACCATAATGTTCTGTGACAGCCAAGTACAAAGTAGCAGTAACCACACTGAAACAACTAATAATGACAAAAACCTAAAAGTGACAATGCAAAACAATCCCACATTTAGTCTACCTCATTCATAAGTAAGAGTTACAACGAAATAGAAACCAAAATGTCTACAATCTAATAATAGACTAGCAACAGTAACTATTGCATTAATTATGCATCCTCCCTCTCCTATTCATCATTTTCATGGTTATCTCAACTTTAAGTCTGACATCAATTCAGAACCGTTTGAAGATGCTCCATTGCTACTACTTGCATTGTTGACACAAGAGGTATCTGTTGTTTCTACATCTTCTGATTGTTGAACAAAGTGTGGCGCTGAGTTAGATTGAAACAAAGGTCACCAAATGTACTCATTCATACAAAATTATGAAGATCAAAGCATAGGTTAACGATTTGTATTTGCTTCAGTAAAAGATAACTTGTGACCTTTAAGAGAATCTACCAGCGAGCCTTTAGAACATCAAATGATATTTTTATAGTAGAGTGGAGTGACAAGTGACATTTGTTCAAAAAATCGTTGCTTCCTGTGAGGTTCTCAACCCCAAACTCTTCTTTATGGCCCCTTACCCTAGTATGGGGTGTCATCAATCCTTCTCGATCCGGATATCCTTTATCTCCAAGATATTATTTCCCTACAAAGATGGTAAAGTATATGGTGTGTGTAATGGTATAAAGTATACCACGAGTAAAGGGCCACAGTAACTACCAGAAAGATTACTACCTGAAGGATTACTACCTGAAGGATTATTACCTGAAGGATTGCTACCAGAATAATTATTACCTGAAGGATATTGTTATCGGAAGGATTGCTATTGGAAGGATTATTACCTGAAGGATTGTTACCTGAAGGATTATTCCCGAAGAGTTGTTCCTCAAGAAATATTCTAACCCTGAAGGTCCAATCCTAACCAGAGGTGGTGACATCGGATTTATGGTTGAATAATCAAAAGAAAGCATCATAGTAGCGATGAAACACCAATGAGACAATACCACATGGACAAGCAAGTTGAGTAGTAGTTTTACTATCAAAAGTCTATAAATAGAGGAGCGGGGCTCATTTTAAGGGGACTGACACAAGATAAAAGAGAGAGAAATGCTCCAATGCTCTCTAGGATTGTACTTCCACATAATTGAGAGAGGAATAAAGATATCGTATCAGCAAGTGGACGTAGGCCAATCCTTGGCTGAACCACTATAATCCTAGGTGTCCAGCCGTTTGGTTTAGGGAGTTGTTGAGTACCAAATCATACGTATTCAGTGTGTTAACACAGATCCCATAAGTAGTTACCAACTATCATTGTTGTGCAGTAACTGCTAAATATTGTACGTGGAGGTGGTTTGGGAAAGTTTTGTGTAACCTTGTTCACATCATTCAGATATACTCTTTGTGTCATGCGTCCATCCCTCCCAACCGACATAAACAAAAATAAACAAAAGGCTAAAGTCATAGACAAAAAAGGATGTTTGTAGTTGTAACCCCCTTTCTATTTATAAACCTTATTCTCTCCCTTTTTGGCACGGTCAGTTCAACATGACAACCATCTAAAGCACCCACGCAGTTCTGGATTCACCACCAGAAAAGAAATTAATCTTGTAACCATATCCAATGTAACTTCAGCTCTAATGCATTTATATAAAGTCATTTGATGTTGAAATCATTAATTACCTATAACTATGGGAAGTATTTGGAGTTCTCACTTATTTGTGTTGGGGTAGAATGAAACAGAGGATCTCTAGGTTTGACAAAATCTTTCCCCAAATGCCCAACAACTTGTAAAATGTCCCTGAAATGGTCTGACACAGATGATCCAAAGTGCTAATATCTCTCTATAGTGTCCCTGTTCGCACATCGATGACTCAGCGTTCTTAAGAACCATGCTACTCTTTCCTTGAAAGATATATAAGCTCGGTTGTTTATGTAGTATTTCTCTTCCAGCAGTGGCATAACATCAAGAGCGTGCCTCTATTCAGCCCAAGTGCATTAAAACAATGTACTTGATGACTGTCTAGCAACTCATTCACCCAGACGTTTCCTTTCATCTTAGAAATATTCATGGGAATCCTTGTTGGTACATTCAAATGTGGTGTCATTATCTGTATGTACGCTAGAACGTGCTTCTCTAACCTGTATAATGTTCATACAAATTGCTTGACATAATTGTCTTAGTTTCAGTGGGTCATCACTCACAATTTGTAGAACTTTACGCAGCTATTCACTTGTTAATGTCATGTTTATCTACAACGACACAAAAATAACAAAACTATGAAAGAATGTGTAGAAGCTTGAACATATAGCTGTGTACAGTGTAATTGTTGTTTCATTAACTTTAACAAAGGTACATAAGTGTAGATGAATTTAGGAGAAACTAGTGTTGCTACAACAATGGTGTCCTATACCTATTTTACGTTTTTCAGTCTTACGACATCTACTATCATGTGATCAGGTAAACATTCTAATAAATCCCTATACTCATAAGACTGTATCATATATGAAGCAAATCTAAATTTATCTTCACTGAACTCTTCTACGCTGCGCAACTTTTTGACTGTCGTAGTTTTTGTCATCTTGCCTTCTCTCTACAACAGTTGTTTATAATCTGGTTTTTTTGCTTCCGACGATGAAATCCTCTATATGATTCACAATACTCAGGTTGTAAGACATCTAGAGCTCCCTAAACATTATATTTTTTATCTATGAAATCATTCCTCTTGCAGAAGTCACATTCATGCCTCTTCATTTTCTTTGTGTCTGTTGAGTGCTCATATAACCGCATATGCCCTATCTTGAATTTTGCTAGTGTGTTAATGAATTGAGTTTGGTATTGGTTAACAGCTTACAAAATGAGGTACTTAATGTATTCTCTCTCTTATTCTCCCTTAATCTAGTGACTAGTTTTTGAAGTAGTAGACTAATGTTTCCTTGATTGGCCATCCTAATGAGAGATTGTGAAAAAGTTATAACCACTTGAACAACTGATCACTTTGTTTTCTATTTCGATAACTAATGTGATATAGTTTTTAACTTGAACAATACTAAAGATGGCCAACATGACCGAATAGAACCGGAACCGTTGGGACCTTACCGGAACCGGTTGGACCTGGAACTGTGGAACTAGAAGTGTATGCAAGCGAAGCGAATCCAAATACATATTTGGAGATTCGGGACCGAACAACCCAGAACCGAAATTGCCTTGGAACCAAAACCAGTACATTTGGTGTAAGAATGAATACGAAGAGCCAGAACCGGTGGAACCGCTCAGGAATCGGTCCAAACAGCCTTTAATTCCTACCACTCCTTACGAAAATAAAAAAAAACAAAAATTTTGAAAAAATTCAAATTTGGAACCGAATTTGAAACTGAATTGGAATCGGAACCAGTTTTTTGAGCGAATCTGAAGTGAATACAACCTTCGGAACCGGAACCAGAACCTCCACTGACCGGTTCCGAATCCGGATACACATGTTCCGGAACCGGTGGGAACTAGAACAAGAACCACAACCGGTTCCAAATCCGAATACACATGTTCCGGAACCGGAACCGGTCGGTACCAGAACTGTGGCCAGCTATAAACAATACAAATCAACATTTCATTACAATAGACAATTCAACTACTGAAATTAGTCTACAACAACAACTAGGCACAAACACTTGTGTTTCGAGTTCCACAGCATGCAACAAAGGAAAGAAAAACTACAACAACAACTTATACTAACAACCAACAATCAGGTGATGAACCTTCAAAAACCAAAATGATTTGATGCTGATAACCGCATAAAAGGGTACTAAAGACAACTATACTATAACAATAACTAGATGTGCACTTGACAGATACTTAGTTGTCAACTAAAATGTCAAACAGAAGCAGGCTCTATTGTCATCATCTGCCTCACACCCCCATTTGTCAATTCTAATAGTCTTTGTAGGCTGTAGCTGTACTTGTACAGGTGTCTAACCCAATTTGTAATTTCTTCCTAATCAACCAATGACATCAGAACAACTCTGTCTCCCGGATGCTATCAACATTATAGAATTAGTGATTTCATCCCTAGTTAGGCCAGTTATACCATGGATGATGCTTGATTCCTCTTGCACCAAAATTAAAATACCATTATCTCCACAGTTAATTGCATCTAGCCACTTAAACATATCATTACACTTAGCTAGAGTTTTGTTTATCCCAGTCTGCAAGGCCTTAAGCTCTTCAATATGAGCAGAAGACTTACCTCTGTTGCCCTTTGATTTTTTCTTAACCTCAGGTGGTGTTATGTTAGGCTACACACCTTCATGCGAGCCTCGATTTACCACTATCTTATGTTGATTCGGATTGATTAGGAACTGATCGGGTTCTAGGTCCATCTATAACCTAATTTTAATAACTAAGTCATTTACTATAATTATTAAACCCTAAGTTAGCTCACTAGAAACTATTGTGAGTCGCCACCAAATTTTAACCTACGATAAATTAGTAAAGGTTAGAGTTCGGGTTCGGGGGCTTGTATTTGACTTTTTCCAGGTTCAATTCACTTTCACTACTCTTCTAAGTCACTTTCCCCTACTTACATTATTTACGGCTTTTTACGAAGTCGGTTAAACTTAAGTGCATGAGTTTGTGATTTTTTGATATTTTTTTACTGCAATTTAAAGTTGAAAATGAAATTACCTAAATTAGGGTTCGAAAGCTGAATTAGGTCAAATTTTAATTCTGTCCGTGGCCATGGACCTAATATCTGAACCCATGGTGTAACACCCCTCTCAATAATCACGATATAATCTCTCACGTAGCAATAGATAAAACATCTCGCGGCGGAAAAACAAATAACAATTACAAAACTCACTCGGGTGTCACCGGCCGTTACTCGCCTATGCGAGCAACACAGCCAAACTACATCCAACTTCCAATAAATAAACTGCTAACCGCAGTGATAACGAGAAACTCCTATACATCATACTAAGTCCATAACAAACCATAAACACGACAAGTGAGCGTCTACCCAATCCTGAATACACAACCTTACCATAATACAATTCACCATCTTCATTGCTATACAACATCTCCAAGTGTGGTGACAAAAGTAACACTCAAATTACTCTGTTCCTGCTCTTCAGCTCCGACAATGATCAACAACCTGTAATGGTGTAGTATCAGCGATAGACGCTGAGTATGCCGGGCCTGGACCCTAATGGTCACTTGTCATTTTAACCATCTTATTATTAGATTGGTTTCATGCTTTTCCTTTTTACAGTTATAATCAAAACTGAAGCATAAACGTATAATATACATAATCGACCATCCAAATATCCATAAACATTTAACCATCCAACCAATCCAAACATTCATTTAATATCTCAAACAACATTTATATATCGAACGTATCGAGTAATAACAATATAATGTACAATGTACATTCGCCGTAGCGTACAGTTTTCATATTTAATTTACCTTAGCCTTGTAGGCTCCATCCAACCATCAACACACCATAAAATAACCACAAGTATAACCAATGAACAACAAAGCGAAACAACGAGAATAATAAACAAGTATTAAGTCTCGTCCATGGTATTGTTCGCCACTGTATAAGTCTCAATTGTTTTAGTTGTTCATTTATACCTAGTGACAATGTCTCGTTAAAACGACATGTCTCTAGTTACCAATATATTATGGCGGGTCACCCACGGCAGTAGCCACTCCAACGGTAGAGTCTCCGACCAACGAGCCATTCTAGCTCACGGGAAATTTTCTTGATACTTACGGACCCTACGCGGACATCCTGGTATCGTTTTTGTGATCACAGCGCGCACCAAGAGCCACATCCTCTTGGCTTTACTTCCATTCCATTAATTAATTATACCATCGCATCGCATTACCAAATTTTCTAACACACAGACTAAGGTCATTAGTCCAATCCGGAGTCTGTAAACTCGGGATCCAGTGCTAGATACAAGAGCGGCGTATAGAAAGGCCAATGCTCCGTATAAAAGTCTCAGATAATATGTATATGTTATTATCATAGTGCTACAACGTTTTACTTACGTTCCTTATATTTCATATAAGATAGCATAGCCGCTAGTTCGTTTTGTATATATAGGTTCATATATACGAACCAATACTGTTAACTCAACAACAGTAAATAATAAGCAGCTATAAATATACAGTTCATGCATATTAATCATCACATTCAGACAAACAATCTTATCACAGATCACACAGATGCCTGAACTGAGGAAACCCTCAGGGACAATCAGAGACACATAATATCATACAAGTTATATCAACCAAATCCCGAGCCCAAGGAGCAACCTTAGGACAACTCGGATCAAACCCTTTACAATACCGTTCACCCTGACTGTATTACGGTGGAGTATGAATCACAAGATCCTACGCTCCGTGTAGTCCGTTAGCTCGTCAAGCGTCCTTGTCAAAGTTACTCTAAACGGTAATAAAACTATAAGTCAGTCTCCATGACTAACTACATCCGGTATTTCCGAATTATAAGTAACCCGACATTCACAGTCACCACCTGTTTTCTACAGTTGTTTGTTCAGGTTTTTCTAAAACAGTCGCTTTGTTACTTAACGCGTACGTCAAAACTATTTCAATTCAATGTTAGTTTAATTCCTTATATTCTTTTAATCTTATCCACATCTAGTTTAGGTACGTAACCTTTAGTTGCATGTATGCATGCATTCTTATATTATATATTTTTTTTCCATCATCTCATTATAATTCTTTGCATTTCATTACCCATTATCTTAGCAAAATTCATAGCCTTAGTTTGTAACTATATTTTTCCCAAATAACCACACCACCATTAAATCATAGGTTTCAACCAAAATATATTTATCCACCTTATATACATATTCTTGTGTATGTATATATTTTTACCACGTAGGTAATTCTCATGAGTTTCATAAACTCTTATATTTTATGTTACATTTCATCATCTTTTATTAGATGATTATTCCCATTAGTTGCATCATATTATACAACTTATATTAAGATGGTTATCCTAATATTATGTAACATTTTAGTTGTACATTTACACTCATAAGGTTCATTCCATAAATACCTTAGTTTATAAATCTCATTCACTTATAGTTGTCACGTCACACCTTTAATGTGAATACCTTATTTGTATTAATTTCATTAAACCACCTTAATACCAAATAATTGTTATAACATTTATAACATTATAGACCTTAGTCTAAAATTCATTTTCCAAACTCTATCAATTCGTAAAGCCCTTGAATTTTATTAAATTCTATTGACCACATAACATTATGTAATGCTATTCCATATGCTAATATCATTTGACATGATATTCTTATTTCCTTTAACTAATAACCTATGGTTTTTTACCAAACTATTTATTATTGCCGCTGGGCACCATATCAAAACCATATTCTTTTTCACAAACCATAGTTTCCTTTATTTACAAATTCACCCATTAATTTATACCATGTTATATATTCCATTTAATATAACATTTCTAACTTATAAAAAAAAGGGTATAACCTATGGTTATTTTTTTGTAAATTCCGAACAGCTCTTGTGCTATTCTATAATTGCCATTTGGCCCTATTTATAACATATAGTCTTACCATATCATTAAAACCATATCTTATACACATATCTTTAACAAATACTCTTCTAAAAATCTCCAAATTCCACCAAAGGGTTATAAATATCCTTATTAACCAATACTATATCAATATTTACCATTCCAACATCTATTTTTTCTCCAAAGTGTCATAATGACTTAATAACTATATATTATACATATATAGTTCATTTTAATTCCAAAATCCACCAAATAAATTCCTAAAAATTCCTAATAGCCCATGGTGTTTAAAATACCATTTTACACCCTTTATTTTCGGTAATAACATTTTACCACTATGTTATGAAATATTACCATTAAATACATAACTTATTATAAAACCTTAAATAAGTTATCTAACTTATTTATTTTGGTCAAAACCTAGCACATGGTCAATGTTGACCTCCTTAATATTTCCTTGACCACCAATTCCTTATAATTACGGTTTGCACACCCAAACTTTCTAGAAATCACCATTTAACCCCAAACTTTATAAAATCTTATAAACTTTATTTTAAACTCCTTTTTAACTCTAATTTTCAGCTTTATTTTTCTAAAGTCCCTAAATTTAATTTAATTACACTATAACCCCTTATTCATTTCGGTAATAATTATATACCACCTAAACTTAAATAAAAGCTTGTAAATACATAAATAAAATGGCCTAAAATACATGGCCTTATTACAAACATTGTCTTGCAAAATAAATTACACATAAATGTCCCAAAATACATATAAATTTCAGCCTCACCATATAATTTTCATTTATTTACCAAACTTCCACACAATGTCTTAATTTGACATTTATGCTTGTTTAATTAGTTATAAAATTTATTAAACCATTCCTTAAACATTTTAAGGTCAAACAAGACCTTATTTCACCTCTTCACTCACTCAAGGAAATTAATATACACACACTTAAACTTGTGTTAATGTATCAAGTTATGGTTTTAAAGTGATTTATATACTTGATTTTAGCTTAGGTAAAGCCTTGTTTGGGTTCGCCACCTTACGGAGAAATTCTCCCACAGCTTGTTTTACATGTTTTCAACAGAACCAAGGCCTAGTTAGTCTCCAAGAAAGATCTAACCATAAGAAGTAATTTAATGTAAGATTTAAGGCAAAAATCACCTTAAAATGCAAGGAGAGTTCAAGATGTTTTGACCTGAATCAAACACACCACAAGGTGTTAGATCTACCATATTGACATAGGAATAGCTAGATCTCAACAAGCTGCCTTGTTATTAGGTTTTACCTTGGAAAAATGCCTTAAAAGAGGGTATTTCCTTTGGATCTCGGCCATCCTTGCTCCAAATGGCTAACCAACTGATTCCACATGAAAAGGAGAAGAAAATGAGGCTATGACCAAAGTTTCACAGCCGAACTTGAAGGGAATCAAAAGTTATGAGCTTAAAGCACATTTTTACCTTAAATGGTCAAGACTTGAACTTTCCTCCTTAGATCTGGTTATGTACGAAACCAAACACTTCCTTTAACCTCCAAATCACTCTACATAGATGTATAGAAAAGGTTGGAGTGTAGATCAATCGAAAAAGGAAGGAAAGATGAAGAAAATGGGCATTTTTATGCCTTAGGAGCTTACCTAGAGCTTGAGATCTCATCAATGGTGCTTGGAACTCTTACCTACGGTGGAGAGGAGCCAAAGGGAGCTCAAGGGAAGCAACCTCGGCTGAAGAGGAGAAATGGAAGGAAATGACCTAAATTAAGCTTAAAGCACATTTTTGCATTTTTTATGATTTTGTTGCTTTGATGACTCATCAAGTCTGATTGGGGTTTGAATAATTGGAGCTAATTCAGTGGAGACACACAAGAGGACAGCCGTGTATGATAGGAGAAGGTGTGAATTATTTGATTCCAATTTGAATCAAAAAGGGACAAATAATGTTACTTTAAGCTATTATGAATAGTGACTCATCTCCTTTGTCTTCTTCTTGTTTGGAGCTTGTATCAGCCGTGTAATAAGGGAAAGGAGAAGCTCTCCAACGGCTGCACTCACATGGGGAAGCAAAAGGTGAGACAAGTTTTGTTTTATTAGGCAAAGTTTACTTTTTCTTATTTTTATGCAAAAGTAATGTAGAATACTTAATTGTCACATGGGACTTTGTCTCTTGGTCTGTTTAGAGACTTAATAATCTGATTTTATGCAGTCCAATTCGTGGTCAATGGTCAACATTGACCAACTTAGTCAATGTTGACCCAAACGGGCCCCACTTTAGGGTTTTATTAATATTTTAAATTAAATTTGTAAAAATTCGTAAATTTCTGGAATTAAATTCCTAATATCATATAATATGATATTTTATTATATTTAAAGGTATTTATAACCTTTTAGCCCAATTAAAACCAATTTAGAAGGCGATTACACAAAAACATGCTTTAAGGAGTTTTAGTGCACATTTGTCGCAAGGTGTTTCTGGGCTTGGTTTCCTTTGACAACGGTTTTGTTGTGTTCCTTACATGATATTTGATCATGGTATCCAATTTTATCATTTAGAGGTCATTTGATTTTTAAGTTTTTCCTAGAGCACCTTTTTGCCCTTTTTGACCTTGAAGCATGTAAATGCTTTTTCTTGTGTGGAATGTTGTCAACGATTATAATATGTTTAGTTAATGTGTAATATACTTAGGACAATTTTTAGGTCTAGGTAATTCATTTGGGTATTTATTTACCCTTAACAGTCAAAGGGTGCAACATCTTGTTTTGTGTTGACCGCTGTTGATCTCAGTTGACTTTTTAAGGCATGTTTAGGCCTTAATTAATGTGATTAAATATTTAATCCATGTTTTATAAGTTTGGGTTATTTCACATGGACCCTAGTTAACCTAAATAATCAAAAAGTTGATAATTACAAGAAAACAAGATTTTCAAAAGTCTAGGGCCACGGACAGGGCGTCCGTGGGCTCGGACATGTGTTAAAAACCTTAGAAATTTGAAAATATAAAGATCCTACCACCGTCCGTCCGAGGGCGTCCAAGCTTACGGACCGGACGTCCGGACCTCGGACATGGCTTCCATGGGTGTGACTGCCCTCAGACGATGGCGTTCAGGTAGTTCTCGGCTCAAAATTTATGGATATGTAGCATGAAAGATTATTAGCACGTTAGTATTGATAAACCTCAAACTGACGTCAAATTATGACCGAAACTTAATGAACAAGTTGCTCTAAAGAAACAGAAAAAATAGCAACTCAGAAGGTGAGAAAGTCGGTTCGAACCCAAATTTTAATTGAGGGTTTTATTAGCCGAGGAAATTATAAAAGTAGAGTTCTAACCTGTTTTACCATTGGATTCTAGATGATCTTTCCGTTGGGATTCTTCGGAAGCCTCATTGATGCCGGTTACGGATTGAGTTCGACACGGGCTTCTGACTACTGGTGATTGGGGGTGTTCTTCACGTTTTGGAGGTGATTTTGTGGCTATTTGATTATTGTAATAGTGATGGGGATTGGAAAACGTGTTATGTGGTGATTTTCGGTATATTTCGGCTACATTTCGGTGCTCTCGGAGTTAAAAACGTGGGAGACTTGAGATGGCTGGGTATTTTGATTGTCTAGGGTTCTTGAGATTCTGATTTGATGAAGAAAAGGTCCCTTATATGACAACACTTAAAATAGAGTAAACTGGTAAAACCGAAGTTTGTGGGATTTTATTGGTGACTTCTGGAAGAATCTAACTATGAACCTTTTGTTTTTAGCATGTCTGATTTTTCTAAGGAAAAATTGGAATTTTGGTAAGGAATCTTTTAAATTCATTTCTCGTCATATTTGTTTTAAATTATTGGAAACTCAAAATTCTAAATTCTAAAACCATTATGCTCTCAATATCATCCTTTATCGTGTGTTAAAATTTCAAAGCATTCCGTTTGATTTGAGTCGAGTCGTTTTCAGAGGATAGAGACAGTTACGAGATGGCTAGGGAGCCTTGAAAGTTACGAAAACGCCCCTCCGATAACCAAACTATCCCACTAGTCACGAAACGTGCTAATCAAACCCGGGATTTATGCTTCCTTTGAAACCAAACTATAACCCTTATGCTTTGATATACCTATGAGCCTCGATTTTTTTAACCACTATCCTATATTGATTCAGGTTGATTAGGATCTAATCTAATTGAGTTCTAGTCCAACTTATAAACCTTAGTTTAATAACTAAGTCAATAACATTAAGTATTAATCCTAAGTAATCTCACTGGAACGTATTTAGATGTCGCCAATTAACCTTAACCTATGTAAATTAGAAAAGGTAAGTTGGTTTGAGCTTTGTAACACCCCTACTACGCGCCTAACAATAAATACAGTCGCAGCGGAAATGACCAACTAAACAACAACTAACAAATTGGTGTTACAACGCCCGTTAACCACCCACGTGGTTAACTAGGCAGAATAATAACAACGTATCGGTCTGATGATCAGACTCCCGAGCAATAGGACCCAACATCCACATAACCATAACCATTAAAACCGAGTATTTAATTTACATACCGTCTACAACATAACATCCTCCACCGTCAACTAACAGTACCAAAATATAACGCCACGGGAGCACAGGCGCATCCCGGGCCAACATCCAAAATAAACAAAGTATCATGGTCTAAACCTACAACCATTCCGCCTCTTCGAGTCTCATCCTGCAATGAAAAAGAAAATGGAGCCCCCGAGGGGGTCAGCACCTTTGCTGGTATGGCTAACGCGCAGCCCATCGGCTACCGGGATACGCGCAAACCACTTGTCATGATAACATGGAGTTCTTTAAAACCAACCAACATCATATACATGTATTTATTCACCATAACATAGCACATTAACAATCCATAACACCACAAGGTCGGTTCTCACAAGGAACATTCCATCATGGTTAGAATACCAAGTGAGCCTAAGGATTTTCATTAATCCCATGTTAAGCTCGTTACATACCTCGTTACCATCCCGTTATTTGAATGGTTAACTTAATCCCAAGGTGTGTCGGATATAGTGATCCCAAGCACACCGAAATAATATACGTATGCCCCTGTGGCCCGACGTGAGTCAGTAACTAGCTTTGGATAAGCTAAGGGAAGGTTGAAAACCAAATTGGAGAACAACCTATACATACACCAAGAGAGTCGAACCGGATATGATATCGACCCCCGTCCTCACACGCGTGGCCGGAACAGACCGGACTCCTCACTCCCCCGGTTAGCACTTGTTAGTGATCATACAAGTGATCTTGTTAAGTCACACACAAGCAAGCATTTAGGTCTTGTTAGACACACCAAGGGATAGGAGTCACAATAATACATCATCATAATATTAACAACCGTAAACTCTTTTCATGCCTTAATCTTATAAGGTCGTAAACACACAGAAAAACAAACAGCACACAGGCCGGTGTAAACCGGTAGGCAACAGACTGCAAGAAAACCATACCTTGGCCCTTGCCTTGTTTCGTTCCCACCTTGAGTGAATCCTATACACATTAGTAAGGTCGGTTAATTAATTATTTAACTTCACACTTACTTTGTTCCACATGCTTGTATGACATGTTTTAATGCCTATATTACCCTAGGTTACCTTCATTAAACACCCTAGGGTTAACTACATAAGTCACATTCTTTTCTGTTTTTTTTTTTTTACAAGTTTTGGTCCGACCGACCCACCGTCCGACCCACAACTGGGTCGGACCCTCCCAGTGGTCTTCGGGTCTGAAAAACTTTACCTTGACCGACCCACGTCCGACCCAACCTTCTGGGTCGGTTGCGAACATTTTCCTCATTGCAGCTCGACCGACCCATGTCCGACCCACATTGGGTCGGTCCATTACAACATTTCCTAACTTTAGAGGCTCGACCGACCCATGTCCGACCCAACCTTCTGGGTCGGTCCATTACCGAACATTTTCCTAACATTTTACAGAGGCTCGACCGACCCAAAAACTGGGTCGGCCCCTGGGTCGGTCGCCCTCTAAACTTACCACAAACCTTGCCAATTCTTCACCAAACTTCTCCTAAGGCCTCTTAATGCTTCCTAACAACATTTGGTAACCTTACATCCACATACAACATCTCTGAAACTCATTTTCTAATTCCTTGAATCATTTACTTATTTCCTTGTAAAATTCCTTAACACTTATGTTTCTATACTAGGTTCCTAGATGGTGTTTCTCACTATGGTAACTACTATCCCAAAATGCTTTCTCACCACCACAACATCATCTCTAAAGCATTATTTCTCACCAACCTAAACTCTAGTTAATGTCTAAGTCCTTTTGTTTACCTAGAACACTCTAAGACATAGTTTCTCCTCTAGTAACACCTAGTCATTTTCTAACATCTCTAGTTCACCAAACCTTACATTAATACCTAGAACTCCTTAGATATTTCCTAAATTTTGACATGGGTTCTCCTAGAACATTACTAAGCCTAAACACTTTGTTTTCTTCATGAAACACACAAGAATACCTAAAATCACCAAGAACTCTCATACACACCAAAACTTCACCAAGTTTACACTACACCACAATATTGTGCATAATTTAAATTTGCATGGCACTTAGGCCCTTAAATTGCTCAAACCATAAACACTGAATTTCCTCACAATATATATGCCTTTAACCTGCAAATACACTCAACAACATATATGCCCCTTTTACTAAGTTCTTGAGAACACTTTACTAAGTCATTCACCATTTGCTCTTTAGGTAGTTTTAATAAGCATTTATAAGTTCATTTCTCCTAAGGCATTAAACAACATTAGGTTAGTTTTTTTACCTCTTTTCCAACCAAACTTCTTTCTTGTTTCCTTTAGAAAACCGATAGAGTACTTGATTCTTTGACAAGCTCTAAACAATATACAAACATTATATGAGTATTCAAGCTATAAGCTCCATCTCATTGTAAACCCTAGTTTCACATTATTCATTCAAAAACATCAATGTGATTGTTTTACCTTGATCTTTGAAGAGAGTTTGAATGTCTATGAAGAGAGGACTCCACCTAGTCCAAGAAGGGTTGAAATGAAGCTAGAGCAAGGTCACATAAAGAGCTCCTTCAATATGTATTTTCGGTTATGGCAAAAACAAGGAAGGAAACTTGATTTTTATTTGAGATTCCTTACCTAGAAGCCAAGGAGAGTAATAATATGTAGAAGAACAAGCTCAAGCTCCTTCAATGGTGGAACTCCATGGCACCGAAATGGTTGTCTTGAAGTTTAAGGAGATAGAAATGAAGAGCTTGATGCAAGGAAGAGAATGGTGGTGTTTGTTCTTGATTTGGACAAATGAGCAAGATTTGACAAGAGCTTGAAGTTGGAGTTTCAATGGTGGTAGTGGTATTACCGAGAGAGAGCAAAGAAGAGAGGTAGAAGGTGGTGTTTTGCAACCGTGGGAATGAAGGAAAGAAATGAGAATGAGATAGGATTTGCTTTTGTAAGATATTTGTTAATAAAGTAAGTAAATAGTACTTAACTTGTCATCTTTATTTAACTAATGAGCTAACAAGAGTGGTGAGTCACCACCCTTAAAAACCGCCCCAATAGTAATATGAGGGTGTTTTAGTCTTTGTTTGTCAATTTAATTACTTAATACAACATATGTTATAAACTAGCTTGTAAAAGTTACTATTCACAAATACAAGGCACATAGAAGTGAAATTTTTGATTTCCCACTAATATAGCCACCCAAATGTGATACTATATAGTACACATATATATTTAAGAGTAATGATGGACATTTAGCCATTCAAAACTCATTTACAAGACAATTTTTCAAAAACGTGCTTTAAGACTTCTTAAAGCACATTTTGTGTTTTAACTTGTTTTCAAGCTTGGTTTTCTTTGGTAATTGATTTAATATGTTCATTAATATATAAATGAAGTCTTGGTAAGCTTACCAAGCCTTAACCAAGCTTATCCCAAGCTTAGAGCATTTTTCGCCCTAAATAACCTTTAAGGTAATTACTTGTATTTTCTGTGTTTTAAATTGTTTGCTAATGTTTCTAAGACTCTTTTTAGTCTTAATAAATCATGTTTTAATGTTTAAATAACATTTTAAGGTTTGGGGTATTTCAATCTACCCCCCTTAAAAGAACTTTGTCCCCAAAGTTCACAATTCCCACATATTCTAATGTTAGAACGCCGGGAATAACTTATGAAGCAATGCTTCCCAATACCACATTACCAACATCAACAATATGTTCACATAACAACGGACTCAAGGTCCAACCATATAATACCATTCAGACACAATGGTCTGTACATATAGACAATGTATGCGAATACATGTCGTACACACATCCAAACCGAAACGGCTCTACCCCCCTTAAAAGGGGTACGCCCCGTACCCTATACATATAAACACTAAGAAGTAAACAATGACGGGTACTTCGCCTTCATCTTGTCTTCCAGCTCCCAGGTGGCCTCCTCGACGTCCTGGTTAGACCAGAGAACCTTCACCAGTCTCACGGACTTATGGCGAGTGTCTCGAGTCTTAGTATCCAGAATCTGTACGGGAGTCTCCACTGATCGCATGGTCGGCTCTAGGGTTAGCCTCTCAGGCTGAAGCACATGAGACGGATGAGATATATACTTCTTCAACTGGGACACATGAAATACATCATGTACCTTGCCCAGCTCGGCGGGTAGGTCAAGTCTGTAAGCTACCGGGCCGATCCGCTCCGTCACAACATAAGGACCTACATACTTCGGGCTCAATTTGCCCTTCTGGCCAAAACGAAATACTCCCTTCATGGGGGACACTCTCAAGAATACCTGATCGCCTACAGCGAACTCCAGGTCACGTCTGCGTACATCAGCGTACGACTTCTGTCTATCCTGAGCTGCTTTCATATTAGCCCTGATCTGGCGAACTTCTGCCTGAACTTGCTCAAGATACTCTGGTCCTATAATGACCGTCTCACTCGACTCATCCCAGCATAAAGGCGTGCGGCACGGTCTACCGTACAATGCCTGGAAGGGAGACATCTTGATCGAAGCGTGATAACTGTTGTTGTAACTAAACTCGATCAGATGTAACTTATCAATCCAACTGGTCTGAAAGTCAAGTGCACATGCACGTAGCATATCCTCAAGTGTCTGTATGGTGCGCTCACTCTGACCATCTGTCTGTGGGTGAAACGCCGTACTCAATTTCAGCTCAGTACCCACTTGCCTCTCGGGTAGATCTCCAATATCTGGATAAGAATCTGGTATCTCTATCCGATACAATCGTCTTGGGTACCCCATGATGTCTTACTATCTCTCTGTCAAAGAGCTCTGCAAGCTTAGCCACTTTCCAGGTGTCCCTCATCGGAATGAATCGGGCCACCTTGGTCAGTCGGTCTACCACCACCAAATCATATTCAGACCTCCCCTTGTAGGCGGAAGCCCTACTACAAAATCCATAGATATGTCATGAAATTTCCACTCCGGCACTGGCATTGGCTGCACCATACCACCAGGCCGTCGGTGCTCAAACTTGACCTTCTGACAAGTGAGACACCTCAACACATAATCATTAACATCCTTTTTCATACCGGTCCACCAAAAATAACGTTTCATGCCCTTATACATCTTTGAAGCTCCGGGTGAATCGAAGTCGTAGAACTATGGATTCACTGAGTATGCGCTCCTTCAGCTCAGCGCTACTCCTCGGTATACACAACCGGCCATTAAGCCTAATCAGGTCATCATCGTGGAGTCTGAAGTCGTACTTCTGACCCTCGAATGTGCCGTCAATAAGCTTCTGTCTAATCTCCACCATATACTGATCTGCCATCTGAGCACTCCGCACCTCTTCAACCAAGCTAGTATGAGAGACTAGCGAATGGAGAGAGTGAGCTCGGCGACTCAGTGCGTCAGCTACCACATTTGCTTTCCCCTCCTTGTATTGTAAGTTAATATCATAATCATTTAAGAATTCAACCCACCTTCTCTGCCTCATGTTCAACTCTTTCTGAGTGAACAAGTATTTCAAACTCTTGTGGTCAGAATAGATCGTCACACTTACCCCATACAAATAATGTCGCCACATCTTCAATGCGAAGACGATGGCACCCAATTCCAAGTCGTGGGTAGGATAGTTCTCCTCGTGCTTCTTCAGCTGTCGGGAGGCGTATGCTACGACCTTCCCGTGCTGCATCAACACACAACCCATACCTCTGCCTGATGCGTCGCAGTAGACCTCAAAACCATCTGGACCGTCTGGTATAGTCAGAACTGGTGCAGATGTCAGAGCATCCTTGAGACTCTGAAAGAAATCTCACAGTCGTCTGTCCACTCGAATGGTGCATCCTTCTTCATCAAGGAAGTCGTCATCGGCTTCGAGACACTGGAGAAGTCCTTCACAAATCTATAATAATAACCTGCCAGACCGAGGAAGCTCCTGATATCGGTAACTGTCTTCGGCCTTGGCCAGGTGCGCACAGCATCTATCTTTTGCCGGATCCACAGCGATCCCGCCTCAGAAATAACATGTCAAGAAGATACTTGGTTCAACCAAACTCACACTTTGAAAATTTTGCATACAGCTGATTCTTTCTCAATGTCTGTAGCACATCTCTCAGGTGGCTTCATGCTCACCTCTCGATTTCGAATATATAAGTATGTCGTCGATGAAGACTACCACTGATTTGTCCAACTGATCTTGGAACAAACGGTTCATTAAGTCCATGAACTTCGCTGGTGCATTTGACAAGCCAAACGGCATAACTGTGAACTCATAATGCCCATACCTAGTTCTGAATGCTGTTTTCTCAATGTCACTGTCACGGATGGCAATCTGATGATATCCTGACCGTAGGTCTATCTTAGAGAATACTGATGCTCCCCTAAGCTGATCAAATAGATCGTCGATGCGTGGTAAGGGGTAACGGTTCTTCACCGTAACAGCATTCAGCTCTCGATAATCAATACATAGGCGGAGGCTACCGTCCTTCTTCTTCACGAAGAGGACCGGCGCTCCCCATGGTGACACACTAGGGCGGATAAAGCCCTTGTCGAGTAGGTCTCGCAGCTGCTCCTTGAGCTCTGTCATCTCTGCTGGAGCATACGGTAAGGTGCCTTCGCAATTGGTCCGGTGCCCGGAACCAAGTCGATCTCAAATTCAACCTCTCGTGGTGGCGGCATGCCCGGCAGTTCCTTAGGAAATACATCAGGAACTCCGAGACTACCGGCACATCTGTGCTAAACTCAGGGTCTCTCTCTATGTCCTGGACATAGCAGAGGTATACATCATTTCCCCGTCGTAACTCACGATACATGGCCATGGCGGTTGATGATCTGTGTCGAAGGCTCCCTGGGCCTCTGGCGGTATGATATAGTAACCCCAGATGGACTCCTAAGAAGCAGTCGATGCTCGGCACATAGGATTCTGCCCTTGTACCGCTCCAACCAGTTCATCCCGACAATCACATCAAAACCCAGTCCGTCGAACTCTATCAAGTCGATCGGAAACTCCTCATCCATGATTCGACAATAGCATCTCGGTAGTAGCGGGTACATTGATCTGCTCTTTCGACGGGAGAGTGACCACGAAGTCTGGCATCTCTTCACCGTCTACCCCAGCCTCTTCGCAAATGATAGCGCGAAATGAATGTGTGTGAGGCTCCGAGTCGAACAAGATCGATGCATCCACGCCATTCACTGGAAAGGTACCGGTGAGGATTGTGCCGCTCTTGCCGGCTTCTGCCTTATTGCAGACACTCAGTATACCTCCCGTTCCGAGTGCACAGCCTAGTAATTGGCAAACGTATAAGTATACGGTAGTAACACGATTGATATACTCCAAAACACATCCCTTTATTTATTAACATACTTCCTTACACCATAAGTTGGTTACATTGTGGATATACTACGTATAGCATCCTTACACATAACTGGATTAATAGATTACATGATTACATAGGGCTTAAAACTGCCTGAAAGTCAAATTCAAACGTCCGGGTTTCATATGTGTAGCATTGATCACTGCCGACGGTGCGGTATTCAGTTTGATCTTCTTGATACCGTGGTATAACATCCTTGATTGTCTCCCATTATTAACACATCACCTGATTTCAACACTAGCTTCCTTGCGAGATCACCACGCTTCTGCTCGCCATAGTTAAATACTGCTGTGTCACCAATGGACCAAGACACCACGGGTACTCCCTTACTTAGAGACTCGGGTGACTCGTCCTTATCTTGGTGCAATCCTAGTCTTCCACCTTTCTGGTAGAAGTTCACAATACATAGGTCCGCTTTAACACTTGGAATTGAATCTTTTCAGCTTGCTGAGCAATTCCTACGGTGTGGTTAACAACCGCAAGGAACTCCTCAGGTATACCTGGTACAGTTGCTCCATCTTCAGCTCGCACGTCTTGATATGACTTGGTGTAAGGATTCCAGTCCTTACCCATGCACATCATCTTCAGCTTCATCTTCGATCCGCTTGCGTATTCGGGTGTATAGAATCCTCCTAGTGCTGCTCCAAGTTCATTGCATCGCCTGATGATGTGGATTTGCGCTTCGGGGTGTCAGGTATCCATTTAAGAGTACCATACCTGGTTGGATAACCTGACATTGCTCCATTGGAAAGTCGGTGATGCTGATGGTGGTTTCTTCAGGGTTTGGTGTGGGCGGGATTGGATAACAGATATTGAAGGTTCCTAAGGTTTTCAACATTGTCTAGTTTAGGTGTCTTTATATTATTCCTTAACTCGTTAGTTAGGTAGTTGTACATTTAGACTCTCTAATACACTCATGCATGAAATGCGGTAAGCAATCACTTTCTCATGTAACAGTTTAGGGGTACCTGGTCTAGAAGAGGAGCCTGGCGCCTCAGACCGGTCCACCACGTTCAGGGCGGCCTTGCCGGACCCCGTACCCTTCCCCTTCTGGGCATCCGTGTACTTCCTGTCAGAGGGCTGCTGGGTGATCGCCTTCGGGCTATCAGTGGTCGCGGTAGTCTTACCCTTCCACTGACCCTTTGGCCTGTAGTTCTTACTGTTGGGGTTGTGCCAGCACTCAAACTCACGGTGCCCCATCTTCTCACAGTAATGACACTTCACGTCATTCCCTTGCAGTCTTTGCCGGGGTGGTCTCCATTGCACCACTTGCAGTAAAAGTGGCGCTCCGGTCCAGAACCCGCGCTAGCTGCGTTCACAATACATCATCAATACTCACTTCCAACTCAAGAACTCATATCTCAATTTATCACACATGTTTAGGTAATTACCCTTAGGCGGGTGAGAGCGTAAAGGCTTCGCCGCATACGCGTACGTAAGCTTCAGAGGCTCCTCAGCTGTGGTGGTCTGGGCTTGGCCCTTATCACCCTGATGCTGATTCTTCTGGGGCTGAGGGTAGTGCTTCTTCTTCTTCCCTCCCCCGTATCCTTGCTGGACCTGGCCCTCGTTTGTGGCCTTGCGCTTGTGCGCATTCTCCTCGTCCCTCAGACGGACGGTAATTTCCACCTTAGCAGCGGCATGATAGCACTCCTGAATTTTAGGACGTCAGTCATGCCCCGCAAAACAAAACTCACCAACTCACATTAACATTCACTATCAGTATTAACTGATTCATATCACGGTATTTTAATTACCTGCAGGTAGTATATACTCAGCTGGTCCCATCCCGTAGCGAAGACGGTAGTTGAGACCATTGTAGAACCGGTTCACCAACACTCGGTTCGAATATCCAAGGTCTGGCAACAGGTGGATAAGGCCGGTGAATGCTGTATAGTAGTCATCAACCGACATCTTATCCCCCTGCTTCAGACTGTCAAGCTCGAGGCGCTTGGCCTCCCACATGCACCGGGTATACTTGGCTCGCAGCAGAGCCGTGTACTCCCTCCATCCAAACTCCGGATCAGTCATCCTGTCCTCCCTCACCAGTTTCCACCAACTCTGTGCCGACCCCTTCAAGTAGTAGGCGGCAAGTCGGACCTTAGCCTCAGCAGGTACGGCCAAAGTCTCGTAGGCGGTCTCCAGCTCGGAGATGTACGCCTCTAGCTTACGGGGATCGGTCTCCCCATGGAATGATGGCGGCCTCAAGTCAGCCAACGCCTTGACCCATTGGTCTCTCTCGGCGGTGGTGGTGGTGGCTGAACTCCGGGCTGATGCCCCTGCTGCACCGCAGCTACAATCTGGGGGACCATCTGGGCTACGGCGGCTGCAACAACCTCAGCCATAGTCTGTGCGGTCGGGTTCTCGCCCTGGTCCACTACCGCGTCCCGGCCGCGTCCGCGGCCTCGACCTCGCGGTCTACCTGACATCTGAATTCATATGAACATTCATTAGCAACACGCTTGCACACTTATCGGTCCAACGGTAGTAACGTCTCCCGATTATAAGGTATTCCCACACTTAGTTAGTGGTTAACCCGTCCATAACTGCTCACTCCATAAGTATAGTTAGATTTCCTAACTCGGTTTACTCCTATGCTCGGTATTCTAGTCATCAGAGCGATACTTCGCTCTGATACCACTTTTGTAACACCCCTACTACGCGCCTAACAATAAATACAGTCGCAGCGGAAATGACCAACTAAACAAACTAACAAATGGTGTTACAACGCCGTTAACCACCCACGTGGTTAACTAGGCAGAATAAATAACAACGTATCGGTCTGATGATCAGACTCCCGAGCAATAGGACCCAACATCCAACATAACCATAACCATTAAAACCGAGTATTTAATTTACATACCGTCTACAACATAACATCCTCCACCGTCAACTAACAGTACCAAAATATAACGCCACGGGAGCACAGGCGCATCCCGGGCCAACATCCAAATAAACAAAAGTATCATGGTCTAAACCTACAACCATTCCGCCTCTTCAAGTCTCATCCTGCAATGAAAAAGAAAATGGAGCCCCGAGGGGGTCAGCACCTTTGCTGGTATGGCTAACGCGCAGCCCATCGGCTACCGGGATACGCGCAAACCACTTGTCATGATAACATGGAGTTCTTTTAAAACAACCAACATCATATACATGTATTTATTCACCATAACATAGCACATTAACAATCCATAACACCACAAGGTCGGTTCTCACAAGGAACATTCCATCATGGTTAGAATACCAAGTGAGCCTAAGGATTTTCATTAATCCCATGTTAAGCTCGTTACATACCTCGTTACCATCCCGTTATTTGAATGGTTAACTTAATCCCAAGGTGTGTCGGATATAGTGATCCCAAGCACACCGAAATAACATACGTATGCCCCTGTGGCCCGACGTGAGTCAGTAACTAGCTTTGGATAAGCTAAGGGAAGGTTGAAAACCAAATTGGAGAACAACCTATACATACACCAAGAGAGTCGAACCGGATATGATATCGACCCCCGTCCTCACACGCGTGGCCGGAACAGACCGGACTCCTCACTCCCCCGGTTAGCACTTGTTAGTGATCATACAAGTGATCTTGTTAAGTCACACACAAGCAAGCATTTAGGTCTTGTTAGACACACCAAGGGATAGGAGTCACAATAATACATCATCATAATATTAACAACCGTAAACTCTTTTCATGCCTTAATCTTATAAGGTCGTAAACACACAGAAAAGCAAACAGCACACAGGCCGGTGTAAACCGGTAGGCAACAGACTGCAAGAAAACCATACCTTGGCCCTTGCCTTGTTTCGTTCCCACCTTGAGTGAATCCTATACACATTAGTAAGGTCGGTTAATTAATTATTTAACTTCACACTTACTTTGTATTCCACATGCTTGTATGACATGTTTTAATGCCTATATTACCCTAGGTTACCTTCATTAAACACCCTAGGGTTAACTACATAAGTCACATTCTTTTCTGTTTTTTTTTTTTTTTTACAAGTTTTGGTCCGACCGACCCACCGTCCGAACCCAACTGGGTCGGACCCTCCCAGTGGTCTTCGGTTGAAAAATTTACCTACTCCGACCGAACCCATGTCCGACCCATGTTCGGCATTCCAGGTTTTCCCCTTTGTAAATTTGCCCGTGACCGATTACCATGTCCGACCCAATTCGGCCTTTCCAGTTAGTCAACCGACCAAAATACAGCCCGACCGACCCTTCAACGGTCCCCAGGTCGGTCATTTCCGAAGCATTCTCCAGAAACTGGGCCGACCAAAACTGGTCGTCCCTGGGTCGGTCGCCCAACCCTCTTACCTTAATTCATTTTCACCAAACTTCTCCTAAGCCCTAATGCTTCCTAACAAATTTGGTAACCTTACATCCACAACATCAACACTCATGAAACTCATTTTCTAATTCCTTGAATCATTTACTTATTTCCTTGTAAAAATTCCTTAACACTTATGTTATTCTATACTAGGTTCCTAGATGGTGTTTCTCACCTATGGTAACTACTATCCCAAAATGCTTTCTCACCACCACAACATCATCTCTAAAGCATTATTTCTCACCAACCTAAACTCTAGTTAATGTCTAAGTCCTTTTGTTTACCTAGAACACTCTAAGACATAGTTTCTCCTCTAGTAACACCTAGTCATTTTCTAACATCTCTAGTTCACCAAACCTTACATTAATACCTAGAACTCCTTAGATATTTCCTAAATTTTGACATGGGTTCTCCTAGAACATTACTAAGCCTAAACACTTTGTTTCTTCATGAAACACACAAGAATACCTAAAATCACCAAGAACACTCTCATACACCAAAACTTCACCAAGTTTACACTACACCACAATATTGTGCATAATTTAAATTTGCATGGCACTTAGGCCCTTAAATTGCTCAAACCATAAACACTGAATTTCCTCACAATATATATGCCTTTAACCTGCAAATACACTCAACAACATATATGCCCCTTTTACTAAGTTCTTGAGAACACTTTACTAAGTCATTCACCATTTGCTCTTTAGGTAGTTTTAATAAGCATTTATAAGTTCATTTCTCCTAAGGCATTAAACAACATTAGGTTAGTATTTTTACCTCTTTTCCAACCAAACTTCTTTCTTGTTTCCTTTAGAAAACCGATAGAGTACTTGATTCTTTGACAAGCTCTAAACAATATACAACATTATAATGAGTATTCAAGCTATAAGCTCCATCTCATTGTAAACCCTAGTTTCACATTATTTCAAAAACATCAATGTGATTGTTTTACCTTGATCTTTGAAGAGAGTTTGAATGTCTATGAAGAGAGGACTCCACCTAGTCCAAGAAGGGTTGAAATGAAGCTAGAACAAGGTCACATAAAGAGCTCCTTCAATATGTATTTTCGGTTATGGCAAAAACAAGGAGGAAACTTGATTTTTATTTGAGATTCCTTACCTAGAAGCCAAGGAGAGTAATAATATGTAGAAGAACAAGCTCAAGCTCCTTCAATGGTGGAACTCCATGGCACCGAAATGGTTGTCTTGAAGTTTTAAGGAGATAGAAATGAAGAGCTTGATGCAAGGAAGAGAATGGTGGTGTTTGTTCTTGATTTGGACAAGTGAGGAAGATTTGACAAGAGCTTGAAGTTGGAGTTTCAATGGTGGTAGTGGTATTACCGAGAGAGAGCAAGAAGAGAGGTAGGAGAAGGTGGTGTTTGCAAACCGTGGGAAAGAAGGAAAGAAATGAGAATGAGATAGGATTTGCTTTTGTAAGATATTTGTTAATAAAGTAAGTAAATAGTACTTAACTTGTCATCTTTATTTAACTAATGAGCTAACAAGAGTGGTGAGTCACCACCCTTAAAAACCGGCCCCCAATAGTAATATGAGGGTGTTTTAGTCTTTGTTTGTCAATTTAATTACTTAATACAACATATGTTATAAACTAGCTTGTAAAAGTTACTATTCACTTATACAAGGCACATAGAAGTGAAATTTTTGATTTCCCACTAATATAGCCACCCAAATGTGATACTATATAGTACACATATATATTTAAGAGTAATGATGGACATTTAGCCATTCAAAACTCATTTACAAGACAATTTTTCAAAAACGTGCTTTAAGACTTCTTAAAGCACATTTTGTGTTTTAACTTGTTTTCAAGCTTGGTTTTCTTTGGTAATTGATTTAATATGTTCATTAATATATAAATGAAGTCTTGGTAAGCTTACCAAGCCTTAACCAAGCTTATCCCAAGCTTAGAGCATTTTTCGCCCTAAATAACCTTAAGGTAATTACTTGTATTTTCTGTGTTTTAAATTGTTTGCTAATGTTTCTAAGACTCTTTTTAGTCTTAATAAATCATGTTTTATGTTTAAATAACATTTTAAGGTTTGGGGTATTTCAATGGTAAATTGTGACAGTTTAGAGTTAATGACGAGTTTAGCGTTGGGTGTTACAAAGGTGGATAACTAAAAGGACATGGGAGCATGTTCTGTGAATGTAGGTTTGAAGGCATTTAATGTGGAATTCAGTGTTTAAGTTAATGCAAGTTAAGGGCCTAAGAGCCATGTCATTAAAGGGCCTAAGTGCCAAGCAATTTAGTTTGTGCACTATATTGTGAGTAGTGTAGTTAAAGGTTTAGTTGGTGTAACGAACATTTTTGTGAAGATGAATGTCTTTGATGGTTAAGGATGAAAAACCATGTGTTTGTGTGTAAGGATGTGTATTAAGAGATTGAGTGTTCTTGATTGTCTAAAGGTGAAAAAAACTAAGTGTTTGGGTGTAAAGGTGTACTAGGGAAGCTATGGTAAAAATTTAGTTGATAAACAAAGAAGTTTATGTGTTCTAATGAGATTTTATGACCTAGAAGGTACTAGGAATTGTTAAGTGTTGAGATGGTGAAAGAAAGTGAATTAAGGTGTTCTTAAGTGTTAAGATGCCTTGGGCATAGTCTTGGAGATTTAGAGAACTAATGGATGATTTCTAGATACACCAAGGTCATGGTGGAGATGTGGTAAAGTCTTGTGCAAACTTGGTAACAAGGAGGTAAAATGCCTTGTAAAGGATTAAGTATGAACTTGTGGAAAAATCTTAATGAATTGTGTAAAGGAGGTGTTTGTGTGAAAGAATGATTTTGGAGTAATGGTAATGTTTGTGAGGCAACACTTTGGTTAGTGATTTGTAGGCATGATTCACCACTTAGAAATCCTAAGGAAAAATGTCATAAGTGTTAGGAATTTTTGTAAGAAATTGAGTAACAAGTTAGTGATGATTTAGGAAGGGTTAGTGCATGTTTTAAGGTGTTTAAACATGTAGGAAACATGTGGGAAGATTATGAAATGATTAGGTAAGGTTTAAGGATGGATAGGGCTTGAAAAATGGTGTTTTGACAACTTATTAACAAGGTCCTGGACTTAGCCTTTGTATAGGTACCCGGACCACCCTTAAAAATGAGCCGAAAATCAAGTTTGTAAGTGGTCCGGGTCCTTAGTCCAAGACCAAGACCCGGACCAAGTGAAAATAAGGGCTGAGAGTACATTTCAGTGATGGTCCAGGACCTTGGTCCGGCCCAAGTACCGGACCAAGTCTCGGACCAGGGCACAAATTGTCCAAAATGTGTTTTAATGACTTCTAATGATGGGGGATTGAATGGTAATGGTTTCAGGTGATGTTTAGGCCTTTTTGGTGACATGTAAAGGCCTTAAAAAGTGTAAACAAGTGCTAGGTTGGATGTGAGAGTTGTGAACTTAAGATCACAAGAGTAAAATTAAGTATAACGGGATAACGGGGTTAACTATGGGCGCATTAGTCGTTAAAAATTATGTTACCCCAATGTTAATGAAAGTAATTGTAATGTTACCAGTTGTTCGAGAATTATTCGAGGAACATAAGAGGGCACATAGAGTGGACCTGGTGACAGGTATGGTTTCTTGCAACCTGTGTTCTACCGGATTACACCGGCTTGTATGCCAATGTGGTTTTCTGAATGTTGCCACCTTATAAGCTAAAAACATGTAATGAGTTTACGGTAATTCAATTATGTGGCGTGTTTAGTTCTGATACCGTTTAACCTCGAAAGTGTTAAACCATAGCTAACCAAACCTAGGATCACATAAGAGATCGGTATTCGGATTTAACGACCCAAACCATGGGAACATTCTAACCACGGCAATGCGTGAGTTAGTTGTGTTGTCTATGCGTGTAAGTATGTTCACCACACCTGTGTGTTTAACCCGGTTGTAATACCTTATAGTGTGTGGATGTGATAGGTTCCATAACGGATCTCTTAAATATATATATATATATATATTATGGGGGGTGAGGAATCCGGTCATTCTGGTCGCGCGTTGTTTGAGAGTTGATGTATACAGTTTCTTTAACTCTCTCTCTGTTGGATTGTTTTCCTTTTTGGTCTTCAATCACCCTCAAGCTTAACCAAGGCTGTGTTTTCTGACTCACGTCGGATTCGGGGGATATGTACGGTGTGTTCGGTACTATATTGAGACCGACACATCTTAGGTAGATGTATATTCTCTATGTAGAACAATAGGTTATTGTATAACGAGCTTAGCATGGGAATAAAAAGATTCTCTAGGCTCCAATGAGATTACTAACTCACATCTCGGGGTACGTGTCCTCACGTGACCCTCTCCAAGTTATGTTGTATGTGCGTTAAAATGTGATATGAGCTGTTATGTGGAGTATGTGGATCATGGGTATCAATCCCAGGTTATAATAAGAGAAATTTAAGTATAACCCGACTAGTGGGTAAGTGTCGTCTAACAAGAAAATAACTCCATTAGAGGAGAAACCCTCAAGGGTTAAATAACACAATGAGTGATCTAACGAGTATTGATGTGTTGACTGACTTGTTGAGCCCTATTGTTGTGGGTATGTAATGTGTTGTGTGTTATAGTTTTCATGCATGATTTAATTATAATCAACCGCATGCTTAGACGACAATTAGTTGTGCGTGGCCCGGTAGTATGCGGGCTGCATGATTACCATACCAGCAAAGGTGCTGAGCCCTCTGGGGGGCCACCTTTTCTTTCCTTTTCAGGTACAAGGAGCTGGAAGCCGTTCGAGAGTAGGACGGGGTGGGTAGTTGTTTGTGCGTGGGTAGTTCATTTAAATTACTTATGGATTGTAGGTGTAGTAAGACCGAAAGTGTTGTCGACATTAGTTTGTAAATACTCGGTACAGTTAGATTGTAAATGTGTAATTATTGCCGGATATGGAAAGAGATTGTAATGTGTAGTTGCTCGGGATCTGGTCCATCAGACCGATACAATGTATATGTATTAGCCTAGTTAGCCACGTGGGTGGTTAACGGCGTGTAACACCATTAAGTTAAGTAATGTGATGTGTTGTGTTTTCTGCTGTAAGTGGTTGTTAAGTGTATTGTTGTGGTTGGGGTGTTACAAAAAGTGGTATTAGAGCGAAGTATCGCTCTGTTGACTGGAAATACCGAGCTTAGGAAGTACTGAGTTAGGATTTTAGTACTTGGGGTTAAGGGTTGAGTGATAACATGAGAGATACGCTAGTTAGGAATTACCAGCGAGTACTGGAAACCTACAATATCCTTCCCGCCCTCCACAATCCCTATTTTATAACTTGGGAAAGAACACCAGAGAGATGAAAGTCCTCTCTTACTCAGGAATACCCGATCTGGCTGTTATTAAGTACCACTGTAAGTACGGAGAACCTGTCATACGGGAGATTCCGAAAACTAGGAATCCCAGGGACGGTTTCCATCTGAACAATGTTAGCCGCATTTAATAGCGATGAATGAAGGATCCTATGCATAGGAGAATGGAATTTCTGGCAACCTGGGTCGACATGCCGAGCAGTCGAGAACAACCAGCTTGCAACACACCAACCGTGCAACAGGCAAGAAGTGAAGTAACGGAACCCGAGACGCGTGTCTGCGGGACCACGATTATTAAATAATGTCGCCAACGGTATACCAACCGACTAAGGAACTGCAACATAGTACCCAAACAAGAGACAAGTCTGAGTAACCATGACAAATGCGTGGAACAGGCTACGAAGAAGATACAATACTAAGTAAAAAGGGGACTTCAAGAATGGGGAACACCCTAGTTACTGATTATCATGTGAAGACAATGAGAAGTTGTGCAGAATATTAGTTACCAATTAGAGTATCCAAGTAAGGGCCTATAAGGCCACTGATGACAGTGTGGGTAAAAGCAATACCGCAACCTGTAAGTGTTCAGCGATAAGCCAGTTAACATGGCGCACTTGCCATGACAAGTGCTGCTATAACAGGGCTGTTCGGGGAAAATTTTTAACAACTACAAAGTACTTAGCAAGTACCACGAAGTTAAGTGAGATCATCATAACTGTGGAAGGGCTTAACAGCCTAACCTCTGTGATTGGAAATACACCAGTCAGCAAGAAGCTAGACTCGGTTAAGGCAAGAAGACATTGTAATACCATGAGAATTTTTCTTTCAAACTCGGATTTTCAAACTCTTTTTCATAACAAAATTTTCTTTCAAACCAATACTTATTTCTAACCTTCTTTAAAACCAAACCAGAGAACCTACACCGGCCTCAGCGCCACATAGTAGGTAAGTTACACCCAGTTCACTTTTGAACAACCGAACAGAAGTCGGATAACCCGAGGGTATTAACCCGAAGGAGAAAACCTATGTAAATACAATGAGAAAGTAGGACATGCCTAAGAGCACAGTAGTTGGAATTCCCTCAATTAAGTTCGGGAAGCACGAAATGCATATTATCATAGGATAATATAAGGGAGTTGACAACAGAATACTTCACCTAGGCGTGTGACAGACACTACGAGTTTACAAAAATGAAATGTGGGACGACCGCACTCCGATAGGAGCTTGTGGGTCTGACAGACCTACTTATGGGTTAGTCGGGTAAGTAGCAATGTATCAGTAGGGTACCCCACATATGTATACAAGTAGAGTCAGAAACACGGGAAGTAGTCGACCATACTACGGTCAGCAGTAAAGTCGAACAAGAACAACGGATTACCACGAATGATTGAAGTAAAAGAGTTCAGTTAGTTAACGAGACTAAGGAATTAGTGGATTTGTTCAAGGAAATGTTTAAGAGTCAGGAAGTGCAAAGTGCACTGACTGTTATGTAAAGACATCATATATGTCTTAAGAATCCTCAGGGATAAACATGATAGCTGGAACGGTGACCCAGTATGTACATGGCAAGGCAGATGCCTGATATGGACATGTTAATGTGCAACGAACGGGATGAAACTCCCGGAATGATCACCTAGACTACCAGGGAATATCGATCTTCACAGAAGAGGATAGTAAACCCAGCTAAGAACGTAAAACGACATAGTTAACTAAACATACAAATAAGTGCAAGCCAGGTGTGATGGCATAACTTAGTAACACCCAGGAGCAATCCTTGAGGGGTGATTGGATCAACAATTGTTGAACGAAATAATGTGATAGAAACACAAGGGTTGAAACTTACACTCAGTAAAACATAAGTCGTCAGGACGGCAGACTGACATTCCTAAGGGGCATCCCATGAAAGGAAGCGTGATGCAACGACCTTGTCATGGAGCCCAATATAACCTCCAAACCATGTGATGGCATATGAAGGAGTAAATGTGTGTGAACATCCTACAATGAGCAGAGCTCGAGGCAGTAAGGCTTATAAGCCACAAACAAAATGTGTTATGTAAATTTGATCAATTGCAGGAGTTTATGTTATACAAGTAAATAGAGCGGAGAACGAACCACTGCTTTAAGAGTGGGCATACCTCTCGATATTGTGAGACCGCGGGAGCGGTAGTTATGTGAACAAAGTTCAAGAAATATGTTAAGGATTGAATGAGTTGAAGAAGAATAATACCAAAAAGTGTTTGTAACAGTTGTGGAGACCGGGGAGTAATAAGTCTAATAGCAACCACCATAGGCGTGTGATGCTAAATTAAGAATGAACAACGCCCAAGGAGAATAAAGACTCGAGGAATATTGTATTCAGTAATCATTCAAATGAATGACGAACCATGATACGAATAATGAAAGTACATGTGCGGAAGCTAATATGACAGTGGATGCCATGTAAGTTAGTGTTATACAATGAGTAAGAGCACGGTGTGCAGTAAGCGATCGTTGTATAAGTATTGTTAAATGATAATATGGCAAATAAGTAGAGTTATGAGTTATACTCAGTGGAGATACAATGGTAAGTGATAGCAAATAAACTAGGCAGTAAGCTAGTAGCCAGTATTATGAGATAAGGATCTTAGTGAAACACAGTGTGAATTCCATTGCAATCGCATAAGAGATTTACTGCCAAGGGTTTACGCCTCTGCACTTTGTATGACTGAGTGTTTTGGTATTGCACTTGCGCAGTAATGATCAAGTGAGATAGTTAGGAATTTGGAAAATGTTAATTGTGGTCGAAGAAGAAAGAGACCTATAACGCAATAAGACCGAGGCATAGGAAATGCAAGGTCGTACCAACGAAAGAGTACTTGTACGAAACCAAATGTAAAGGCATGATTAGGAATAAGTGACTACGGTAACACAGAATACCAGATACCAATATGGGATATACCTAAAGTGTGGGAAATAATCGAGAGAGCACTACACATTAGGTAGTAGCTCAATCTCAACCGACAGTAAGTCAGAAGAAATCAAGTCAATCATTGTGAAATACATAGTAGTATACGCTGGAAATTATCATGGAAGTGGATAGAAAGTTTGTAACCCACCGAATTCGCTCACGGTAAGAGATACCATGCGTCGGTTGAGAAACCGTAATTCACAAGATAAAGATGGTAAATCGGAGATGTACAATACATTAAGAATAACGAATGAGGCAAACTAAGCTCTAAAGTTATCAGAGTTGCGCAACAGAGGCCAGTGAACTCATGCTTCAACAGCAGAGGCCAGTGAACTCATGCTTCAAATGTTAATGTGCGTAGTGAATATGAGTAAATGGCTAATTATTAACACCTAGAAGCCTCACAGGCTAGAGTCGAAACCGATTATGAGTTAAACAAACTCCAATGAGAATTCTAGGTTTAGGGACTAAACCCCCAATATGGTTAAGACCCTCTAACCAGAACGCATTGTATAACAGACCGCGTGGAAGTTAAAACACTTCACGGCGGCTGAACATTTTAAACCAATGTTCAGTGATAGATTACGTGGGCGTAATCCCTTTTAAGGGGGGTAGAGCCTAAAACCACTTAGTGTGTTTTAACGTACAAGTGTACGTGAACTATGGTTGCATAGCATAAAATAATTTGTTTTGATGATTGGTGCGTGCGTTACATAAACATTCGCATTCGTTAATGGTTTAATTGTGGTAATTTTGCACAGAAGATGCAAAATACCATTGTGATAAGTGTGTCTACTTTGTTAACTGTTGTGTGTTAGTACAAGTGTTAGGGAGTAAAGAAACTCCCGGGGGAACAAAAACGCTGACAGTATATAAATGTAAACCGTGTATTGTATTTTGACAATATATATAAATATACAGTATTGTGATATATGAAGAGGTAAGAAACCGACACAGAACCTAGTGAGAAATAATTTCCTAGGTAATTTGATTAAAAGTGAATGGAGATAACTGATAGACGGAGTTCTATCCCTTGGAGATGTAGTGATTATGACTAGAATGACTAAAAAGATAGAAAATTGGAAATGAGTGTGCTATCTGATGCTTGAAAATGAAGTGGGAGGTGGAACTTGATTTGCATGCGATCAAGGGAAGCCGAACACAAATTGGGGTGGAAGGATAGTTCAACACTGATGCTGATCACATCAGGGTTGGATGACTCTCGAAGCTCCCTATAAGTGGTCACAAATAACCACGCTAAGAAAAGATGCAATGAGCATAAAGTTGGACTTGGAGTTGTATTAAGTTTTCAAAAGGATTTTCAATTGGTATTTTCAAAACTTTCGATTGATACTTTAAATAAAGAAGCTTCTTCTACTTAACCTCACAAAGAATATTTTTGTAGTACTTGCTCACGAGCTGAGGATGTATGAGCCTTTGTCTTCGGACCGGTGATATGAGAAGTATATATGTTAGAAATTAAGTGATTGTTTTGATCTCCCAAAGGAATCCGCGGGATCACAGTGTATATAAAGGTATTTTGGTGTGCTATACATGCTAAGACATGTTTGTGGTATGTGTAACAAATATTATCCCGACCAATGAGTCTAAATGTTGTTATGTTACCCAGACCTGAGAGTCTGAGGGTTGATATGTGGATACAAACATGGTTATGTTACCCGGACCTTTGAGTCCGATGTAACACCCCCAACACTGGCCTAGGAGTTAGGAATGTTACACGCCACGTATTATTACATAATAACGCAAGGCTCTAATTATCGAACGCAAACACAAAATAAAGGCCCAAAACAGAATACTTATATAAAAGTGTAGTCAATGTGATGTTGAAACATCCCAAAAGTTAATACAAACCCACAAGCGAATAACAAAAGCGGAAGCTAACTTCAGAGGCCCAAAGACTACAAGTCAAATATAAATATCCTAAAGAACTGAATAAATCAATAGCTAAACTCCAGGAGCTGAACAAAGTGATTCTCGCCGATCAATATGCAAGGTTAGAGTAAGTTGGGGAATGAGCACACAACTATGCCCTGTAGATGACTAACTTCATCAACCAGCATGCTTAAAACAATTTATAGAATATTATCAAATCAGAATAGGACAGAAGGAATCTATAATCCATGTCATAAATCAGAAGCGAAAGTCCAACCATAAAAGGGACTAAACAGAGTTAGAAACAGACAGATTCAAAAAACAGAAAGGGACACTAGTTGATCACAGCATTCAGACGGAACGAGTGACAACTCATGAACAAAACGAGGAAACCTCACTCGTAAACAGAACAGGTGGAACACCTGTGAACAGAACGGGGAAGACACCCGTGAAACAAAAGATATCCTACATAGCGCGCTATGAGACAGCTAAACCAACCATCCAAAGGTTCAGATACAGAGATAACTAGGTCCCAAAATGGAAGCTTAAATGTATATAAGCACATGTGCACCAAACGCACCAGAAAGCATATAGAAAGCTGAGTAATCAGAAGGGGAATCCAACCCCGCAAACAGAAGTCACGGAATTCGGAAGCTTGTTGAAGACTTTCAAATCATAGAACACATAACCATGTGCTAAAACATATGTAAACAGATAGTACTTGAAAAGAGGAATCCAATGCCGCAAACGACACCCAAAACGGAGCCTAAGCGAGCAAGTTAAGGCGAAAACAGTGTGTTGTCCGAACTTGTGTCCGAACGTCGAAGTCCGGACGCAAGTCGAATGAAAACAGGTCGAAAATTTCACAGTGTCCGAACTTCAACGTCCGGACTGAAGTTCGGACAATTTCTCAAAAAAAAAAACCCGTGGTGAAGTCCGGACTTTAAAGTTCGAGTTATTTCAGAAAATAGAGGGTGTCCGAACTTCAAAGTTCGGACTGAAGTTCGGACATCTGCAGAACTCGAAAATAAAAAACACAGCAGAGGCCTGTCCGAACTTCAAAGCTCAGACTAAAGTTCGGACAGCCCGAAAAATGCAATCTCCTAAACTTAACAGAAACGAACAGAAACACCAATACAAATCCAAATCGACACACACTTTCAGAAAACAACCTTGGGGGTTTAATCCATTGAAAAGGCATTAAATCAGACATAAATCAAACACACACACGAAGTCAATTCATCAAGTTAATTTGTAGAAACCAAACTCCCCAAGGCCGAACACACAAGCCGAATCCGAGAGCCACCTACCTCGTATACAACAAACAAATCCTTCAAATCCGAATAGCACAATCAACCAACGAACAGCAGCAGCGCAGACCCAAACGCAATCCAATTTGTACCTTTGATCAGCCACTGAATTTCCATAACAACACAGAGAAAGAATCCCATAATCAGACACTGATGGAACCACCAAAGCTGAACCTGAAACGGAGAACGAAATTGAACTCTCACCTGAATCCGACAGCGAGATTGTAGAGTACGCCAGCCGTAGGTGAATTCGACAGAGGAAGAGAAGATTACTGATCCACAATCTGAATGTAGAAACACAATTAGGGATTGGTGGATATACAAAATACGGAATCGAAGAGAGACAACCGTTACGAATTACCTTGACTGATCACAACGTCGTAGAGGGAGAGCAATCCACACGCGGACCTCGATATGTACAGCAGCAACAGCTAGGGTTCGACAGATCGATCAATTAAGAAGAGAGAGTTGAGAGAGAGAGAGAGAGGGAAGAAGGAAGGCTCAATGTCTCTGAGGAAATGATCGGGAATAAGGGTTGAGAATAGAACGTGATTAGGAAGTGGATGAAATACCAATTAGAATTGTATTTAGAGAATTATAAATATCACTCAATATTAATAATAATCCTTACCAAAAATCTGAAACGAAAAGGACCACCTCGCCCTTGTCTTTAATCAAAAGGACTTCCACATCCTAATCATAATGCACCAACTTAAAATAAGTTGTGACGGAATAAGTTATAACGAAATCTTGGGTTATAACATCACCTCCCCCTTAAAAGAATTTCATCCTCGAAATTAACACGCTACCTACTGCTCGAAATGGGCGGGAAACTTGGATCGCACTTCACTCTCCAACTCCCAAGTCGCTTCCTGCTCTGACTGACCCGACCACTGGATCTTGACCAAAGGCATGGTCTTACTCCGGAGCTTACGAACAGCTCGAGCCAAAATCTTTAGAGGCACTGCTTCATAAGTGAAGTCCTCTCTAAGCTGAAGCGGACCGAACTCTATCACATGAGATGGGTCCGGAATATACTTCCTCAGCATAGACACGTGCAAGACACTGTGAACTCTAGCCAACGATGGTGGCAATGCTAAACGATAGGCAACCGGTCCGATCCTCTCTAAGATCTCAAAAGGACCCACAAAACGAGGGCTAAGCTTGCCTCTCTTCCCAAACATCACAACACCTCGGACTGAGGAGACCTTCAAACAAACGTGATCGCCCACCTCAAACTCTAAAGGTCGTATCTTCTGATTGACATAGCTCTTCTGACGACTCTGAGCCACAAGCAAGCGCTCCCTGATAGTCTGTATCTTCCCCACAGCATCCTGGACCAGGTCTGGTCCAACCATGGCCCTCTCCTTCAGATCATCCCAACAGATGGGTGATCTGCATCTCCTACCATACAAGGCCTCGAACGGGGCCATCCCGATGCTAGTCTGGAAGCTATTATTATAGACGAACTCTATCAAGGCAACGTGCTGGTCCCAGCTGCCTCCAAAGTCAAGCACACATGCTCTGAGCATATCCTCAAGGACCTGATTCGTCCTCTCTGTCTGCCCATCTAACTGAGGATGATACGCTGAACTGAAAGACAACTTCGTCCCCAAAGCCTGATGCAAACTCTGCCAGAATCTGGACACGAACCTCGGGTCTCTATCAGACACAATAGTAGCAGGAACTCCATGAAGGCGTATGATCTCGTCTATATATAACTGAGCCAGGCTATGCAAATTGTAGGTCTTCCTGACTGGCAAGAAATGGGCACTCTTCGTGAGTCTATCCACAGTAACCCATACGACGTCGAAACCTGTCAGAGTTTTAGGCAGACCCATGACAAAATCCATGCTGACACTCTCTCATTTCCACTCTGAAACTGGAAGAGACTGAAGCAGACCTGCTGGTCTCTGATGCTCCGCCTGGACCTGCTGGCAGGTCTGGCATCTGGACACAAAATCAGATATATCTCTCTTCATATTGCTCCACCAAAAGGTCTCTCGAAGGTCTCGGTACATCTTCACACCTCCTGGGTGTACCAAGTACGGAGCTTCATGAGCCTCCTGCATGATCACTCGCCTCAAGGCATCATCAGCAGGCACACACATGGTCATTGAATCTCAGACAGCCATCCTCTGAAATTCTGAACTCAGACTCCTGACCAGAAGTAATACTCTCTCTGATCTTACCCAAACTGGCGTCGAGCTCCTGACTGCCAACATCCCAGACCTCTCTGGACGGACGACCCAGATACCCATACGCTGCAACTCGAGAGCAGACATCTGCACACCAGACAAGGCACAAACAGCTCCAAATGGACCCATCCTACTGAGCGCATCAGCAACTACATTCGCTCTACCAGGATGGTAGAGGATCTCCAAATCGTAATCGTGCAGCAACTCTAGCCACCTCCTCTACCTCAAGTTCAACTCCTTCTGAGTGAACAAGTACTTGAGGCTCTTGTGGTCCATATATACCTTGCACGATGCCCCATAAAGGTAGTGCCTCCATATCTTCAGGGCAAATACAACAGCAGCTAACTCCAGATCATGGGTCGGGTAATTCTTCTCATATGGCTTCAACCGACGAGAGCCATATGCAACCACCTTCCCATGCTCCATTAGAACGCACCCAAGTCCCTTATGGGACAGATAACAGAAAACCTCCAGTCCGTCAGTACCCTCTGGAAGGGTCAGAATCGGTGCAGTAGTCAACCTCTTCTTCAGCTCCTGAAAACACTGCTCACAGGCCTCACTCCACTCAAACTTCACATCCTTCTGTAGCAGATGAGTCAAAGGGATCACTAGCTTGGAGAAGCCCTCCACAAACTTACGATAATAGCCCGCTAATCCAAGGAAGCTACGAATATCTCCAACATTAGTGGGCATGGCCCACTCTATAATGGCTCTAATCTTCTCCGGGTCCATGGAGATACCATCCTTGGAGACAACATGTCCCAAGAACACCACTTGATCCAACCAGAACTCACACTTCTTCAGCTTCGCGTACAATTCCTTCTCCCTCAGAGTCTGGAGAACAGTCCTCAGATGCTCCTCGTGCTCCTCAGCACTCTTGGAATACACCAAGATGTCATCAATAAACACCACCACGAACTGGTCTAGAAATGGCTTGAACACCCGTTCATCATATCCATAAATACAGAAGGCGGATTCGTCAGACCGAATGGCATCACTAGGAACTCGTAGTGTCCATAACGAGTCATGAAAGCGAACTTAGGCATCATCTGCCTTAATCCTCAGCTGATGGTAACCAGACCTCAGATCGATCTTAGAAACACCTTAGCTCCAGCTAGCTGATCGAACAAGTCATCAATGCGCGGGAGAGGATACCTATTCTTAACGGTAACCTTACTGAGCTCCCTATAGTCAATGCACAAGCGCATGCTACTATCCTTCTTCTTAACAAATAAAACGGGCGCTCCCCAGGTGACACACTAGGGCGAATAACGCCCTTGTCCAACAGCTCCTGCAACTGGATCTTCAGCTCCTTAAGCTCAGCAGGCACCATCCGGTATGGGGCCTTAGAAATCGGCTGAGTCTCAGGTGCGAGTTCGATCGAGAACTCCAACTTTCTGATAGGGGGAAGCCCAGGCACGTCATCTTGGAACACGTCGGGGTAGTCTCTGACCACTGGTATGTCCTCCAGCTTCGCATCCTTGCGAACCTCAGGGATGTAGCATAGATATCCCTGGCATCCTTTCCTCAAATGGCGAAACGCCTGCATAGCTGCGATGACTAGCGGCGAGCACGGGAGTCCATTCCCTACTACAGTCAAACGGGGCAGGCCCGACTCCTCAAATCTAACTCTCAAAATGGCACAATCAATGTGGGCATGGTGCGCAGCAAGCCAATCCATGCCCAGAATCACATCAAAGGTAGTCATCTCCATCGGGATGAGGTTAGCACACAAAGTTCTATCACTTACTAACATGGGACTATCCTTACACACAGAGTTCAGAAGCACAGTCGAATTCCTAGCCAAAGGACTATGCACACGCAATTCCACACTCAAGGGCACAACAGGCAGGTCGAGCTCACTCACTAACTCAGTAGATATAAAAGAGTGAGTGGCTCCAGAATCAAACAGACAAAAAATAGAGCGAGATGACAGCTGAAGAATACCTGTGACAACTCTGTCAGTGGATCGGTCCCTCACTCCAGCCATCGTATAGACTCTAGCCTGGTGATAAGTGTCCAAATGAGCATGTTTTATAGGTGTATTTTATATATAATATTAGCACTTTTTTTGCTCATTTCTCCTCTTCGGTTAGTTTTCCTCTAGTTTATGTTTTATTGGTTATCTCACAAATTTATTGGTTAAACATGAGGAAAACCAAGCTGGGAGCAAAGTAGACAAAAAGACGAACGCATAGGCGCAGACGGCTCAGAAAACGGAGTCCAAACGAAGAATCTAGAGCCGGCCAAAGTTTGTAGAAGAAAATAAGTCAAAAACTTGTGTCCGTGGCTGCGTCCGCCTAACTGAAGGCGGACAACAAGCGGACAAGACTGTGGTGTGTCCGCCCCTATGTCCGCATAATACAAGGCGGACAAAACAAGAAACCGCCCCTGTGTCCGCATGATATTAGGCGGACAAGAGATGGAGAGACCGCCCCCGCGTCCACGTAAACACAGGCGGACAAGACTGTGAGACGTCCGCATAACTGAAGGCGGACATCTACACGGACAGGGAGGAGGACCGTGAGACAACCGGGTGAACTTAGGCGGACAACACGCGGACGTGACTAAATTTAGACGCAACAATTTTCTTCTTCCTTCTTCTTTTCGGCCATATCCATCTACTCCGACAGGCGCCTACCTTAATTCACTCACGCGTCTGTCTCCAGCTTTGTCTGCAATCAATCTTCCCTCCACTCCAGATCTGCCACTAACCTTATCCTCTTCCTCTATATAAACCCAGCACCTTCAACCTTAAACGGACGTACGGAAAAAACCAGAAAATCAGACCATCGCTCACCACATTCTACCATTCGCTTCCATTCATTCTCTCCCGTACACACAACACATCATTCGATCCCCAGAACTCAAACACTCCAAATCACTCATTCCACATACAATATCCTACGTATACGCTCCACTCTTCGTTCTCTTCATTTCTCCATTCACCATCCACACCTCCGTATATATTATTACGTCCAACCTCTGCCTGACTTATTACCAGTTAATATGTCAGGCTAAGGAGGATTTACTCCGGGCGAAGGTTTAATTATGGTTTGTTTAGTTGTGTAATCTACATTTATACCGGTTAAAATAAATTCAGTTTGTTACGATTAAAGTTTCTCTCTCTCCCTTTTTAATAAATTTCATCGATTTATTAAAAAGCTTTACTAAATCTGTTTCTAATCTGATCGGTGACAAACAGATAGGTTAATTAAGCCGTAAAACTGTAGGAAACTTATTTTCATCGGATAAGTTAGTACTCAGTTGCAAGAATAATTCCTCACACTCCTCTGCCGTTTACTAGTGCTTGCTTGAGTTTTCATCGAACCTTGCATTTTCTGGTAACGAGTTCTTATGAGTTTTCATCGGACCTTAAGATAATAACAGGAATCTTGCCAAATTATTATATTAAACCGGTAGAGATAGCGTAATTAATCAGATCATATTAACCTGAATCCGGAGTTCCGTTTAATTTATCATAATTCACTAAATTAATCTGTTATTTACTTTTCAAAAACAAATCAATTAATTCCCCCCTTTTGTGACAAGCTTAGGTACTACTTTTTTCACTATAAGTCCCACGGTTTGACCCCGACCGCTTCTGTCTAACTATACTACTGCGACCGGGTTTTATTTGCAGCCCGACGGATATTTTGAGTATTAATTTCTTTTCTTTTATTTCAATTACACCAGTTCTAACCACTCACGATAATCTAGTCAGCAAAATGGCGCCGTTGCCGGGGACTTGATTTATTCTAGTCCCTAAGCTCCGGTTAATTCACCTATTATATTATAATAATCTGTTAATATTATTTTGTTGTTAATCTAATTTCAGACATCTGACCTCGGACATTTGACTTTGGACATTTGACTTCTGACTTTGGACATCTAACTTCTGACATCTTAATATTATTGTCATTTATTTTCAGTCATTTTAATTTCCATTGTCCTTCAAATTTCCAGTATACTAACTACTAACCTTTAATTTTCTGTCATTTAAATTTCTGTCATTTCATTTCTGTCATTTAATTTCCATTGTCTCTAACTACTAACGTTAAATTTCTGTCATTTAATTTCCATTGTCTCTAACTACTAACGTTAAATTTCTGTCATTTAATTTCCATTGTCTCTAACTACTAACGTTAAATTTCTGTCATCTAATTCCTAACATTTTATTTTCTCACATAACGAGTTTCTTTTCTCTGTTTTGAGTGGTGAATGCCTTTTACCTGGTCAAACAGCCTCCCAGAAAATATTAATAATCACACGGTTGGTTACATTCCAGAGATCGAGAGAATCCTTCTGCGCACCCTAAGGTAGAACCGAACTCAACAAAACATTACCACCACAGTGATAGAATCTGACCCGGAAGCTGACATGGCAATTTCACCAGCGACAGTTCGAAACATTAACAGGCCGTCTAATCAAGGACAACAGCCTGCCATCATCCTTCCTCACCTTAGCCCATCCGAATACGATGAGTGGCAGAAGCTGAAGCCATATCATCAAATCCGATGTGTAAAGGAGTTGGGCATGTTTGATGGCTCCAGTCCAGACGAAGCTCTGTTGCATGTTACCAAGTTCTTGCAACATGCCAACAGTCTTATTGCGACTGAAGCAGTACTCCAGTACGCAAGACTGTCATTATTCCCTCACAGCACGTGACGGGAAGTGCGAGCAAGTGGTATCATAGCCTGACACCAAGTACCATTGGTACTTGGGATGACATGGACACCAAGTTCTACGACAAATTCCTACCCCCGAGCCGAACGTTGGAAATGATTGCTGAAATCTATAATTTCAAGCAACCTTGGTCGGAGAATATTTGTGAAACTTGGGACCGTTTCAAAGGACTACTACTTACTTGTCCTCACCATGGTCTGACGAAAGAACAAGTATCACAATTGTTCTACAAAGGCTTGATCGGTCCGTGCAGAACAATGGTACTGTCCTCGTTAGGGGCTGACATTCTGAAAAAGCCAGGAGCAAAATTTCTGAATAGCATGGAGTCTCTCTGTGAAGAAATCAGAGACTGGGCCTCCGGTGGATCAAGGAGCGGTACTCCAGGTTTACACAATGTTGGGGAAAGTGATAACAAGTTTGACCAGCTGATGAAAAGCCATGAGCAACTCATGGAGAGCAATGCTCAGCAGGCAACAAAAGTAAGTACTCTGCAGAAAGTGGTTGAGCAGATGGCTATGAACTCCTACCCTCAGCAAGCTAAGTCGATGATTTCCCGATCATCTACAATCCCTCCAGGCTATGCTCCTCTTCCCCAATCATCTCCTGTTATTTCTTGTACGCAATGTGGTGGGCCTCATGACTACGAACAATGCCCCTAACTACAAGAATTAAAAGCAGCAGAGGAGGCAAACTATCTCACCAACAATTCAGGGTACAGACAACCTTGGCAACGTAACATGCAATCCAACCTTCGCTACTCAAACACCAACAATATCCAAAACCCACATACACTACAACCATCTCAAAATTACAGACCTCAGTCCAATTTCCAAGGAGGCCAAAGGCAATATCAACAACAGCCTTATGGCAATGAAGCTTCTTCGAGTCGACCAACTCAACCTCCTTCGAATCCTGAGTCTGAAATGTCTCAAATGCAAGAGATGTTTAAAGCAATGATGAGTAAGTCCCGGGATACGCAAGAGGAGGTCGCAGCCCTGCACAAAGACCAAAAAGCCTTGCAATCTCAGATTCAACAGTTACTCACCCAACAAAGACCACCTGGTCAATTCCCTTCACAGACTAACCCTAATCCAAGAGAGCAAGCAAACTCAATCCTTATAGACGATGGCACATTCCAATCAACAAACTTGAGTGCAATCTCCCTAAGGAGTGGAAGGGAACTTGCTACCAGAAAAGAAAAGGAGAGGCCTACATCAATGATGAAGACACAACCAATCCAGCCTCACCTCCCTCAGAAATCCAAGTTCCTACTCCTGCTACTCCACCTCCATCTCGAGTTACTATCGACATTCCATCTTCCACTCCTAAAACAGTGAACTCCCATTTCCTAACAGGATGAAAAAGAAACACCAAGATGAGCAGTTCTCCAAATTCTTGAGCATTTTCAAGAAACTAACCCTCGACATACCTCTAATTGATGCTTTGCAAGAGATGCCTAACTACGCCAAATTTCTAAGGATCTCTTAACAAAGAAGAAGAAGAAACCTGGAAAAGAAACAGTGCACCTCACGGAGGAATGCTCTGCTGCCCTTCTTCGAGCACTCCCTCCCTCCCAAACAATAGATCCGGGAAATCCCGTAATCCCGTGTTTTATAGGTGGAGTGGACTGTGGAAGCGGTCTATGTGACCTGGGAGCCAGCATTAATATCATGCCCTACGCCACCTTCTTGAAAGTAAAAGGAGGAGAGATGCAACCGGTTCCTTTCAAACTCCAATTAGCAGACAGATTAGAGATCAAGCCCATGGGATAGTCCAAGATCTGGTAGTTGGAGTGTCTCGCTTTATCTTTCCAGCTGACTTTGTCATTTTAGAAATGGATGACGATGTTGAGGTTCCCCTGATTCTAGGTCGACCGTTTCTGAGTACTGCCAAAGCCATCATTGACGTCCACGAAGGGAAAATCACTCTGCGGTACGAGGACGAAACGATCGAATTCGATATGCAGAAAATGATGAAGAAAAGCTCTAACTTTTCTCCTCATGCTAAGACAGTGGGATTAACAGATGAGGAGGAGGAGGAAGGCGACTTTTCTACAGATGAGGACATGTATTCCCTATCTTCCATCCCGAAAGCTGAAGCTGAACCACTAGAGCAAGTATTATTTACTTCTCTAGAAGCAAAGGTGGAGGATCCGGAAGTTAACGCCATGCTGGCGGACGTAGAAAAAGGAAAAACTGGTTATCAAGCCTACCGGCCACCAATCGAAACACTCGACAGAAAACCTCAAAAATCAATTCCCTCGATAGAACAGCCACCAGAGCTCGAGCTCAAGGAGCTGCCTTCTAAACTCAAGTATGCCTTTTTAGCTGAAAATGACCTTTTGCCTGTCATTATTTCCTCTTCTCTGAATTCCGGGGAGGAAACGAGGCTACTCGAGGTATTGAAGAAACACAGAACAGCGATCGGGTGGACTATTGCTGATATAAAAGGAATTGACCCCTCTATTGCACGCACCACATCTATATGGAGGAAAACTACAAGTCTCTCAGGCAACCCCAACGTCGGCTAAACCCTAACCTAAAGGAGGTAGTTAAAAAGGAGGTTCTGAAACTCCTAGATGCGAACATCATTTATCCTATCTCTGACAGTCCATGGGTAAGCCCTGTACAAGTTGTCCCGAAGAAGGGGGTCATCGAGGCTGTTGTGAATGATAAGGGAGAGGCTATCCCTCAAAGAAAAATCACTGGTTGGCGCATGTGTATCGACTATAGGGTCTTAAACATGGCAACCAGGAAAGATCACTTCCCTCTCCCCTTTATCGATCAGATGTTAGAGCGACTAGCAGGGCAAGAGTACTACTGCTTTTTAGATGGGTTCTCAGGGTATTTCCAAATACCAATCGCACCAGAGGACCAGGACAAGACCACTTTCACTTGTCCATACGGTACCTTTGCATACAGACGAATGCCCTTTGGTCTATGTAATGCTCCTGCTACCTTCCAGAGATGCATGCAAGCAATATTCGCTGATTTCATCGAACAGAGCATAGAGGTATTCATGGATGACTTCTCTGTCTATGGCTCTAGTTTTGATAAATGCTCGGCACAACTTGATTTAATCCTCGGACAGTGTGAGGATACAAATCTCGTTTTAAACTGGGAAAAATGTCACTTTATGGTCAAGGACGGGATTGTCCTTGGACATAAAATATCGGCAGAAGGAATAGAGGTGGATAAGGCCAAGGTGGAGGTTATAGAGAAGAAATCACCGGCACCAACCTCTGTTAAAGATATTCGAGCATTTCTCGGGCATGCAGGATCTATCGACGGTTTATACAAGACTTCTCAAAAATCACTAAACCATTGACCGACCTGCTACAAAAAGATGCCCCGTTTCATTTTGATGATAAGTGTTCAGCTGCTTTCCATACAATAACACCAAAATTGGTATCTGCACCTGTTGTCATATCACCCGACTGGTCTCTCCCATTTGTGATCATGTGTGATGCAAGTGACTACGCAGTGGGGGCAGCTCTATGCCAGAAAAAGAGAAGATTTTGAGAGTGATTGCTTATGCCAGCAGGACACTAAACCACGCCCAGAAGAACTATACGACCACTGAAAAAGAGCTTCTGGCTATAGTATTCTCCCTTGATAAGTTCAGGTCATACTTATGGGAAGCAAAGTCATAGTGCACACAGACCACTCTGCTCTCAAATACCTATTTACAAAACAAGAAGCCAAGCCTCGCTTGTTACGTTGGATTCTTCTACTACAGGAGTTTGACATAGAAGTCAAAGACAAGAGCGGAAAATTAAATGTCGTCGCTGACCATCTCTCCCGGTTAGTCACTCCTGTTGATAGTGTGCCTATCAACGAATTCTTCCCCGATGAGACTGCTTTTTCTATCACCAAGGTACAAGAGCCATGGTATGCGGACCTGGCCAATTATCTACTCTCTGGAACAATACCATATGATCTATCTTACTCCCAGAAGAAGAAATTTCTTTCTGATTCAAACATTATTTCTGGGAGATCCGTATTTGTTCCGAGTCTGTGCAGATGGGTTGATTCGCCGGTGTCTCCCTGAAGATGGTTCACAGCGTCATACATTTTTGTCACTCACGGGAAGCCGGAGGTCACCATGGACCCACAAGGACCGCTGCTAAGATCCTGGCCTCAAGATTTTATTGGCCAACTCTTCACAAGGATGTTTACCAATTCTGGGCCCAATGTGATAATTGTCAGAGAATGGGTAACACACATCTAGGAGACATGAAATGCCACAACAGGGAATACTAGAAGTGGAACTCTTTGATTTGGGGCATTGATTTTATGGGACCGTTCCCTTCCTCACAAGGCCATCAGTATGTTTTAGTGGCAGTGGATTATGTGTCGAAATGGGTAGAAGCCATCCCCTGTCATCATGCTGATGCAAAGACCGTGACCAGATTCCTTAAGAAGCACATCTTTACCCGTTTTGGCGTGCCTAGAATTATTATCAGTGACGGAGGATCCCACTTCTGCAACCGTTCATTTGAAGCGCTTATGGGTAAGTACGGGGTACGTCACAAGGTAGCTCTACCTTATCACCCCCAGACAAACGGCCAAGCAGAAGTTTCGAACCGTGAGTTAAAATGGATTCTCCAGAAAACGGTTAACTCATCACGAAAGGATTGGGCACTTAAGTTAGATGATGCGCTTTGGGCTTACCGCACCGCATTCAAGACTCCCATCGGGATGTCTCCTTTTAAGCTTGTTTATGGGAAATCATGCCACCTGCCTGTAGAGCTAGAACATAAGGCATATTGGGCACTCAAGGGCCTAAACTTCGATTTAGAATCCGCAGGAGAAAAGCGTAAGCTTCAACTCTCTGAACTCGAGGAGTTAAGAGATCAGGCATACCGCAGTGCGACAATATACAAGGAGACACCAAGAAACATCATGACCAAATGATCCACAAACGCGACTTTAAGGTTGGCGATGGGGTGCTGCTTTATAATTCCAGATTGAGAATATTTCCTGGAAAACTCAAATCTCACTGGACTGGCCCGTTCCAAGTAGTTGGAACTACTCCTTTTGGTGTTTACGAACTCCAGAATAAGAAAGGAGAGTGCTTCAAAGTCAATGGATCCCGTCTAAAAAGTATGCCGGAATTCTTGAAAATAATAATGCTCTGTTCGCAATTTCTTTCTTACAGGAATACGAGGAAGCCTCCAGCCCAAAGGAACAGCAGACAACACCTCTACATCATAAGTTTAAAAAAGTATACAAACTTCCTAACGCCAGCAGTTCAGATACCTCGCCCTCAAACTCTTCTCTGACCTAAAGTTTGGTCAAATACGTCTAGCTAGAGACGTTAAACCCGGGCAGCTTGGTGGGAGGCAACCCACTATCTATCTTTATCCTTCCTTTTATGTTATTTTCTTTTATGTATTATTTCCCTTTTATATGTTATAATAAAATGCAGGTTTTACTTGAATTCTACTGGCTGTGTAGAATATTCCTTACAGGTACATTTCATGACATTCCACAGCTGCACTCAAGTGTGGGGGAGCTCTACACACTCTACGAAATTTGGGAAGTACACTCTTTCCTTTTGCTGTGCCCTATTAATTTAATTCCATCTACGCAATGAGGGCATTGCTTCAGCTTAAGTGTGGGGGAGAGCCCTTTTCGGGGCATTTTGTGCTTAAAATGTTTAAATCTCTCTACTTATCTTGCATATGTTCAAAAATTAAAATTATGGACCCCATTAATGTAGGTTGTTCTCTTTAAAAACATACTATTATGAATTGTGGGATAAAAGGTACAAATTTAAAAATTTTCATTTGATTACTTTTGAGGAGCATTTTTATGCGGTGTGACCAAATGATCACCAATGGTTGGATTTTTATTGCTCAGGGTTTCTTTCTGTCTTCTCTCTTAGAGATTGCTAAGGGGTGCTTCTCTGTTAAAAAAAAAGAAAGAAGAATACAAAAAATGGGACTTGCGAGACACCATAGGTAACCAACAAAGAGAGTTGAGTGTTCTTAAATACAAAGGCGTGATGCCTACATTTTCTCATCCCTTATGCAAAGTGAAACAAATGCATGAATCTTTTTTTTTTCTCTTGTTTTCTCCTCAAATGCCCATTCTTGAGAGAAGTTGGCCATGGTAAAAGTTCTCAGAGTCACCTAAAAAGAAGCATTGAAGTACCTTGAATCATACCCCGAAACTCTAATTTTATTTTACCTTGAGCACACCTATGCCACCAGCAGTTGATGATCACACCAGACAGTTGATCTCCTCATATTTAAAAAGATCATGAACCGTTCACCTCTTTATCCTACCCTTCATAATAATATTTGTTAGTATTGAGCATTCCCTACTTACCTGGGTACGTGGTTTTGCTTGAGGACAAGCAAAAAGATAAGTGTGGGGGTGTGATAAGTGTCCAAATGAGCATGTTTTATAGGTGTATTTTATAATATATAATATTAGCACTTTCTTGCTCATTCTCCTCTCGGTTAGTTTTCTCTAGTATTTTTTAGTTATCTCACAAATTTATTGGTTAAAACATGAGTAAAACCAAGCTGGGAGCAAAGTAGACAAAAGACGAACGCATAGGCGCAGACGGCTCAGAAAACGGGGTCCAAACGAAGAATCTAGAGCCGGTCAAAGTTCATAGAAGAAATAAGTTAAAAACTTGTGTCTGTGGCTGCGTCCGCCTACTGAAGGCGGACAACAAGCGGACAAGACTGTGGTGTGTCCGCCCCTGTGTCCGCATAATACAAGGCGGACAAAACAAGAAACCGCCCTTGTGTCCGCATGATATTAGGCGGACAAGAGATGGAGAGACCGCCCCCGCGTCCACGTAAACACAGGCGGACAAGACTGTGAGACGTCCGCATAACTGAAGGCGGACATCTACACGGACAGGGAGGAGGACCGTGAGACAACCGGGTGAACTTAGGCGGACAACACGCGGACGTGACTAAATTCAGACGCGACAGTTTTTCTTCCTTCCTTCTTTTTGGCGCCATTCATCCATCTACTACTCTCGACAGGCGCCTACCTTAATTCACTCACGCGTCTGTCTCCAGCTCTGTCTGCAATCAATATGCAATCAATCTTCCTCCACTCCAGATCTGCCTCTAACCTTATCCTCTTCCTCTATATAAACCAAGCACCTTCAACCTTAAACGGACGTACGGGAAAAACCGAAAATCAGACCATCGCTCACCACATTTCTACCATTCGCTTCCATTCATTCTCTCCCGTACACCACAACACATCATTCGATCCCTAGAACTCAAACACTCCAAATCACTCATTCCACATACAATATCCTACGTATACGCTCCACTCTTCGTTCTCTTCATTTCTCCATTCACCATCCACACCTCCGTATTATTATTACGTCCAACCTCTACCTGACTTATTACCAGTTAATATGTCAGGCTAAGGAGGATTTACTCCGGGCGAAGGTTTAATTATGGTTTGTTTAGTTGTGTAATCTACATTTCTACCAGTTAAAATAAATTCAGTTTGTTGCGATTAAAGTTTCTTTCTCTCTCCTTTTTTAATAATTTTCATCGATTTATTAAAAGCTTTACTAAATCTGTTTCTAATCTGATCGGTGACAAACAGATAGATTAATTAAGCCGTAAAACTGTAGGAAACTTATTTTCATCGGATAAGTTAGTACTCAGTTGCAAGAATAAAATTCCTCTCACTCCTCTGCCGTTTACTAGTGCTTGCTTGAGTTTTCATCGGACCTTAAGATAATAACAGGAATCTTGCCAAATTATTATATTAAACCGGTAGAGATAGCGTAATTAATCAGATCATATTAACCTGAACCCGGAGTTCCGTTTAATTTATCATAATTCACTAAATTAATCTGTTATTTACTTTTCAAAACAAGTCATTAATTCCCCCCCCTTTTGTGACAAGATTAGGTACTACTTTATTTCACTATAAGTCCCACGGTTTGACCCCGGCCGCTTCTGTCTAACTATACTACTGCAACCGGGTTTTATTTGCAGCCCGACGGATATTTTGAGTATTAATTTCTTTTCTTTTATTTCAATTACACCAGTTCTAACCACTCACGATAATCTAGTCAGCACCTGGCCCTGGGGCTTCTTCTGCTCAGCCCGTCTCGATCTCTGGACTCTGAGGTAGATCCTCCAGTCCCACCTCTGGAGTTGCCTCTGCTCCTCTCAGCCTGAGGGCAATCAGCAATCTTGTGGTCCAAGGAGCCGCACTTGAAGCAGGCTCCTAACTTCTTGTAGCAGTCCTTACCTCGATGGAACTTGCCACAGACCTGGCACTTAGGAGCAGACGATGATGATGATGACCCTTCTCTGCCTCTCAAACCCTGACGGTCCTTAGATCGATCTCCAGTAGACTGCTTCTTCTGAGAAGCAGACTGATCTCTCCTGTCAGTGTCGTCGGACCTTTGCTTCCTCTTCTGGTGCTTCCTAGACTGGAAGCCCTTCAAATCGGCCTCCACCAACAGGCAACATCAGTTACGTCCCTGAAGGTCTTGTGATGCAGCAGCATCACAACAGAATGAATGTCGGGCCTCATACCACTCTCGAACTTCCTGGGCTTCCTATGCTCATCCGGCTCAGGTGCGAACTTGGACAGACTGATGAATTTGCGCACATACTCCTCCACGCTTGTGTCCCGGCCCTGGCGCAGCCGGTTATACTCCAGAATGCGCTGGTCCTTGTAAACATCGGGGTAGAACTGTTTGTTGAAATCCCCTGTGAACTGATCCCACGTCCATGGCTGTGGGAACTTCCCCATAATGGACCTCCACCACTCCTTGACTTCGGCCTTGAATAGGAAGGTGGCGAAGTCCACCTTCTGGTTCTCCTCGGATCCCATAACGCGTAGCAGATCCTCCACCTCTAAGAGCCAATGGCTGGCCTCCTGCGGGTCTCCAGTCCCATCAAATGCTGGAGGCTTCAGCTTCATGAATTCCTGAAGCGCCTTTACGTTCCTTCCTCCAGCATCAGCCCCAGCTGGGCCTGGTCCACCAACTGTCCTTCCTCCTCCAGCTGGTCCACCCCCTGCAGCCATCGTCTGCATGAGCTGCATCATGAACTGCTGAACAGCATCAGCAACATTTCCTGGAGGGATCACTGCTCTTCTTGGCGGCATTCGGAAAGTCCAACAGCAGGCAATTAGACTCAGACACTAGTACTAACGTTTCTGACTGACTGGCTAACTTAAAATCCTAGCAGATTAGAACCCAAAGCTCTGATACCACTAAATGTAACACCCCCAACACTGGCCTAGGAGTTAGGAATGTTACACGCGCTGCGTATTATTACTTAATAAGACAAGGATCTAATTATCGAGTGCAAACAACAAAATAAAGGCCCAAAACAGAATACTTATATAAAAGTTTAGTCAAAGTGATGTTGAAACATCCCAAAAGTTAATACAAAACCCACAAGTGAATAACAAAAGCGGAAGCTAACTTCAGAGGCCCAAAGGCTACAAGTCAAATACAAATATCCCAAAGAACTGAATAAATCAATAGCTAAACTCCAGGAGCTGAACAAAGTGATTCTCGCTGATTAATCTGCAAGGTTAGAGTAAGTAGGGGAATGAGCACACAACTATGCCCAGTAGATGACTAACTTCATCAACCAGCATGCTCAAAACAATTTATAGAATATTATCAAATCAGAATAGGACAGAAGGAATCCATAATCGATGTCATAAATCAGAAGCGGAAGTCCAACCACAAAAGGACTAAACAGAGTTAGAAACTGACAGATTCAGAAAATAGAAAGGGACACTAGTTGATCACAGCATACAGACAGAACGAGTAACAACTCATGAACAGAACGAGGAAACCTCCCTCGTAAACAGAACAGGTGGAACACTTGTGAACAGAACGGGGAAGACACCCGTGAAACAGAAGGATATCCTACATAGCGCGCTACGAGACAGCTAAACCAGCCATCCAAGGTTCAGATACAGAGATAACTAGGTCCCAAAACGGAAGCTTAAATGTAAATAAGCACATGTGCACCAACGCACCAGAAAGCACATAGAAAGCTGAGTAATCAGAAGGGAATCCAACCCCGCAAACAGAAGTCATAGAATTCAGAAGCTTGTTGAAAACTTTCAAATTAGAGAACATATAACCATGTGCTAAAACATATAAAAATAGATAGTACTTGAAAAGAGGAATCCAACACCGTAAACGGTACCCAAACGGAGCCCAAGCGAGCAAGTTAAGGTGAAAACAGTGTGTTGTCCGAACTTGTGTCTAAACGTCGAAGTCCGGACGCAAGTCGAATTAAAACCGGTCAAAAAATTCACAATGTCCGAACTTCAACGTTCAGACTGAAGTTCGGACAGTTTCCGAAAAAAACCCGTGGTGAAGTCCGAAATTTAAAGTTCGGGTTATTTCAGAAAACAGAGGGTGTCTGAACTGCAAAGTTCGGACTGAAGTTCGGACACCTGCAGAACTCGAAAATAAAAAACGCAGCAGAGGCCTGTCTGAACTTCAAAGCTCGGGCTGAAGTTCGGACAGCCAGAAAAATGCAATCTCTTGAACTTAACAGAAACTAACAGAAACACCGATACAAATCTAAATCGACACACACTTTCAGAAAACAACCTTGGGGGGTTTAATCCATTGAAAAGGCATTAAATCAGACATAAATCAAACACAACACGAAGTCAATTCATCAAGTTAATTTATATAAACCAAACTCCCCAAGGCTGAACACACAAGCCGAATCCGAGAGCCACCTACCTCGTATACAGCAGACAAATCCTTCAAATCCGAACAGCGCAATGAGCCAACGAACAGCAGCAGCGCAGACCCAAACGCAATCCATTTGTACCTCTAATCAGCCACTAAATTTCCATAACAACATAAAGAATCCCACAATCAGACACTGACGGAACCGCCAAAGCTGAACCTGAAACGGAGAACAGAATTGAACTCTCACCTGAATCCGATAGCGAGATTGTAGAGAACGCCAGCCGTAGGAGAATTCGACAGAGGAAGAGAAGATTACTGATCCACAATCAGATTGTAGAAACACAATTGGGGATTGGTGTATATACAAAATACGGAATCGGAGAGAGACAACCGTTACGAATTACCTTGACTGATCACAACATCGCAGAGGGAGAGCAATCGACACGCGACCTCGATATTCACAGCAGCAGCAGCTAGGGTGTGACAGATTGATCAGTTGAGAAGAGAGAGTTGAGAGAGAGAGAGAGAGAAGAAGGAAGGCTCAATGTCTCTGAGGAACTGATCGGGATTAAGGGTTGAGAATAGAACGTGATTAGGAAGTGGATGAAATACTAATTAGAATTGTATTTAGAGAATTATAAATATCACTCAATATTAATAATAATCCTTACCAAAAATATGAAACGAAAAGGACCACCTCGCCCTTGTCTTTATCAAAAGGACTTCCATGTCCTGAATCAAAATGTACCAACTTAAATAAGTTGTGACGAAATAAGTTATAACGAAATCTTGGGTTATAACATCCGAGGTTGTTATGCAAAGTATGGTATGTTATGGATGTGGGCATGTTTGTTATGTGAAGGTATGTTTGTTTATGGAAGTTTTATCGTGTAAGTAATTCCCGGATTCTATGAAAGGATACAGGGGAAACTGTGAACTTCGAGGATGAAGTTCTTTTAGGGGGGTAGATTGAAATACCCCAAACCTTGATATGTTGTTTAACTATTAAAATAGGGTATATTAAGGCTAAAAAGTGCCTTAGGAACATTAGTGAACAATTTAAGCCATAGTAAAAACAATAAAGTACCATAAACACAGTTTGAGCAAAAACATGCTCTAAACTTGGAATGAACTTGGCTAGGACCCAAAGAGCCTACCAAGACTTAATAACATGCAATTATGATTTGATAAGTCAAATTAAGTCCTTAAGGAGCATTGGTAGACAATGTAAACCAAACAAACACAAGAAAACACCATAAAGTCAATTTAAGCAAATACTTGCCATAGACTTGGTGTAACCTTGTATAAGACCTAAAGGTCACTCATAGCCGTATTCACATGCTAATTAACATGTTAAATCAATTACTAAAGAAAACCAAGCTTGAAAACAAGTTAAAACACTAAATGTGCTTTAAAGAGCCTTAAAGCATATTTTTGAAAAATTGTCTTGGAAATGAGTTTTGAGTGGCTAAATGTCCATCATTACTCTTTAATGAACATGTGTACCACTTAGTATAACATTAGGAATTCTAGATCAATGAGAAATCAAAAATTTCACAATTATGTGCACTAATTTGTGAATAGTGCTCAAATAGTGCTAGTTTAAGACATAAGTCAACATGAGTTGTTTAATTGGTCAACAAAGGCTATAAAATATCTTATTATATAAAGGCCCGGTTTTCTAAGCTGTGAGTCATCCAACTTAATTAGCTAATAAAAGAGAAGAAAGGAAAAGTAAGTAAAGTAAGTTTACTATTCATCTTTTTCATAAAATATCTTAACAAAAGGCATACCTCACCTCCTTTCTTCATTTCATCCATTCCCATCGTCTCTCTTCATCTTCTCCCAAATCCAAAACCGTTCTCCTACAGTACCACTTCATTCTTCATCTTCTTTTACTTGTAACTCATGGCTACATGCTCCAAAATCAATTTCAAGACTACCTTTGTCTTAATTAGACCACGCTCTTCACTTCTATCTTTTCAAATCTTCAAGAACTCTATTTTGGTGCCATGAAAATCTCCATTGAAGGAGGAAAAGCTCACCTTTTCACACCTTGTTGTTCTCCTTTGCTTCAAGGTAAGGAAAATCAAAGAAAATCCATGTTTCCCTTCATTTTCATATATAGCCGAAAATTCACCTCTTAATGGTGCCTTGGATTACTTTCTTAGTAGCTTTAATTGATCTTCAAAGGACTAGGAGGAGTCCTCTCTTGCTACTTATTCAAACTCTCATTCAAATCCAAGGTAAACTTCCATTTTAGTGTTTTAAGACACTTATGTAAATCTAGGGTTTAATTATGAGTTTAAGTGTGAAGCTTAATGCTCATTACCCTTATGTGTGTATTGGTTAGAAGATTGGCAAGTGATATAAGCTCACCCTTGCCGATTTCAATCAAGAAAGAACAAGAGAAAACAAGTGAGAAAGTTTGGGAAACAAAGGTAGGTAAATGGACCTCTCTTAAACGTTATAGTCTGTGCTTTAGGAATTGAGGACTTTATATTGCCTTGTAAAAACAAATTAAAATTAATAGCCAATGGGAAATGAGCTAGAAACTATCCACAAGGTGGACTAAAAGAACATGAGAGCATTGTTGTGTGTAATTGCAGTTTGAAGGAATTTAAATGTGGAAATTCAGTGTTTAAGTTTAATGCAATTTAAGGGCCTAAGAGCCATGTCATTTAAGGGCCTAAGTGCCAAGAAATTTAAGTTTATGTACTATATTGTGATGTAGTGTAGTTTAGAGGTTTAGCTGTGGTAAAGAATATTTCTTGTGAAGATGAATGCCTTTGATGGTTAAAGGATGAAAAACCATGTGTTGTGTGTAAGGATATGTATTAAGAGATTGAGCGTCTTGATTGTCTAAAGGTGAAAAACTAAGTGTTTGGGTGTAAGGTTGTACTAGGAAGCTATGGCAAAATTTAGTTCATAAACAATGGAGTTTATGTGTTCTAATGAGATTTTATGACCTAGAAGGTACTAGGAATTGTTAAGTGTTGAGATGGTGAAAGAAAGTGAATTAAGGTGTTCTTAAGTGTTAAGATGCCTTGGGAATAGTCTTGAGATTTAGAGAACTAATGGATGATTTCTAGATACACCAAGGTCATGGTGGAGATGTGGTAAAGTCTTGTGCAAACTTGGTAACAATGAGGTAAAATGCCTTGTAAAGGATTAAGTATGAACTTGTGGGAAAATCTTAATGAATTGTGTAAAGGAGGTGTTTGTGTGAAAGAATGCTTTTGGAGTAGTGGTAATGTTTGTGAGGCAACACTTTGGTTAGTGATATTGTAGGCATGATTCACCACTTAGAAATCCTAAGGAAAAATGTTATAAGTGTTAGGAATTTTTGTAAGAAATTGAGTAACAAGTTACTAATGATTTATGAAGGGTTAGTGCATGTTTTAAGGTGTTTAAACATGTAGGAAACATGTGGGAAGATTATGAAATGATTAGGTAAGGTTTAAGGATGGATTAGGGCTTGAAAAATGGTGTTTTGACAACTTATTAACAAGGTCCTGGACTTAGCCTTTGTATAGGTACCCGGACCACCCTAAAAAATTAGCGAAAATCAAGTTTGTTAGTGGTCCGGGTCCTTAGTCCAGGACCAAGACCGGGACCAAGTGAAAATAAGGGCCGAGAGTACATTTCAGTGATGGTCTGGGACCTGGGTCTGGACCAGTCCCGGACCAGGGCAAAAATTGTCCAAAATGTGTTTTAATGAATTCTAATGATGGGGGATTGAATGGTAATGGTTTTAGGTGATGTTTAGGCCTTGTTTGGGGACATGTAAAGGCCTTAAAAAGTAAACAAGTGCTAGGTTGGATGTGAGAGTTGTGAACTTAAGATCACAAGAGTAAAATTAAGTATAATGGGATAACAGGGTTAACTATGGGCGCATTAGTCATTAAACAATTATGTTACCCCAATGTTAATGAAAGTAATTGTAATGCTACCAGTTGTTCGAGAATTATTCTAGGAACATAAGTGGGCACAATAGAGTGGACCTTGGTGACAGGTATGGTTTTCTTGCAACCTGTGTTCTACCGGATTACACCGGCTTGTATGCCAATGTGTTTTTCTGAATGTTGCCACCTTATAAGATAAAAACATGTAATGAGTTTACGGTAATTTAATTATGTGGCGTGTTTAGTTCCGATACTGTTTAACCTCGAAAGTGTAAACCATAGCTAACCAAACCTAGGATCACATAAGAGATCGGTATTCGGATTTAACGACCCAAACCATGGGAACGTTCTAACCACGGCTATGCGTGAGTTAGTTGTGTGTTGTCTGTGCGTGTAAGTATGTTCACCACACCTGTGTGTTTAACCCGGTTGTAATACCTTATAGTGTGTGAATGTGATAGGTTCCATAAAGGAGCTCTATATATATATATATATATATATATATATATATATATATATATATATATATATATATATTATGGGGGGTGAGGAATCCGGTCGTTCCAGTCACGTGTTGTTTGAGAGTTGAAGTATACAGTTTCTTTAACTCTCCCTCTCTCTATTGGATTGTTTTCCTTTTTGGTCTTCAATCACACTCAAGCTTAACCAAGGCTGTTTTCTGACTCACATCGGATTCAGGGGATATGTACGGTGTGTTCGGTACTATATTGAGACCGACACATCTTAGGTAGATGTATGTTCTCTATGTAGAACAATAGGTTATTGCATAACGAGCTTAGCATGGGAATAAAAAGATTCTCTAGGCTGCAACGAGATTACTAACTCACATCTCGTGCTACGTGTCCTCACGTGACCCTCTCCAAGTTATGTTGTATGTGCGTTAAAATGTGATATGAGCTGTTATGTGGAGTATGTGGATCATGGGTATCAATCCCAGGTTATAATAAGAGAAATTAAGTATAACCCGACCAGTGGGTTAGTGTCGTCTAACAAGGAAATAGCTCCATTAGAGGAGAAACCCTCAAGGGTTAAAGAACACAATGAGTGATCTAACGAGTATTGATGTGTTGACTGATTTGTTGAGCCCCATTGTTATGGGTATGTAATGTGTTGTGTGTAATAGTTTTATGCATGATTTAAATATAATCAACCGCATGCTTCGACGACAATTAGTTGTGCGTGGCCCGTAGTATGCGGGCTGCACGATTATCATACCAGCAAAGGTGCTGAGCCCCCTGGGGGGCCACCTTTCTTTCCTTTTCAGGTACAAGGAGCTGGAAGCCGTTCGGGAGTAGGACGGGGTAGTTGTTTGCTCGTGGGTAGTTCATTTAAATTACTTATGGATTGTAGGTGTAGTAAGACCGAAATTGTTGTCGGCATTAGTTTGTAAATACTCGGTACAGTTGGATTGTAAATGTGTAATGATTGTTGGATATGGAAAGAGATTGTAATGTGTAGTTGCTCGGGAATCTGGTCCATCAGACTGATACAATGTATATGTATTAGCCTAGTTAGCCACGTGGGTGGTTAACGGCGTGTAACACCATTGAATTAAGTAATGTGATGTGTGTGTTTCCACTGCAAGTGGTTGTTAAGTGTATTGTTGTGGTTGGGGTGTTACAATGGCCGTGATGCGATCTGAGAGGATGAGTCAGGAGGTTTCTAGACCGCCTGATCACTCACAAGCATCACTGCACCAGTGCCTCCTAGTAGTGTTCACTCTATCAACCTGTTTCCATATTCATCTCTCCAAGTTAGAACAATATGTTAACTACAAATACAAAAAAAAAAACAAATTATACACTTATTTATGTGCATCTAAAATCTTTAATTTGTAAATATAGAAACCGGTTGACTGCACATTGCTGCAAATCATTGGTGTTGATGAAGTCGTGGTAGGTGGGGAAAGTTATTCAAGTCTTTTCATAGTGACACGTGCGGAATGAAGCGATGCGAGAGTACCATGCCCGGGTGCTCGTTGATGATTACGCGCCTGCATATGGGGATGTTCAGCTACCGGTGCTGAAATACCTCATAAATTAATCTAAATTAATTTAGGGGATTTCTTTTATTAAACCCCAAATAATACTATTAAACACTAAATTATTATATGGTATTATGAATTTAATAATAAGATTTATAATTCAATAAATCTTGGAAAAATTTTGAGACACTCTAACTATATTATAAAGATTTTAGAAATATTTGGAGCATTGATTTGAATCATAAAAGTCAATATAAAATCATAGAAACCTTACAGCTCCTTAAGCCTTGCTAGTGTTGACTTTTGAGAATGGTCAAAACAGCCCATGAAACCTATACCAATAAAAAGATTATGGAAAACCAAGAAGATTGATAATAAGACGTTAAAAATGGATCATCCTAGCCAAAGTTATGATATAATGAAGTTTAGAGCCAAAACTTTGAAGCTTGCTGACGTGGCTAGGGTTTTCTGACTCAGCCGCTGCCTCGGGAGTCATGCCCAAGCCAATTTCCCACAAAAAACACTAAGTCTTCTCAGGAACTATCTGAAAGTTGCCCTATTTTCAGACTTTTATTTCTCAGCCAATACTCCACGTTTTTGGATGCCGTCTTTTGCATTTAACACTCCTACAACCCTGCTTTCGAACCATCATCCTCACTTGATCTAACTCTCCCCATAATGATCACAAAATCGATCGCAAGTTACCTCCCCTATTTCTGGAAACCCATAAATTCAGAAAGGTAATGCAAACTTCACCCTATCATATCTTCTTCGTTCATGCATCAAAATTCATGAACCATAGCTTGTTTTATAGATCTTTAACTGTACTACAACTCTTCTGAAGGAAACCCAAGCTAGTTTTCGATCGTTTGGAAGATCGAAGCATCTAAAGTCCCCAACTCGATCACGTCAGGTTCTTGTCCAAGAATTTCCAGAAATCGACTAGGTAAACCCAAATCTTGTGAGATCTATATCTTTCTCCCTAGTTCATCAATTCCAATGAATCTTCCACTCGTTTAAGAGTTACATGTCTAGTTTAAAATCTGATAGGTTTCGTAGATCGAATCGCTCTCAGTTAGCACGAGTTGATCCGCAAAGAGGCTTACTCGATCTGCACATAAAATTATAAGTTTTTCATAAAACTCAAGGTATAAACCCAAATCTTTCGACTCAGATTTCTTCGTGTGTAATACGTATTAGATCGTAATCTTTTGTCAGATTATAGAGCTATATGTCTTCTTTCGATTAAACCCAAAATCATAGCCTAACTCGATCTATAATGAATCTTATAGATCTTCAAAGTTCAACACTTGATTCGATCTAAAAGTTTCAACCTTTCCTGAATATGCATCAGCATCAGATTCGTCACCGACGCTAATCCGGTATGTCTCATCAAAATTCACCGATGTTGCTACTTGTCTTTGCATTCTGACATTTCCCACAAGTAGCTAAGTCAATTACGCAATACATCGAGAGAATTGTCGAATTTCGATAAAACAGATAACAAAAACGTTTAAACCTAATTTCGAGTCAACCCAGATGAAATACCCCAAACCTTAATGTGTTAAGTAATTATGTAATTATGATTTCTAAGGCTAATTAAGTCCTTAAGATTATTGGTGAAGAAATAAAAACCAAAAAGAAAAAGAAAATGCGTAAAAGTCACAAAACGTGAAAACACGTATTTAATTATTTTAGGAGGTACATAACCTTCGTTAGAGTTATAAATATATTTGTATACCTTAATTACACACTGAGAACGTGTGGGAGAAATTCCGAAGAAGAAAACGGATCGAAACAATGCGTTAAAACGCTAACGGAGTCTAAGGCGCGTTTTTCGAGGAAACCCGAAAACGTGACTTTAAACAGTTAAACAACCCCGTAAAAATAATAGTTGATTTTATAACAATAATTAAACATTAATGGGAGTTTAATAGCCATTAAAATTAAAGGAAAGAGGAAATTCCGGTAAACAGTCCCGGTTAGTGAATAGTACTAAGCCGGGCAATTAAACGAGCGTTTCCTGTTAAAAGACGAAAACGCTCCAGCGTGTTTACAGTAGTGGGCCGGTTTTATTTATGTAGACAGCCCACTCACCAAAACTAGTTAACTAGTTAATTAAGTCAAGAGAGAGCCAAATAACAAAGGGGCACAAATACCCCTTCACCCTCTCTCTCCTCCTTTATTTTTCTTTTCCTCTCTCTCTCTTCCTCTCTTTCCTCTCTTTCCTTCCCAGCCGCCTCCTCCCTCCTCTCTGCCGATGGGAAGCTCCAACCCAAGCCAACAATGGCTTCTCCACTCCTTCTTCATCCCCAAGCTCCATGTGAGCCCCAAATCAAAAACAAATTACATATTCTTCTTCCTCTCATCTTCCTCTATCATCCCCTCTTTTCAAAATTCCAAAAGGATGAAATTGACCTCCATGGGTTTTCCCCATTTGAAGTGAAAATGGCACCAATGAGAAGCTTGTAGTCTCCTCTCCTTCCAAGGTAAAAATTCCCAAGAAAAAAAGTCATTTTCCCTTCCTCTTGGTGTAATCAATTTTTCACCATTGTTAATACCTTGTTTTTCTTCTTGTTCTTGAGCTCCAAATTGACTCTTCAATGGTGGAGAAATTTCCTTCTTGGTTCAAGGGAGAAAATCTCTCTTAAAAGCTTCAAAGGTAAACCCTAATTATAGCCCTTTGATTTAATTGAGTTTCTAAGGGTTTAGATAATTAATTGAGTGTGTTTTGTGTTCTTGGATGTTGGGATGGAGTCTGGAAACTCCATACCCTCTTAATCGATTTTGGAGAAGATGTGGAGCAAGGAGGTGAATTGAGGAAACTTGTGAAAATAAGGTAAGAACTACCTTAAACATTGTTAAATTGTTTGAATGTTTGGGGATGGGTAAACAAGTTAATGAACCCAAATCGTGGATTGAAGTTTATGTTGAAAATGTGTGTAGTTGGGTTGGAGAGATTTGTGAATTTATAGTGGAATTGAAGGCCTTAAGAGCCAAATGTTTTAAGGTTGAGATTGGTATTGTGTTTGTGGAGATTTTGGTGATTATGTTGATGTTGATGAGATTGAGGATTTGTATGTGCTGTTAGGACCCTTGTAAGGGTGTGGCTAGATTAGGAATGAAGAGGTTGTGTTTTGATGATAATTGATGAGGATGAATATGTAAAGTTTATGGGGAGGTTATGGCAAAATTTTAATGGAAAATGAGTGTTGATGATGGTTAATGGATGAGAGAATTTAGGTATTCAAATGGGATGTTTAATGTTGAGTAGAGTGGATTGTTGGTTTTGTAATGGTGGATAAATAATGGAGTTAGGAGAGTGCAAGAGTGAGTGCAAGAGTGATGGCAAATGGTGCTAGATGACTTGGGATTGCAAGGAGTGAGTATGGATTTTTGGAAGTGCAATTATAGGTGAGGATTTGCCTCTGTTAGCTGGATTTTTGGGTACGTCCGAACTTCCGTCCGGACTTGGAAGTTCGGACGCGCCCCGTCGTTTCTAAATTTTTCTGAGCTTCAGTGGTGTCCGAACTTCCGTCCGAACTTGGAAGTTCGGACACTCGAAAAATTTTCCCAGGCTAATTTGGTTCGACTTGTGTCCGACCTTAGATGTCCGGACACAAGTTCGGACGCCTGTAAGTTTTCTTCAGATTTGGCCTCGACTTGTGTCCGAACTTGGAAGCTCGGACACAAGTTCGGACAGTCGCCAGTATTTATTCGAGTCTCGACTTGTGTCCGAACTTCAAAGCCCGGACACAAGTTCGGACATAGGGTAATTTTGAGCAAAAACTTTGTTTAAGGGTAGGAAATGTTACCCAATAATGGGGATTGGTATGAGATGTTGTTATGAGGTTGTTAAGAATATGTTAAGTAAGTTATAATGGTGATTAAGTGTTGAAGAGTTGTAATAAAAATGTGAGAGTAAACAAGTTACAAGTGTAAAGTTATAAAACTACCTAACGGGGTTAATAAAGGCGCATTAGACGTTAAATTAAATAATTATATCACCCCGATATTAATGAAGATAGTTATAATGTTACCAGTTGTTCAAAGATTTTCAAGGAACATGTGACGGCACACTAGAGTGCACCTTCGGTGACAGGTATGGTTTTCTTGCAACCTGTGTCCTAACGGATTACACCGGCTTGTATGCCAACATGTTTTCTTTGTGTGTGTTTGCCACCTTGCAAGATAAAGCATGAAATGAGTTTACAGTAATTCATTATTGTGGCGTAATTAATTCCGATACCGCTTAACCTTAGTTATGTGTTAAATAATAGATAACCGACCTTAGGTTCACATAAGAGTTCGGTATGCGGAATAAACGTCCAACCCATGGGAACGTTCTAACCACGGCTATCAGTGCGTTAGTATATGTTGTGATTATATGTGATGTATGTGAGTTGTTTGGTATGTTGTCGTTGTTATCGGATACAGATATCCATGTTAGTTAAAAAGGAGTATTACTCCCTTATATGTCTAACCAAGTTAGTAACACTATGTGAGGTATGTATGTGATAAGTTCCATAAGGGAATCTCTAACTAATAAGTATATGTTATGTATGGAGAGGAATCCGGTTGTTCCGGTCGCGCGTATTGTTTGGGAGTTAATATATATATATATGTAAACTAACTCCCATCCTGTTATGTTAAGGGTTGATTTCCTTCATTGGATTTCGACCTCCCATTAGCTTAGCCAAAGCTTACCTACCCGACCTCCATATCGGGCTAGGAGGGAAATTATGTGTAATGTTGTTAGGGTGTTGACGCCTATGTTGCTTCGACTCCCTCTCTGTTATGTTATGGTTGTTTTCTTCCTGGAATTACAACCACCCACAAGCTTAACCAAGGCTTACCTACCTCATCACTATTGGAGTTAGGGGGAAATTATGTATGTTGTGTACGGTCCTATATGAGGCCGCCACTCAAGTAAGACAATGTATGTATGTTGTGCTCGGGCTTATATCACCCCGGCACTCCCTAAATGAAGTTCATGTACTCTAAGAAGAGTGAAATTAAGTTGTGTATGCTATAAAGTGAAGTGTGTGTTGTTATGTTGGGTGTGCTGTGCTTGTGTATGTATTCATTAATGTATGTTGCTTATAAGCATGATGTGTGTATGAGTTTGTGCATGTTTGAAATAAATCAAACGCATGCTAAGATGACAAATAGTTGTGCGTGGCCCGGTAGCATGAGGGCTGCGGGATTACCATACCAGCAAAGGTGCTGACCCCCTTGGGGGCCCCCATTACTCTACAGGTACGAAGGAGCTGCAAGCCGTTCGAGAGTAGGACGGGTAGTTGTTGCACCTGGGTGGTCATTCAGATTGTGAGTGTATTGTAGGTGTAGTAAGACCGAAGTTGTTATCGGCATTAGTTTGTAAATACTCGGTACAGTTGTAATGTAAGTATATATTAAATGTTGGACATGGAACGGGATTAATGTGTGGTTGCTCGGGAGTTTAGTCCATCAGACCGGTACGATGTATGTATGTTAGCCTTGTTAGCCGCGTGGGTGGCTAACGGCGTGTAACACCAAGGAGTTAAGTAATGTTGTGAGTTATGATTTCCGCTGCAAAGTATTGTTCAAGTACGTTGTTGTAGTTGGGGTGTTACAAAAAGTGGTATCAGAGCGAAGTATCGCTCTGATGACTGAAGTACCGAGCTTAGGAAGTACCGAGTTAGGAGTTTAGTACTTTGGGTTAAGGGTTGAGTGATAGCGTGAGGAGTGCGCTAGTTAGGGAATACCAGTGTGTACTGGATACTACAGTATCCATCCGCCCTCCACAAACCCTATGTTATAACTTAGAAAAAGAACGCCAGAGAGATGAAAGTCCTCTCTTACTCGGGAATACCCGATCTGGCTGTTACTAAGTATCCTTATAAGTACGGAGAACCTGTCACACGGTAGATCCCGAACGGTGTGAGTCCCGAAGACGGTCTCCATTTTAACAATATTAACCGCTCTTGCTAGCGAAAAGTGAAGAATCTTATGCACAAGAGAATGAATTTCCAGTACCCTGGGTCGACATGCGGAGCAGTCGAGGACTACCAGTTTACAAGCACTAACCGTGCAACAGTGGAGAAGTGAAGTAGTAGCACACGAGACGAGTGCCTACGGAACTACAAATGCCAAATGGTACATCAACGGTATACTAACCAATTAAGGAACTACGACGTAGTGCGAGGAGGATACAATATTAAGTAAAAAGGGGTTCCCTAGAAAGGGAAACACCAAGTTAATGGTATCATGTGAAGACAGTGGGGAGTACCCAGAAGATTGTTGTTAAGGCTGTGAGATCAAGCAAGGGCCAGCAAGGCCAATGACGTTAAACCGGGTGAAAGCAGTACCGCAACCAATGTAAATTGAACCGATAAACAGATTGTATGGCGCACTTGCCATGGCAAGTGCTGCTATAACAAGGCTGTACGGGAAATTTTAAACAATTACCGGTACTTAGAAAAGTACCATGAAGTAAAGTGAGATCATCATAACTGTGGAAAGGCTTAGCAGCCTGACCTCTATAATTGGAAACACACCAGTCAGCAAGAAGCTAGACTTGGTTAAGGCGAGAAAATGTTGTGAAACCACGAGAATTTCTTTCAAACTTAAATTCATTTTCAAAACCTTTTTCAAAACCAAATTTTCTTTCAAACCCAATCTATTTTAAATTCTTCTTCTTTTAAAACCAGACCAGAAGACCTACACCGGCCTCAGTGCCACATGGTAGGTAAGTTATACCCAGTTACTTTTAAACAACCGGATGGAAACCGGTAAACCCAGGGGTAACCACCCGAGGGAATGGAGTGAGTTCATAATAATACAACAGTGAATACACTTCCCTCGATTAAGTTCGGGAAGCATGGAATGCATATTATCATAGGAATATAAGAGGAGTTGACAACAGAATATTTCACCTAGGCGTGTGACGGACACTACGAGTATACCAACTGTAATGTGGGACGACCGCACTCCTATAGGAGCTTGTGGGCCTGACAAACCTTCTTATAGGTTAATCGGGTAAGTAGCAATGTATCAGTAGGGTACCCCACGTATGTATACGAGTGGAGTCTGGAACACGGGAAGTAGTCGACTCCATACTACGGTCCGAAGTAAAAGTCAAGCAAGAGAATCAGTTACCAAGAATGATGGAAGTAAAAGAATCCAGTAAAGTCAACAAGACTGAAGGAATCAGTAGGTTTATTTAAGGAAATGTTTAAGGGTGAACAAGTGCGAAGTGCACTGGTTAAGTAAAGACATAGCATATGTCTCAAGGATCCGGATGAGTGAACACAATAGCTGGAGTAAGTACCCAGCCTACATATGGTGAGGCAGATGCCTACTATGATACGTTAATGTGCAAGGATCGGGATGACTCCCGAGATAACCACTAGGGATATCAATCCCACTAAAGAGGATATTTAACCCAGCAAAGAACGCGGGGCGAAGTAGTAGTAGTTAAACATACCGATAAGTGTAAGCCAGATGTAATGGCATAACCTAGTAACACCCAGGAGCTATCCTAAAAAGGGTGTTTGGATCAACAATGGTTGAGAGAGAGAGAACGTAAAAAAACGCAAGGGTTGCAACTAATACCCAATTTAAGCACAAGTCGTCAGAAGGAAGTCTGACATCCAGGAAGGGGCATCCCATGAAAGGAATAAACCATGGAGCCCAATACAACCTATAAACCGTGTATTATGTACGGGAAGTAAATGCGTGTGAACAGCCTACAATGAGCAGAGCTCGAGGCAATAGGGCTTATAAGCCACAAGTGAAATATGTAAAGGAAATGTTATTGACCACAGAGATTTATGTTATATAAGTAAGTAAGTGAGCGAAGGAATCACTGCTTCAAGAGTGGAGATACCTCGTGATATGTGCAAACAGGGTAATTGATCTACTAAAACTAAACAATTAATCTAGAAAATAATAAATCAATAAGTCTGTCGGGTTGCAAAAATCCCGGTCACTATAGTATAGAAAGTTAAGCAACCAAGTATCGAACCGTGGGACTTGAATAAATAAGCCTAAGTCCTATCCTAAATCCTAATAAAACTGCAAATTCAGGGGGGTTGTGAATTGTTTTGAATCCGAATCGAATAAATGCAAATCAGAATTGAAATAAGCAATCAGTAAAATGAATGATGAGTTTGATTGTACAAGTGGAACTCCGGGTTCAGGGTTGTTTCTTGATTAAATCTAGTAACTTCTACAACTTAATTATGAGAACGGAAAGGCCAATTCTTCCTATCTCTTCAATGCTAAATCCTAGTTCATTGAAGAGCTCACCTATCAGGACATGTCAACTCTAATCTAGCAGTTGGCAAAACACATACAGGCGGAATAAGCACAAAGAATTGTTAGCGTTTGTAGGAAAGATTATCTATCCGACTAATCCTTCCCCAAATTCCCAGGTTAACTCGAACTCCCTACTAATCACCTTGTCTGATCTTAATAGGTTTCGCAGAACAACTCTATAACTCGCGAAATTAATAGAGAAGAAAATTGATAGTCATTAACCTGAAAACAATCCGTTACAGCCTCATAATCAAATTGCAGAATTCTTAACTACATTGAATCCATCTTGAACAACCCTACCCCAGAGTTAAATCCCTACTAGCCAGACATTGCCAATGAAAAGATAAATACAATCAACATAGAAACTATCTAAAGGTAGAAAAACCCTTTTGTTGATTGACTATCCAGAATCGGTGGATGCAGGTGCAAGGTTGAAGATGATAGTCGCACTTCCCTCTGTCGATGCTCCTCCAGAACGATGATGGAATGATTGGTGAATGTGGATGAAGGCGAACCGATGCAATTGGCGTGGATGATTGGAGAGAACCTCGTTTATCAGTGTGGAAGGGAGTGTTGTAATGATCGATGATGCGTGAATGCCTTCTCCCTCTGATTAGGTCATTTAAATAGACCTTTCTCTCTCTTTTTCCCTTCAAAACGCCGAGTTTGTGCTGTAATTTTCGTGCCGTCCGAACATTGGTCCGAACTTCAAAGTTCGGACACAATGCTTTGAGCGATTCAATTCAGAAAGTTTCGACCTGTGTCCGAACTTTGATGTTCGGACACAAGTTCGGACATGCTCCGTACTTCAGACCTCCGGCTTTTCTCAACTATGTCCGAACTTCGATGTTCGGACCGAAGTTCGGACATCCCATCAGGCGCAGCATACAAACTCTCGACTTGCGTCCGAACTTGGAAGTTCGGACACAAGCTCGGACACACCTTAAAAATCCTCTAACTTCTTCATTTTGACTCCGATTCGACCCCCGTTTGTTGCATTACCTCCCTTGTGAGTTAATCTAGTGTTTCCTTGGCTTTTCTCTGCATTTAACATAGAAAAAGTGTATCAAGCCTTAACAAAACAAACCACAGAAAAACGCAAGATAAGTGTGGAATAGTATCAATTCGCGTATACAAATAGACATTAAAGACCATTAGAACCATTCATATTTCACACTCATCAAACCTCCTCACACTTAACCTTTGCTTGTCCTCAAGCAAAGCAGGAGTAAAATGTCTCAGAATGCCTCAGGGTCAAACCTTGGGATTGCATAAAATAAGGAGCTTAAGACACAATAATCACCCAAGAATCGATCTGCTCTTAACTGCATGTCTCTCAAACAATGAAGTACGCTTTTTAAAACAAAAGACTATGAAGAAGCTAAATCATGAAGTCAAAACGTAGAGTAACCCAGAACCTTCCAACCTTTTCTCTTCTCAAACCCGTGGATGACAAGGGGTGTGAAGTTATGCCATATTCCGCAGAACCTTTCAACACCACGTACTCATGATCTAATTTTAAGGAATTATCATAAACATAAGACTTTAAAGAACTTCCTTTGTTCTTGCATATATATCAATTTTTCGCACATAATTCATCCCCCAGACTTTTCTCTCCATCCTTGTAACGGTATTGGGTCTTTTATCCCAGATCAGACGACCTTAGGTAAATGGGTGATGAAACACCCCTAGGACTTAATAACCGGATGGAAGAGGCCTGTTTTTGGTTCAGAAAAAGAAACTTAGATCAGAGGAGTACCTTGCCTTTATCCTTCATTCCAGACATTCTCATCATTCCCAGGGTTCCAAGTTAAACCAGTTCTAACTTCACAACCAACTTGTTCACAGATATTTAACAAAATTCAGCCATTTGAAAATATGATAAGAGAGCACACAATTTTTGAGCAAACCAACTCTAAAGGTCAGTACCGGACTCAACTCCACAACTAAAGATCCACCCAAGTATTCAACACTAAGAAGCACTCTAAGGGAATTACCCCCACATAGCCCAAAACCAAACAAAAATTAGGTAAGGAAAAATGACTGACACATTCAGAAAGATCTCCCCCTTCCTCACACTTAATGAAGAGCAATGTCCGCATTGTTCAGAAATTAATCACAAGAAGGAGATCGGACTAAATGTGTCAGACTCACAAGGGTGAATTGAACAGTGACAAAGTTATTCACAATTTAAAGCACAGGCCGAACAGTAACCAAAAAGAAAAAGAAACTAAAAACTCCCCTGATTTCTTTTGTGATGCTTTGAGGAAGTGATTCTTCCTCACACTTAGTGTCCTCGCAGGGGAGAATGTTTCCTCACACTCGCTTGAAGCTAGGGTCCGGCATGGAGTCAGCCCAATAAGGTACACTTGCACACATTCAAACAAAACATAAAAGTGTGCTAGAAGCATCGATTAGTGACAGCCAATATTCAGAGTTAAGATTCAAATAAACAAAAATCAAAAGAAAAATTACAACCCAATCGAAATAAAAGTAATCAGTTCACAACTAAAAACAAATCCAGAAAGAAGTCCAAGAATGGCTTCTAAACAAAAACAGCAAGCAGCATCCTAATCACTGTGGAGGCGGATAGTACGCCTGCCACTGCTGGAACTGATCGAGCAGAGCCTGATAGTCTTCCTGAGAGCGACGGGCCTGCTGCTGCAGAGTCTCGATCTCCGCCTGATAGCGCCGATCCATGTCCTCGAAACGAGACTCCAGCTGAGCAAACTCATAGCGAGTGACGTACTCGCTCCCAGGGGCCGGCAGTGCAAGATAGGCCTCCTCCTCATCAGGTGAAGCAGCAGGGCGGGCTCTGATGGTCCCTCACCGGCCTCTCTCTGGCGCTTCTGCGGTCGCGCTGCAGCCTTCTTCCTCCACACCCCTCTCTCATTCAAACCACATCTTCTTCAGAGCTCCCACATCAATAGGGGACCGCGCAGCATGCAGTCCCGCAGACGGAATGGTAACCATCTGCCTCTTAAGGATGTGGCAGAGCATAACTGGGTAGCCTAACTTGTGGCGATCCTGTGCTCCAGGATATGCTGCATGTGCTCGAGGATGACCCAAGGCAATATGTGACCTCAACAGCCCCACAAACGACGGATTCAGCACCGCCTGAAGAAGTAGAAAGTCTGTTGGTTGAGGTCGGAGCTCTGACGTGGGACAATGTTCGCAGCCAGTAGTGCGAGCAGAACTCTCTCCTGGGCTCTGAAGCGCATCAGCAGGGACGACCTGCTTTGATGGGTCATCCCCCTGCGTCGTCGAGGCCCCTGAACCATAAGGGGTGTAGTGGTGGATAGCTGCGTTTTGAAATCAACAGGGTTGAGGTGCTCAGGGCGGTCTGGGGCAGGATAAGGAATCTCCATATATTGAGCAATCCATCGTGGAGACGTACTCTCTCCATCTACAAGGACTGATCTGCCGCTGGTAGATCGCATTGGCATAGAACAACGCACAATCCTCTCAGAGTAGGGCCTCCCATATCCAAGATCTTGCCCCAGCCAAATGGGTCCAATAAGCCCAACCCAGCTGCTGCTCCAGTTCGCACACCCGCGCTCAGCAATTATGTCTACCTCCTTCTCAAACCACACCCGGGCTTCATCATTTCTGAATTCCGGCTCCAGACCTCGACGGCTGGAGCTTGCACCAGCTCTTGCAGCCCTTTTACCTCGGCCTGTGATTCGGCTCAGCATCTGCTCAACAAGGGTGACAATGTCAAAAAAGGAAAGCAATGGAATAGTCTAACATGCACTGAATTTATCCAAAATTTGACAGAGTGTCCCCTAAAAATTCATCAATCTCCACAACACGGTTCAAGCAATCTTCCAATTTCAGTATTTAGCACTAACAGGCAACGACCAGAAGAGACTTAATTGATATAATCAATTCCTGTTTAAAAGGTGTTCAGTACCAACAAAGCAAGCACCAACCAAGTCTCAGTCAGTTGCAAATCCAACCGCAATCTCAAAACCAAACTCAACTGCTCATTTCCACACAAAGAGGTAGTTCTAATCACATCTAACCCGTCAAAAAGGGTACCTTGTTCCAACAGTTCAGCTTAATCTCAATCACTTATTTTTTCAGCCATGCAAGATACGATTACACACTCAAATATGCATATTGAAATCATAGTTGGGCAGTTTAACACATCTCCATCCAGCAACTTACAGCAAATCGGATAATAAACCCACAATACGCAAATGAAGCTCAGAAATCGCAATAATAACCAGCATAGTCTCGTTTTTTTTATACCTCAATTCCAAATCTTGTCGAAACACATTAAAAGAGGTAGAAAAGTAGAGGAATTACCTTGTTGGAGTTGAATGAATGTTTAGAAGTAGAAATAACAGCCAAAATCTGCACAAATCGAACTCAACAACCCCCAATTCGGTAGTTAGGGTTCGAACAGTGTGCTTTAAAATCGGGCAGATTCGAGATATTTCTGGTGGATTTCGAGTGCTAGGAGTGTAGAGGATTCAAAAACGAAGAGATTGGTAGTAAGAATGAGGGATTTGATGGAGTTTTGAGGGAGATATGGGAGATTGGAGAAGAGGGTTATATGGTGGTGTTGAGGCGTCGCGAGGTAGGGGATGAAGTTTTTGAGGTTTAAGTCCGCGCCCCTTACTTACGTTCAGAAATTTTCGATCTGTCCGAACTTCGATGTTCGGACAGAAGTTCGGACGTGCATACCTGAGATAAGCTTCGTATTGTGTCCGAACTTCGATGTTCGGACCGAAGTTCGGACATCCCGTGTTTGCCTTCCGCTAGATTTCCCGTGTTGAGTCCGAACTTCAATGTCCGGACTGAAGTTCGGACATAGCCTCTTGCACAGCCCTCGGACTCTCGAACTGAGTCCGAACTTCAATCTTCGGACTGAAGTTCGGACATACTGGTTTGCGCAGGTCTCTATCTCTCGAACTGAGTCCGAACTTCAATGTTCGGACTGAAGTTCGGACATCCCCAAAAATGCACCTCTTTGTTTCTTTTTGAGCTCAATTCACTGCAGCAAAGACATTATCCTAAAGCAAAACTAAAAACAACATAAAAACACAAGATTAAGTACCGAAAACACTGGGTTGCCTCCCAGTCAGCTGCTCTTCTTTAATGTCTTTAGCTAGACAATTCTGCTTGATCAATCAGAAGAGGTGTGATGAGCAACTCCACCACAGCCTACAGTGAATTCCTTCAGCCTGCTCAATCCTTTCCGCATTCGCCAAGAGAGTTTCTTTTTCATGTTTGAACCCGTCTCTTGGAGGTCCTCTTCAATGTAGGCTTGGGTTCACTCTCCACAAAGAATATTGCCTGCAAGGGAAAAAGATTATGATCAGTACCAAGATAGCTTTTTAATCGAGCACCATTTACCTTAAATGTTTCTCCAGCCTTATTTTCCAGCTCGTATGCTCCATACGATGTAACTCCTACAACTCTGAAGGGGCCTGCCCAGTGTGATTTTAGCTTCCCAGGGAAGAGACGTAGTCTAGAGTTAAAGAGCAGCACCAGATCCCCCACTTTGAAGTCTCTCTTTTGAATCATCCGGTCGTGGATCTTTTTGGTGCGCTCTTTGTAGATCTTAGAGCTTTCGTACGCCTGGTCCCTCAGTTCCTCCAACTCAGAAAGCTGAAATCGCCTCTTCTCTCCAGCGTCATGTAAATCAAAATTAAGAGCCTTTAAAGCCCAATAGGCTCTGTGCTCTAGCTCAACTGGGAGATGACAAGCCTTCCCGTATACCAGCTTGAAGGGGGACATCCCAATGGGAGTTTTAAATGCGGTTCTATAGGCCCATAGAGCATCATCAAGCTTGACAGACCAATCCTTCCTGGAGGAATTGACTGTCTTCTGAAGAATCCATTTGAGCTCTCGGTTGCTCACTTCTGCTTGCCCATTAGTTTGGGGGTGATAAGGCAAAGCTACCTTATGAGTCACCCCGTACTTAGTCATCAGCGAATTAAAAGCTTTGTTGCAGAAATGAGAACCTCCGTCACTGATGATAGCTCTTGGCACACCAAATCTGGTAAAGATGTTCTTCTTCAAGAATTTTACCACAGTTTTAGCATCAGCAGAAGGGCAGGGGATTGCTTCGACCCATTTGGAAACATAATCTACAGCAACAAGGATGTAGTGGTTTCCGTGAGAAGAGGGAAATGGGCCGGTGAAGTCAATACCCCAGACATCAAATAATTCCACTTCTAGGATTCCCTTCTGCGGCATCTCATGCCTTCTTGAAGTGTTCCCCATTCTCTGGCAGTTATCACAGTGAGTACAGAAGCGGTGGACATCCTTGTGTAGAGTGGGCCAGTAAAAACCACACTCTAAAACTTTAGCAGCAGTCCTAGTAGGACCGTGGTGACCACCTGCCTCTCGAGAATGGCAGAACTCTATCACACTGTTCACCTCTTCATCAGGGAGGCATCTTCTGATTAGACCATCGGCACATACTCTGAAGAGATAGGGGTCCTCCCAAACATAATGACGGGTCTCAGACAGAAACTTCTTCCTCTGGTTGTAGCTTAGATCATGGGGAACCAACCCAGAGGCAAGATAGTTAGCCAAGTCAGCGTACCATGGCTCTTTGACTTTCCCAATTACAAAGACCGTTTCGTCGGGAAAGAACTCATTTATGGGGACCCCGTCATCTGGAGTCTCAAGCCTTGATAAATGGTCTGCAACCCCATTCTGCTTCCCTTGTTTATCAACCACTTCCAAGTCAAACTCTTGGAGAAGCAGGATCCATCTCAATAGTCTGGGCTTGGAATCATTCTTTTGAAACAAATTTCAAGGCGGAGTGGTCGGTGTGGGCAATTACCTTACTCCCCAGCAGATAAGGTCTGAACTTGTCCAGAGCGAACACCACAGCAAGTAGTTCCTTCTCAGTGGTAGTATAATTCTTTTGAGGCTCCGTCAGAGTTTTACTGGCATATGTGATGACCCTCAAAATCTTATCCTTCCTTTGACAGAGAGCAGCACCTACAGCGAAGTCGCTAGCATCAGTCATTACCTCAAAAGGAAGGGTCCAGTCAGGGGGAACCACAATGGGGGCAGAGATGAGTTTATCCTTGATGGTCTGAAAAGCCTCAAGCATTCTTCTGAAAAATGAAATTTTACATCCTTCTGCAGGAGATCAGACAAGGGCTTCGCGATTTTTGAAAAGTCCTGGATGAACCTTCGATAGAACCCCGCATGACCCAGAAAAGATCTGACTCCTCTGACTGAAGTGGGAGGGGTACCCCTCAATGACTTCCACTTTTGCCTTGTCCACCTGGATGCCATCTTTGGAGACCCTGTGCCCAAGCACTATACCCTCATGCACCATAAAATGGCACTTCTCCCAATTCAAAACCAGGTGGGTCTCCTCACATCTGCTCATATCTGATCCAGCTGATCCAGACACACATCAAATTCTGGCCATACACGAGAAGTCGTCCATGAAGACTTCTATGCTTTTCTCAATGAATTCGCTGAAAATGGCCATCATGCACCGCTGGAAGGTGGCTGGTGCGTTGCAGAGACCAAATGGCATCCTCCTATAGGCAAACGTGCCATAAGGGCAGGTGAAGGTGGTCTTCCTGATCCTCTGGCGCGATGGGAATCTGGAAGTAACCACTGTATCCATCGAGGAAACAGTAGTACTCCTGCCCAGCCAGTCGCTCCAGCATCTGATCGATGAACGGCAGCGGGAAATGATCCTTTCTCGTGGCCTCGTTCAACCGCCTGTAGTCTATGCACATCCTCCAGCCAGTGGTCTGTCTTTGAGGCACCAGCTCTCCCTTATCATTGGGCACCGCCACAATTCCTCCCTTCTTGGGAACGACTTGCACAGGAGAGACCCAGCGCTGTCAGAGATGGGGTAGATGATGCCCGTCCAGCAGCTTTAAAACCTCAGCCTTCACTACTTCCTTCAGGTTGGGATTCAATCTCCTTTGGGGTTGCCTCACTGGTTTGATACTGTCTTCCATGTAGATCCGATGAGTGCAGAACCCTGGACTGATCCCTTTTATGTCTGCCACTGACCACCCCAACGCTCCCTTGTGCCTTCTCAATACCTCCAGAAGTCTGCTTTCCTGCGAAACAGACAAAGAAGAAGAAATAATAACCGGCAGGGCGCTACCCTCTGCCAAGAAAGCATATTTAAGATTTGAAGGGAGAGTTTTTAATTCAAGTAGGGGGTCTCTCTACTGAAGGAATGAGCCTCTGAGTAGGCCTGTCCAGTGGCTCCACAGGAGGAGCATGAGGGCGAAAATAGGTTCGTCCCTGGTTAAGCTGCTGGACAACAGTAGCTACCTCAGTGCTCTCCTTATCATCCTCAATCGAATGGCATAACACCTGTTCTAAGATCAGAATTCTCAAACAGGAAGGAAGAGTCATTAGTACTTTCAGCGACAAATGCATCATAATCATCAGTGTAGTCGACATCAATAGAAAGTACAGCATGAGAAGAAGCATTCGTTCTCATCATTTTGGTGATATCAAAACTAAGCTCCTCATTATTAAATTTCAGGGTGATTTTTCCTTTGTCAACATCAATGACAGTTTTAGCAGTTCGCAGGAATGGTCTACCCAAAATTAATGGTACTTCAACATCCTCATCCATATCCAAAATAACAAAATCAGCAGGGAAGAAGAAGTTACCAACACCTACCACAACGTTCTCAACCATACCACGAGGTTTGATTGAGGAACGATCAGCCAATTGCAAATTAAAATTAATAGGGATAAGCTCACCAGCATGAAGCTTCCTAAACATCGAATATGGCATCAAATTTATGCTTGCTCCAAGGTCGCAGAGTCCGTACCCACAGTCCATGTCTCCAATGGTGCAAGGGATGATGGGCTGGCCTGGGTCTCCACACTTCGGAGGGAGCTTCTGCTGGATAGCTGCAGAGCACGTCTCTGTCAGCTGAACAATCTCCTTTTCCTTGAACCTTCGCTTGTTAGAAATTAAATCCTTCACAAAGCGAGCATAGTTAGGCATCTGCTTGATAGCATCAATTAAAGGAATGTTAATAGTAAGCTTTGAAAATACACTCAGAAATTTCCCAAATTGATCATCAAGTTCTTTTTCTTTTAATCTATTAGGGAAAGGAAGGTCCTTAGGAACCGCCTTACCCTTGGAGTTTTTAGCATTCAAAATAGAAGGGGAAGAAATAGGAGCCTGGGTCTCCTCAACAACTACCTCAGGAGGGGCTGAGGGCCCTGATGGTGCACCAGTGCTAGAAGAAGGGCGACCGGTCTCCTCATCAGCTTGATCCTCAGCCACTTGATTTCTATTGATTAATTGCTTCCCACTTCGTAAAGTAACTGCAGCCACCTCTTCTGTATCTGAGCAATCCTCCACTATCACGGTTTCTGAGACCGTCACTGCCTTCAACTGAGCTTTAGGATTGGGGTCTGTTTGGGAAGGCAGTGAGCCAGACGGTCTCTGCTGTAGGAGGAACTGAGTCAACTGACTCATCGTTCCTTGCATCTCAACCATGGCGTTCTCAAGCTTCTGCTGGCCAGCTGCCAGGTTCTGATTTATCACTGTTTGTTGCTCTTGAGACGCCATCAGTTTATCCATCATCTCCTTTAAATTAGCATTATTCGAGCTCAGTGACGATGGCTGAGCTGGAGACACTGTGGCCTAAACTGATTGTATGGAGGCCTAACAAAACCGGGTGGTGCTCCCTGACTTGCCCTCTGAGGCTGCATCTGCTGTGAGTTGAGGGCGTTGTTTGGATTACCGTACCTCAGGTTTGGATGCTGGTTCTGCATCCAAGGCTGCCTGTTGTACTGACCAATACATTGCCTCCTCAGTCTGCCTCATCTCAGCAACCATCGGGCAGTCTTCGTATCATGGCTGTCTCCACACTGAGAACAGCATACCTCGTTTGGACCAGAAGACACCTTCTTGACGGTTTGCATCGGTGTCTGTCCCATAGTGAGCCTCTCGAGCATCTTGCCATATTGCCCACTGTGGTACTCAATGGGCCTGCTCAGCAGCAATCTGCTCCATCATAGGATCTGGAGCCCGAGAGGAGGTCTGCCCAACTGTGAAGACCCTGCCACCGCTGTTGCTCCACTGGCGGAGCTCCTCGCAGTAGGACTCCATGGCTGACATAAATTCCTCTCCACTCTTAGCCAGCAAATTACCACCCAATGCAGCTCTGACCTCGGCTCTGTGCTCATCTCTCAGCCCTTGGAAGAACCCCTGGGCCAAAGATGTCATGTTCTGACCGTGATGCGGGCACTGGCGGAGCAGCTCCTTGAACCTATCCCAAGCTTCACAGATCGTCTCGTTGCCGGACTGTCTGAAAGCGGTCAGATCAGCTATCATCTGCCTGGTCCTGGAGATGGGGATATACTTCTCATAGAACCTCTCTGTCAGCAGCTCCCAGGTAGTGATGATACCTGGTGGTAGACGGTGGAACCACTTCGAGGCTTCCCCTGATAGACTGTGCTGAAATAAGCACAGCCGAGCATATTCCTCAAGCCCCTGAGACATCCCCAGCGAATCCAAATGGACTAAGAACCGATGGACATGGTCGAGTGCATCAGCCGGGTCTGCGCCTGAGAAGGTCCCTGCTGGATGATTTCTCACAGCATTTGTCTGATGGCTTGGTTTCAACTTTGCCATTCTGCTGTTAATTCCGCTGTGAGGTTAGGTAGAGTCACAGGTCCTCTTCTAGGAGCAGCTGGCGGGCGATTAATTCTTCCCAAAGTGGACTGCTCAGCATTGGCATTGGGATTGACTGGTCCGTTATTAGCCATGGCGAAGGTGAGTGCTCTTCTTGCTCTTCGAGCTGTACGGTTGATCTCTAAGTCTAAGTTGAATCTTGGTGGACCTCGAGATCGAGTACCGTGCATTCACCAACACCTGCACAGTTAAACAAAACAAATCAAATAAAATAAAAACAATTGACAACCAAGGCAAAGGACTTGACAAAGTCAAGTCCCCGGCAACGGCGCCATTTTGCAAACAGGTAATTGATCTACTAAAACTAAACAATTAATCTAGAAAATAATAAATCAATAAGTCTGTCGGGTTGCAAAAATCCCGGTCACTATAGTATAGAAAGTTAAGCAACCAAGTATCGAACCGTGGGACTTGAATAAATAAGCCTAAGTCCTATCCTAAATCCTAATAAAACTGCAAATTCAGGGGGGTTGTGAATTGTTTTTGAATCCGAATCGAATAAATGCAAATCAGAATTGAAATAAGCAATCAGTAAAATGAATGATGAGTTTGATTGTACGAGTGGAACTCCGGGTTCAGGTTGTTCTTTCTTGATTAAATCTAGTAACTTCTACAACTTAATTATGAGAACGGAAAGGCCAATTCTTTCTATCTCTTCAATGCTAAATCCTAGTTCATTGAAGAGCTCACCTATCAGGACATGTCAACTCTAATCTAGCAGTTGGCAAAACACATACAGGCGGAATAAGCACAAAGAATTGTTAGCGTTTGTAGGAAAGATTATCTATCCGACTAATCCTTCCCCAAATTCCCAGGTTAACTCGAACTCCCTACTAATCACCTTGTCTGATCTTAATAGGTTTCGCAGAACAACTCTATAACTCGCGAAATTAATAGAGAAGAAAATTGATAGTCATTAACCTGAAAACAATCCGTTACAGCCTCATAATCAAATTGCAGAATTCTTAACTACATTGAATCCATCTTGAACAACCCTACCCCAGAGTTAAATCCCTACTAGCCAGACATTGCCAATGAAAAGATAAATACAATCAACATAGAAACTATCTAAAGGAGAGAAAAACCCTTTTGTTGATTGACTATCCAGAATCGGTGGATGCAGGTGCAAGGTTGAAGATGATAGTCGCACTTCCCTCTGTCGATGCTCCTCCAGAACGATGATGGAATGATTGGTGAATGTGGATGAAGGCGAACCGATGCAATTGGCGTGGATGATTGGAGAGAACCTCGTTTATCAGTGTGGAAGGGAGTGTTGTAATGATCGATGATGCGTGAATGCCTTCTCCCTCTGATTAGGTCATTTAAATAGACCTTTTCTCTCTTTTTCCCTTCAAAACGCCGAGTTTGTGCTGTAATTTTCGTGCCGTCCGAACATTGGTCCGAACTTCAAAGTTCGGACACAATGCTTTGAGCGATTCAATTCAGAAAGTTTCGACCTGTGTCCGAACTTTGATGTTCGGACACAAGTTCGGACATGCTCCGTACTTCAGACCTCCGGCTTTTCTCAACTATGTCCGAACTTCGATGTTCGGACCGAAGTTCGGACATCCCATCAGGCGCAGCATACAAACTCTCGACTTGCGTCCGAACTTGGAAGTTCGGACACAAGCTCGGACACACCTTAAAAATCCTCTAACTTCTTCATTTTGACTCCGATTCGACCCCCGTTTGTTGCATTACCTCCCTTGTGAGTTAATCTAGTGTTTCCTTGGCTTTTCTCTGCATTTAACATAGAAAAAGTGTATCAAGCCTTAACAAACAACAAACCCACAGAAAACGCAAGATAAGGTGGAATAGTATCAATTCGCGTACAAAATGACATTAAAGACATAGAACCATTCATATTTCACCCATCAATATGTGAGACCGCAACAGCGGTAGTTATGCGAAACAAAGTTCAGGGAATTGTAAGGGTTGACCACGTTGTCATTACCCAGGAATGATGTGAGTAGGAATAAATGGAAAAGAAGTATTTGTACCAGTTGTGGAGATCAGATGAGTAAAAAGTCAAATAGCACCACCATAGGTGTGGGATGCTAAATGTGTAATGAACGACGCTCAAGGAGCATGGAGACTAAAAACGATAGCGTGTTCAACAGTCAGCCAAATAAGTGCAGACAAGACACAGTGTAATGGCGGAAGCTATATAATGACGGATGCAGTGTAAGCTAATGTTATACAATGAGTGAAAGCACGGACCGCAGCAAAGCGACCGTTGCATGAGTATTGTTTAAATAATAATGTGGCAATAAGACCAGTTATGAGTTAAACTTAATGGACATACAGTAAGTGATGATACAGACTGGGCAATAAGCCAACGGTCGGTACTATGTGATAAGGAACACAGTGTGAATTCCTATCGCGATCTCATAAGAGACTTACGTCAAGAGTTTACGCCTCTGCACTCTGTAGGACTGAGTGTTTTGGTATTGCTCTGGTACAGTAATGATCAAGTGAGATAGCTAGGAAATTTGGAAAATGTTAAATGTGATAGAAGAACAAGAATTATGGTGTGATAAAAACCGATGCATAGGAGAAGCACGGTCGTACCAATCAAAGGTACTTTGTTGACATGAGGGACTACAGTAACATGATTATTAAACACGGTATGGAATATACCTCAAGTGTTGGGAATAACCAACAGAGTACACAATAGGTAGTAGCTCAAACGTAACCGACGGTAAGTCGGAAGAAATTAAGTAAATCAGTGTGAAATACAGTAAGTATCATGGAAATGGATAGTAAGTTTTGTAACTCACCGAATTCGCTCACGGTAAGAAATACCACGCGTCGGTTGAGAAATCGTTATTACCAAGATAAAGGTGATAATCGGAAATGTACAATACAGTAAGGATAATGTGTGGGGCAAACTAAGCTCTAAAGTTATCAAGAGTTGCGCAGCAGAAAGTAGTGAGCCAACAATTCAGTGTTAAATGTGTGTAGTGAAACAGGAGTAGATGGCTAATTATTAACGCCTATAGCCTCACAGGCCAGAATCGAAACCAGTTAAGAGTTAAATAAACTCTAGTGAGAATTCTTGGTTAGGGACTAAACCGCCATATGGCTAAGACCCTCGAACCAGAACACAGTGCGTAGTAAACCGCGTGATGTTAAAACACTTTCACGACGGTTAGAATGTTCAAAACCAGTGATTAAGTTATGATTACGTGGGCGTAATCCCTTTTAGGGGGGGGTAGAGCGCAAAACGTTTAGTATGTTCTACCGTACAAGTGTACGTGAACTATGGTGTGCATAACACAAAATGATTTGTTTTGATGATTGGTGTGTGTGTTACATAAACATACATTCATTCATGGTTAATTATGGTAATTGCACACAGAAGATGCGAATACCATTGTGATAAGTGTGTTAAAGGATGTGTGTGAAAGTATAAGTATAAGGGAGTAGAAAAACTCCCGGGGAACTAAAACCCCAACAGTTTATGTTTATATGATACCAAGTGTAATATTGCGTAGTATTTTGATAAAAATATATATATATGGATATATGTATTATACAGTAGTGTGATTTATGAGGGAGGTATGACCCATGTAGAACCATAGCGGGAATTAAAGTCCCTAGGTAACTCGATTTAAATGAATCTGGAAGATGATTGATGGACATAGTTCCACCCTTGGAGATGTAATGATTACGACTAGATGGATTAAAAAGAGATAGAAAATGGTATATGCTTGAATTAGTTGTTGGTTGAAATTGAAGTGGGAGGTGAAACTTGATTATCATGAGATCAAGGGAAGCCGAACCAAATTGAGTGAAAGATAGTGCAACACTGATGCTGATCACATTAGTGTTGGATGATTCTAGAAACTCTCTATAAGTGGTCATAAATAATACATCAGGAATAAGATGCAATTAGCGTAATTGGACTTGGAGTTGTATTGAGTTTTCAAAAGAATTTTAAATTGGGTTTCAAATTTTCAATTGGTATTTTCAATACTTCAATAAATATTTAAGATTCTTAAGTGGTATTTTCAAAGGAAGGACTACCTTTATGTGACCTCGTAGAGGATTTTCAACTTGATCCTTCCAATAAGGGATTTCATTATACTTAACCTCATAGAGGGTATTTTCCTACTACTGCTCACGATCTGAGGACGTATGAGCCCTTGTCTTAGGACGGTGACATGAGAAGTATATTAAAGATGTATGCAATTGTTTTGATCTCCCAAAGGAACGGGGACAGAGTGTCCATCGCGACCGGTTCTGCGGGATCACAGTGTATATGTACTCGACATGGGTCTCGAACTCATGAAGAGATGGAAAAGGAATTTCTGGTTGATATACATGCTAAGACATGTGTGGTATGTGTAATAATTATTACTTGGGACCTCGAGTCCTAATGTGGTTAAGTTCGGAAAGTTGTTATGTTACCCGACCTACGAGTCTAAGGGTGGTTATGTTGGAACAATGTTGTTTAAGGTACCCGGACCATCAAGTCCGAGGTTACTTGAGTATGTTATGTTATGTATGATGTGTATGTATATGTTACCCGGACCGTTAAGTCCGAGGTTATGATGTAAAGTATGTTTGTTTGAAGTCTAAGTTGCAAGTAACCCCTGTGTTCTAATTCAAATGACGCTAGGGAAGTGTGAACTTCGAGGACGAAGTTTCTTTTAAGGGGGGTAGATTGAAATACCCCAAACCTTAATGTGTTAAGTAATTATGTAATTATGATTTCTAAGGCTAATTAAGTCCTTAAGATTATTTGGTGAAGAAATAAAAACCAAAAAGAAAAAGAAAATGCGTAAAAGTCACAAAACGTGAAACACGTATTTAATTATTTTAGGAGGTACATAACCTTCGTTAGAGTTATAATATTTTGTATACCTTAATTACACACTGAGAACGTGGGGAGAAATTCCGGAAGAAAACGGATCGAAACAATGCGTTAAACGCTAACGGAGTCTAAGGCGCGTTTTTCGAGGAAACCCGAAAACGTGACTTTAAACAGTTAAACAACCCCGTAAAAATAATAGTTGATTTTATACAATAATTAAACATTAATGGGAGTTTAATAGCCATTAAAATTAAAGGAAAGAGGAAATTCCGGTAAAACAGTCCCGGTTAGTGATAGTACTAAGCCGGGCAATTAAACGAGCGTTTCCTGTTAAAAGACGAAAAACGCTCCAGCGTGTTTACAGTAGTGGGCCGGTTTTATTTATGTAGACAGCCACTCACACAAAACTAGTTAACTAGTTAATTAAGTCAAGAGAGAGCCAAATAACAAAGGGGCACAAATACCCCTTCACCCTCTCTCTCCTCCTTTATTTTTTTTTCCTCTCTCTCTCTTCCTCTCTTTCCTCTCTTTCCTTCCCAGCCGCCTCCTCCCTCCTCTCTGCCGATGGGAAGCTCCAACCCAAGCCACAATGGCTTCTCCACTCCTTCTTCATCCCCAAGCTCCATGTGAGCCCCAATCAAAACAAATTACATATTTTTCTTTCTCTCATCTTCATCTATCATCCCCTCTTTCAAAATTCCAAAAGGATGAAATTGACCTCCATGGGTTTTCCCCATTGAAGTGAAAATGGCACCAATGAGAAGCTTGTAGTCTCCTCTTCCTTCCAAAGGAAAATTCCCAAGAAAAAAAGTCATTTTCCCTTCATCTCTTGGTGTAATCAATTTTTCACCATTGTTAATACCTTGTTTTTCTTCTTGTTCTTGAGCTCCAAATTGACTCTTCAATGGTGGAGAAATTTCCTTCTTGGTTCAAGGGGAGAAAATCTCTCTTAAAAGCTTCAAAGGTAAACCCTAATTATAGCCCTTTGATTTAACTTGAGTTTCTAAGGGTTTAGATAATTAATTGAGTGTGTTTTGTGTTCTTGGATGTTGGGATGGAGTCTGGAAACTCCATACCCTCTTAATCGATTTTGGAGAAGATGTGGAGCAAGGAGGTGAATTGAGGAAACTTGTGAAAATAAGGTAAGAACACTACCTTAAACATTGTTAAAATTGTTTGAATGTTTGGGGATGGGTAAACAAGTTAATGAACCCAAATCGTGGATTGAAGTTTATGTTGAAAATGTGGTAGTTGGGTTGGAGAGATTTGTGAATTTATAGTGGAATTGAAGGCCTTAAGAGCCAAATGTTTTAAGGTTGAGATTGGTATTGTGTTTGTGGAGATTTTGGTGATTATGTTGATGTTGATGAGATTTGAGGATTTGTATGTGCTGTTAGGACCCTTGTAAGGGTGTGGCTAGATTAGGAATGAAGAGGTTGTGTTTTGATGATAATTGATGAGGATGAATATGTAAAGTTTAGGGGGGGGTTATGGAAAAATTTAATGGAAAATGAGTGTTTGATGATGGTTAATGGATGAGAGAATTTAGGTATTCAAATGGGATTGTTAATGTTGAGTAGAGTGGATTGTTGGTTTGTAATGGTGGATAAATAATGGAGTTAGGAGAGTGCAAGAGTGATGGCAAAATGGGTGCTAGATGACTTGGGATTGCAAGGAGTGAGTATGGATTTTTGGAAGTGCAATTATAGGTGAGGATTTGCCTCTTAGCTGGATTTTTGGTACGTCCGAACTTCCGTCCGGACTTGGAAGTTCGGACGCGCCCCGTCGTTTTCTAAATTTTTCTGAGCTTCAGTGGTGTCCGAACTCCGTCCGAACTTGGAAGTTCGGACACTCGAAAAATTTTCCCAGGCTAATTTGGTTCGACTTGTGTCCGACCTTAATGTCCGGACACAAGTTCGGACGCCTGTAAGTTTTCTTCAGATTTGGCCTCGACTTGTGTCCGAACTTGGAAGCTCGGACACAAGTTCGGACAGTCGCCAGTATTCACCTATTCGAGTCTCGACTTGTGTCCGAACTTCAAAGCCCGGACAAAGTTCGGACATAGGGTAATTTGAGCAAAAAACTTTGTTTAAGGGTAGGAAATGTTTACCCAATAATAGGGATTGGTATGAGATGTTGTTATGAGGTTGTTAAGAATATGTTAAGTAAGTTATATGGTGATTAAGTGTTGAAGAGTTGTAATAAAAAGTTTGAGAGTAAACAAGACAAGTGTAAGTTATAAAACTACCTAACGGGGGTTAATAAAGGGCGCATTAGACGTTAAATAATTATATCCCCCGATATTAATGAAGATAGTTATAATGTACCAGTTGTTCAAAGATTTCAAGGAACATGTGACGGCACACTAGAGTGCACCTTCGGTGACAGGTATGGTTTTCTTGCAACTGTGTCCTAACGGATTACACCGGCTTGTATGCCAACATGTTTTCTGTGTGTTTGCCACCTTGCAAGAAAAGCATGAAATGAGTTTACAGTAATTCATTATTGTGGCGTAATTAATTCCGATACCGCTTAACCTTAGTTATGTGTTAAATAATAGATAACCGACCTTAGGTTCACATAAGAGTTCGGTATGCGGAATAAACGTCCCAACCCATGGGAACGTTCTAACCACGGCTATCAGTGCGTTAGTATATGTTGTGATTATATGTGATGTATGTGAGTGTTTGTATGTTGTCGTTGTTATCGGATACAGATATCCATGTTAGTTAAAAAGGAGTATTACTCCCTTATATGTCTAACCAAGTTAGTAACACTATGTGAGGTATGTATGTGATAATTCCATAAGGGAATCTCTAACTAATAAGTATAGTTATGTATGGAGAGGAATCCGGTTGTTCCGGCGCGTATTGTTTGGGAGTTAATATATATATGTAAACTAACTCCCATCCTGTTATGTTAAGGGTTGATTTCCTTCATTGGATTTCGACCTCCCATTAGCTTAGCCAAAGCTTACCTACCCGACCTCCATATCGGGCTAGGAGGGAAATTATGTGTAATGTTGTTAGGGTGTTGACGCCTATGTTGCTTCGACTCCCTCTCTGTTATGTTATGGTGTTTTCTTCCTGGAATTACAACCACCCACAAGCTTAACCAAGGCTTACCTACCTCATCACTATTGGAGTTAGGGGGAAATTATGTATGTTGTGTACGGTCCTATATGAGGCCGCCACTCAAGTAAGACAATGTATGTATGTTGTGCTCGGGCTTATATCACCCCGGCACTCCCTAAATGAAGTTCATGTACTCTAAGAAGAGTGAAATAAGTTGTGTATGCTATAAAGTGAAGTGTGTGTTGTTATTGGGTGTGCTAACCTTGTGTATGTATTCATTAATGTATGTTGCTTATAAGCATGATGTGGGTATGAGTTTGTGCATGTTTGAAATAAATCAAACGCATGCTAAGATGACAATAGTTGTGCGTGGCCCGGTAGCATGCGGGCTGCGGGATTACCATACCAGCAAAGGTGCTGACCCCTTTGGGGGCCCCCATTACTCTACAGGTACGAAGGAGCTGCAAGCCGTTCGAGAGTAGGACGGGTAGTTGTTGCACCTGGGTGGTCATTCAGATTGTGAGTGTATTGTAGGTGTAGTAAGACCGAAGTTGTTATCGGCATTAGTTTGTAAATACTCGGTACAGTTGTAATGTAAGTATATATTAAATGTTGGACATGGAACGGGATTAATGTGTGGTTGCTCGGGAGTTAGTCCATCAGACCGGTAACGATGTATGTATGTTAGCCTTGTTAGCCGCGTGGGTGGTGGCTAACGGCGTGTAACACCAAGGAGTTAAGTAATGTTGTGAGTTATGATTTCCGTTGCAAAGTATTGTTCAAGTACGTTGTTGTAGTTGGGGTGTACCCCGATGCGTTTTCCTGGCGTTTGGCATTATAGGTCGTAAAATCGGTACCATTGGATTCGTCTTTCAAATTCGAGTCAAACAAAACAAGATCACTAAATTTCAATCTGGGGATTAGAAGATAAAATCACGAGATTAGGGGCGTCGGATCATCGGTTATGAGTATGGATGGATGAGATTAAAACGTAGAAAGTTTATAATGTTTAAGTGTCATAAATCACAAAATAATACTCTAACTTGCAAGATTTAGTTAATGGTCTTCCCTAATATATTTTGACATGAAATTTTAACCATAGATTCCTTATAAAATCTAGTTTATTTTCATGTTAATAATGGGTTTTGAGTTTTTAAACGTAAGTTATAATTTTTGTAAGTTTTGAGTATTATAGATTTATTTAGATAATTGAAAAAGATTTTAATGAATAAAAATTTTATAATTGTCTAAAATCATAATTACTATATATTAAATTTGAGAATTTTTATACGAGAGGAAATAGGTCTAAAAATTGTTTTTCAGAAATTTTTATAAGTTAACTTATGGTATATGGTTTTAATGTAATGAAAATTGAAGTATAGTGGAATAATAAACTCTATAGGTTGGAAAATAATATAAGAATACTAAACTAACATTTTATACAGAATGTTAACAAAATTTTAGGTTATAAACTTTTGAGTAGAAACAAATAAATAAAGAAATAAAAGGTTATCTTAGGTTAAATCAAGTAATCAGAATTTACTTACTTTTATGCTAACTATATACGATGGAAACTAATATACCGAATTGAAACAAAGGAAACTACTTTATATTATAAACCATATATTGGATGTGTTATGTGTACAAGTTAATAGGAATATTTAAATACAATAAAAACATAAAGAATGTCTTGAATAAATCCTAATATATATATATATATATATATATATATATCAAAAATAAATAAAAGAAATAACATACCTTATAGGAAATATAGTAAGAGACAATATTAGAGTAAACCTAATTCATACGTAACAAGTAAAATTTAAATGATATGTGACATCTAGGTGGGCTATTAGGAGAAATACATATCCTAAACCTTAGAACTTTAATCAGGTATTAAAGTAAATTATCAACTGTAACTTAAGAGTTTTGATTAACCTAAACCTATGATCAAGAGTAAGTGACTGAAATGAAATTAGGTGTACACATAAGACATGCAAGTTTAATAGCATAGATGGTCAAATCAAACCCAGAATTGGATCGAGGTTACACGTTCGAAACCTCACAAAATCCTTTTTAGGAAATTTAATCAATTAGCACAAATGTAACGCGGACTGGGGACTTGGGCTTCCTACTGGGCTAACTCCATGAACTCTAAAAGCCCACTTAAAACAATTTCAACGAGAGTTGGTCCACTCTCAGAATAAAACCTTGGCCCAATGAAAGATATAATTAACAGATCTGGCCCAGACCTTATGAGAGAGTAATTATAAACCAGAAAACTATAAACACGTAAGAATAAAAGATGCTTAGGTTTATCAGTTTTAGCTAACTCAGTACGTGAAACACCTTAATTATGGTTATTAGTGGAAGTTCACACATTCAAGTTCGGTACTGCTTCTGCTCAATACTAGGTACGATTTCTCGTACTCTATACTTCTGCTAAACAAATTAAGGAGACGTTTTTAAAAACGTAACTGAGCTTAAAATGAATTTCAAGGGAAAACTGCTTGTGTGACTAACTCAACTTGATGTGACTAATTGAGCCTTGAATGTATAACTTACAAGGTTACAGTTCTTCCTATCTAGTTGTTTCACTAGATACTAACTGCAAAGCGTTTACGCCTCTGCACTCTGTATGACTGAGTGTTTTGGTATTGCACTTATGCAGTTAATGATCTAGTGGGATAACTAGAAATACGGGAAAATGTCAAACCTTGTGTGAGCCTCGATTTTAAACCCTATCCTATGTTGATTAGATTGATTAGGATCTAGTCGGGTTTTAGGTCCACTTATAACCTAAGATTAACAACTATGTCATATAACATTAATTATTAAACCCTAAGTTAGCTCACTGGAACCTAATTAGAGTCGCCACCTAATTTTGACCTAGGGTAAATTAGGAAAGGAGAGTTCGGGTCGGGGGCTTGATATTCAACTTTTTAGGGTTCAATTACTTTCATTACCCCTCGAAGTCGTTTTTCCTACTTAGTTTAATTACGGCTTATTACGAGTCGTTTTAACTAAGTGCGCGCTTCTGATTTTTTTGTATTTTTAACATTTTTTGACAGAAAATTAAAGTGAAATATGAAAATACCTAAACTAGGGTTTTGGAGGTAGAAGGTCAAATTTTGTTTACGCGCGTAGCCACGAACCCCATGTCTCAGACCACGGACCCCAGTAAACCTAATTATACAGAAAAGTCGAATTTAAGAAAAAATGAAATTTTGAAAAGTCCGGGGCCACAGACAAGCTGTCCGTGGGCCCGGACATTATTTAGGAAAACCTAAATTTTTAAATTTTTAAAAAATCTGCCACCGTCCGTGGGTGTCCGTGGCCACGGACAACCCGTCCGTGGTCCCGGACCATAGGTCCAAGGTCCCGGACCACCCACGGACAGGGGTTTTCTGGTGGTTCCCGACGATGTTTTCGGCTAAAAAATTATCACTAGTAGAAAAAGACCCTACCGCAGCGGTTGTTTGGTACCTATGGCAGCGGTTGAAAACCGCTACGATGGGTGCCGCTGCGGTAGGTAGTCTAACGCAGCGGTTCTTACTAAGAACCGCTGCGATAGGTTGTTTTTTTTTTAAAAAAAAGCGACCTATCGCAGCGGTTCTTAATAAGAACCGCTGCGATAGACCTATTTTTTTTAAAAAAAAACAACCTATCGCAGCGGTTCTTACTAAGAACCGCTGCGATAGGTTATTTTTTTTTTTTGTTTTTTCCATTCCACCCTACAATTCTACCACACACACCCAAAATCAATCAAACCTGTTAAGATATAGCAATTAACAATACCACCACAGTGGGGCATTAGATCAACCATTTCACCATTTAAATAGCCACCAAACTTATCTACGGGCAATAATCCACTTACATTTACAAATTTGAGCAAATTAATCAAATATCAACAAAATCTTTACAGAAACCACAATTTTTCCTTGAGAATTTCAAAAATATCCTACTTAATCCTACCAAACCCTAAAAGCAACCTACATTAACAGTCATGAATTCTGCCCATTCTTCGAGCACCTCGATTATATGTCCTTCACCATAACTGTAACACCCCATCCAACATTTACATACTTACAACAAACTGCAGCGGAAGAACAACCTCATCACATTACTTAACTTGTTGGTGTTACACGCCGTTAGCCACCCACGTGGCTAACAAGGCTAATACATACACAATGTATCGGTCTGATGGGCTAAATTCCCGAGCGACTATACATTGTTATTCCTTTACATTAACAACAACAATAACGACATACACCTTGTTAACTATACCGAGTATTATAAACTGGTGCCGACAACAATATCGGTCTTACTACACCTACTGTGTATGTATATACACACTTAAATAAATACCCATGTACAATGACTACCCGTCCTACTCTCGAACGGCTTCCAGCACTTCGTACCTGAAATAGGAAAAGAAGAGAAAGGGGTGGCCCCAAGGGGCTCAGCACCTTTGCTGGTATGGTAATCCCGCAGCCCACATGCTATCGGGCCACGCACAACTACTTGTCGTCTTAGCATGCGGTGATTATATTTGAATCATACATGTAACAACGAACACACATCACATAACAGACACACAACACTTAACATTTCGCCTCAATGGGCTCAACAATCGGATAATACATCCCACTTAATGAGTCACTCATGGTAATCATCATCCCTAGAGTGTTTCTCCTCCAACGGAGCTACTTCCTTAATAGGCGACACATACCCTTAAATCGGGTTATCCTTAAACGCCTTTTATCACCAACTGGGAACCATATCCATGATCCACACACTTCACATTTTACAACATATAACATACACTACATAACAAAACTTAACAACACTTTGCACGTTTCCATGTGCACAACATAACACCGCAATAAATATTGCATCACAACAAAACACACAACACAACGGGAATGGTTCTCATAGGAACCGACCCAAACATCACCAATACACTGTTGAGCCTAGAGATTGTTGCCAGTCTCATGATAAGCTCGTTACATAACTCGTTACCGTTTCGTTAGATGAACGGTTAACTTAACACAAGGTGCCCCGGATATAGTGATCCAAGCACACCGAAACAAACATAACAATAGTATGCCCCTGTGGCCCGACGTGAGTCAGTAATAGCCTTGGTTAAGCTAAAGGGTAGGTTGGGAACCAAATTGGAAAACAACCAATACATACAGAGAGGATCGAACCTGCTATGACAACGACCCCCATACTCACACGCGTGGCCGGAACAGACCGGACTCCTCATTCCCCCCGTTAGCACTTATTAGAAGTTCATCTTTGAACTTTATTAAACATTCACAAACATTGAGTTAAGTCTTGTCAGACATACACAAGGGAAAAGAGAGTCACACATTCACATACAAACACCACGCACAATCATTACATATCCAACTCACGCATAGCCGTGGTTAGAACGTTCCTTAAGTCGGAAACGTTGTTACCGGATACCGTTCTCTTACGTTTACCTAATAGTGGTTAACTAGCCCTTCAAGCGCATTAGAGGTTACCGGTATCGGCACGTAAACATACAATAACAATAATGACTGTAAACTCGTTTCATGGTTTATATCATAACGTGGCAAACATACAGAAAAACACATTGGCACACAAGCCGGTGTAATCCGTTAGGACACAGGTTGCAAGAAAACCATACCTGTCACCGGAGTCCACTTATCCTGTCCATTTATGTTCCTCGAGTAATTCTCGAACCACTGTTAACATCACATGTGTTTTTATTAACATTGGGGTAACATGTTTGTTTAAAGTCTAACGCTTATAACTTTCCCCCGTTAACTTGATTAAATAACTTAACATTTTTAACTTGTTTTTACTCTCACATTTCAATACAACTTTTTACCCACTCAAGTGTCATTTAAACTCCCCTAACATGTCCTTAACATTCTTATAACATCATTACCTACCAATCCCCATCATCACATATCATTTCATAACCTTAAACAACATCTTTGGTCCGACCGACCCACCGACCGACCCACAGCTGGGTCGGTCCATTACAGACCCTTTTTACTTCCTTACAAACATGCCCGTCCGACCCACGTCCGACCCACCATTCTGGGTCGGTCCATGTGCGAACATTTTTCCACCTTTGTAATTTGACCGACCGACCCATGTCCGACCCACCCTTTTGGGTCGGACCATTACCGAACACATTCCAAACATTTTACAGAGGCTCGACCGACCCACAAACTGGGTCGGCCCCTGGGTCGGTCGCCTCCTAAACTTACCCAAACTTTGTCAAATCTTCACCAAACTTCTCCTAAGGCCTCTTAATGTGTTCTAACATCATTTGGCACTTCAAACACTCCCTTAAGATATTCTTAAGCACTCACAAAACTATGTTTCCTAATTCCTTAAACCTTAACTTATATCTCCACAAAATTCCTAACACTTACAATGTTTTCTCCTTATGATTTCTAGGTGGCATTTCACCTACAATGACCACAACACCAAGGTGTTTCCTCTACACCTTATCATCATCTCTCAACTTCTTTTCTTACTAACTAAATCTCCTTTTTACAACTTCTTAAAACTCCTTACTCAAAACCTTACCTAAACCTCGTTTTTTTCCTTGAATAACAACATTACCTAAACCTTAAACAAACTCCTCCAAGACTTAATACATCTTAAGAACACCCATAGATTCCTTAAACTTCCAAGAAAATGCCTAAATCCTTGCATCACTCTTAATCACTTTAATACATGTTTCCCTCTCAAGTAAACATTCATTCACCTTTAATCCTTCCTAGTTCACCAAAACTCACTTACAACACTTAGAACTTCTTACACATTTTTCCCAAATTTGGCCATAGCTTCTCTTGCATTTACTCACATCCAAACACTTAGGTTTTCACCTTAAGTCATTCAATAATACCTAAAATCCATCAAACACATTTTATACACAAACTTCACATATTTGGCACTACATCACAATATAGTGCATAACTTAAATTGCTTGGCACTTAGGCCTTTAAATGCATGGCTCTTAGGCCCTTAAATTGCATAAACCTTAAACACTGAATTTCCCACATAAATAATGCCTTTGACCTGCAAATACATACACCAAAACATATGTTCTTTTACTAGTCTCCTTGAGAACATTTTACTAGGTCACTCACCATTGGCTCCTTAGGTATTTTATCAAGCAAATCTAGCTCATTTTCCTAAGGCATTTAAACTACATTGAGATAGTTTGTTTACCTCTTTTTCCTCACAAATTCTTTCTTGGTTCCTTGTAAACCGGTGGGGTGTTTGGTTGTTTGTCAACTTCTATACATTGTACAAACAACATAATGAGTATTCAAGCTTTAAGCTTCATCTCATTGTAAACCCTAGTTACATATATTGTTTTAACACATTAAGGTAATTGTTTTACCTTGGAATTGGAAGAGGACTTGAATAAGTATCAAGAGAGGACTCCTCCTAGCCCTTGGAAGATTCAAATGAAGCTAAAACAAGCAAGATAAATACACCATTGTGAGGTGAATTTTCGGACAACATGAAACATGGAGGAACATGGATTTTCTTTGAGTTTCCTTACCTTGAAGCAAAGGAGAACATGATATGCAAAAAGGTGAGCTCAAGCTCCTCCCATGGTGGTTTCTCTTGGCACCGAAATGGAGGTTTTGAAGTTTTGAAAGGACAAGATTGTAGAGCTTGGCTTAACTAAGAGAATGGTGGTGTTTGTTTTTGATTTGGTTAAGTGAGCTAGGTTTTACATGTGGTCAAAGATGGACTTCCATGGTTGTATCATGTACCATCGAGAGAGAACAAGAAGAAGAGAGGAAGAAGAGAGTGTGGAACCGTGGGAAATGAAGGAAAGGAAGGAAGAATGAAGATAGAACTTACTTTTGAAGATATTTAAGTCTTAAAGCAAATAGTAACTATGAGTCACATTTATTTACTTAACAAGTTGACATACTTGGTGACTCCTCACTACAAAAACCGGCCACCATTATGCCTAGGAGGGTGTTTTGGTCTTTGTTGACCAACTTAATCACTTATAACATTATATGTTACAAACTAGCTTATAAAAGTTACTATTCACAAACTAAGGCACATAGAAGTGAAATTTTTGATTTCCCACTAATATGGCCACCCAAATGTGATACTTTATAGTACACATGTTAATTAAAGAGTAATGATGGACATTTAGCCATTCAAAACTCATTTACAAGACAATTTTTCAAAAACGTGCTTTAAGACTCCTTAAAGCACATTTTGTGTTTTAACTTGTTTTCAAGCTTGGTTTTCTTTGGTAATTGATTTAATATGTTCATTAACATATTTATAAGATATAAGTATGACCATTAGGTCTTATACACATTTATCCCAAGCTTAGAGCACCTTTTTGCTCATATTGACTTTAAGGTATTACCTTGTGTTTTGTTTGGTTTCATTGTCTACCAAAGTTTCCTAAGGACTTATTTAGCCTTATTAAATCATAATTGAATGTTATCAAGTCTTGGTAGGCTCTTTGGGTCCTAACCAAGTTCACTCATAGCTTAGAGCATGTTTTTGCTCAAACTGTGTCTTAGTGCTTTATTGCACTTTACTATGTTTAAATTGTTCACTGATGTTTCTAAGGCACTTTTTAGCCTTTATATAACATAATTTGATATTTAAACCACATATCAAGGTTTGGGGTATTTCAATCTACCCCCCTTAAAAGAACTTCGTCCTCGAAGTTCACACTTTTCACACATCATTAGATTAGAACACAGTAATCACTTGGAAATAAACTTCCTTAACCAAACACACTTTACATCACAACCTCGGACTTGATGGTCCGGGCAACACATTCACATCCACACATAACATAACATATCCAAATGATAACCTCGGACTCTATGGTCCGGGTATCTTAACAACACTTACACATACATAACAACCCCTTTGACTCACTGGTCTTGGGTAACATCACAACATTTGGACTCATAGGCCTTGATAGTATACACTTTAGGAAATCCACGTCAAAACAACATTCGTTACACACCACACAACATGTCAGAGCATGTATAGCAATCAAAAATATCCTTGATATACACTGTGATCCCGTAGAACACGGTCGCGATGGACACCTTCCGTCCCCGTGCCTTTAGGAGATTAAAACAATCACATAAGTTTTAAAATTTCCTTGTGAGGTTAAGTAAGAGGACTTTAATTATGTAAAGTATCCATCAACGTTTTATAAATACCAATTTAAAATCCTTTTGAAAACACACACAACTCCAAGTCCAACTTAAGCTCTTTGCTTCTTTCCTTAGCGTGGTTATTTGTGGCCACTTATAGGGAGTTTCAAGAGTCATCCAACCCTGATGTGATCAGCATCAGTGTTGAACTATCCTTCCACTCCAATTTGTGTTCGGCTTCCCTTGATCGCATGCAAATCAAGTTCCACCTCCCACTTCATTTTCAAGCATCAAGTAAGTCACTCATTTCCAATTTTCTATCTTTCGAATCATTCTAGTCATGATCACAACATCTCCAAAGGATAGAACTCCGTCTATCAGTTACCTCCATTCACTTTTAATCCTGTTGCCTAGGGAATCTTATTCTCACTAGGTTCTATGTCGGTATCATGCCCTTTCATGCATCACTATAAATACATATATAATATATACATATATTTTCAAAATACAACACCTGGTTTTACATTTATACACTGTCGGGGCTTTTGTTCCCCCGGGAGTTTATCTACTCCCCACACTTGTACAATCACACACAACTGTTAACAAACACACACACTTATCACAATGGTATTCGCATCATCTGTGCGCAATTACCACAATTAAACCATGAATGAATGTGTATGTTTACGTAACACACACACCAATCATCAAAACAAACAATAATTTTGTGCTATGCACAATACGAGTCACATACACTACGTACACTTGTACGGTAATATACACCAAGTGGTTTTGCGCTCTACCCCCCTTAAAAGGGATTACGCCCACGTAATCAATCACTAAACATTGCTTAAATGCTCTGCCGTCGTGAAGTGTTTTAACTTCCACGCGGTCTATTACACAACGGATTCTGATTAGAGGATCTCAACCATATTGGCGGTTTAGTCCGTAAACCAAGAATTCGCATTGGAGTTATAACTCATAACCGGTTTCGGTCCTGGCCTGTGAGGCTTTTAGGCATTAATAATTAGCCATTCACTCATGTTCACCATGTACATTCAACACTTGAATCACTGGTTCACTAGTTTCTGCTGCGAAACTCTAATAACTGTAGAGCTTAATTGCTCCCTTTTGTTATTCTTACCGTATTGTACATCCCCAATTGTCACCTTCATCTTGGTAACAATGGTTTCTCAACCGACGCACGGTATCTTTTACCCTGAGCGGATTCGGTGAGTTTCACAATTTTCCATCCACTTCCATGATAATTTACTGTGTATACAGCTATGTATTTCACAATGATTGACTTGTTCCCTTCCGACTTACTGTCGGTTGAGATTGAGCTACTACCTAGTGTGTAGTGCTCTCTCAGCTATTTCCAATATTTGGGGTATATTCCATACCGATATTTGGTAGTTAGTGCTACTGTAGTCACTTACTGTTAATCATGTCTTCACATTCGGTTTTGTACAAGTACTCCTTTATTGGTGCGGCCTTGCATTTCCTATGCATCGGCCATTACAACATTATTCACAATTAACATGTTTCCAATTCCTAGCTATCTCATTCGATCATTACTGCGCAAGTGCAATACCAAAACACTCAGTCATACAGAGTGCAGAGGCGTAAACTCTTGACAGTAAATCCCTTATGCGATCGCCATGGAATTCACACTGAGTTCCTCATCACACAGTACCAACCACTGGCTTATTGCCCAGTCTGTTTAACATCACTCATCTTGCATCTCCACTGAGTTTAACTCATAACTGATCTTATCTTTTACGTTTTCGTTTAACAACATTTATACAACGGTCGCTTGGTGCGCACCGTGCTCTTACTTATTGTATATCATCCGCTTATGTCGTATCTGCTGTCACCTCAACTTCCACACATAAATTTACATTATTCATATTATGGTTCACCCCTCATTTGGATGACCACTGAATGCTCCTTGAGCATCGATCATTCGAGTCACAAGCCGGTATTATTCAGCTCGGTGTTTCACTTTATACACACGTACTACTAAGCTAATTTCTCTTTCATTAATAACATCGTCCATCCTTAACATATTTCTTGAACCTGATTCACATAACTACCGCTCCTGCGGTGTCACAATATCGAGAGGTATCCCCACTCTTAATGCAGTGGTTCGTTTACCACTCTATTCACTTATACAACATAAACTTCTACCATCAGTCGAATTCATATGATATATCCTGCTTTTGGATTATAAGCCTTATTTGCCTTGAGCTGGGCTCATTATAGGCTGTCCACACACATGTACTTCTCTGTACCGTATCACATGGTCGTTGCATCACGTTTCCTTTCATGGGATGCCCCTTAGGATTGTCAGTCCGTCTCCTGACCACTTATGTCTAAACTGGGTGTTAGTTTCAACCCTTATGCTTCTGTCATGCATTTCATTCAACAATTGTTGATGCAAACACCCCTCAAGGATTGTTCCTGGGTGTTGCTAAGTTATCATTTACATTCCGTTAGTTACGCCTTTCGCGTTCTTTACTGGTTATTATCTTCTTCTGTGAAGATTAACATTTACTGGTAGTGTAGGTACTTATTCTGGGAATTTATCCGTTCATTGCACATTAATGTGTCCACATTAGTCATCTACGTGCCATGTACAGGCTAGGTCACCGTTCCAGCTAACATGTTTTATCCCTAAGGATTCTTAAGACACATGTGATGTCTTTACATAACAGTTTGTGCCCATCGCACTTCCTAACTCTTAAACATTTCCTTGAAAGGAGTTCACTAATGCTTTTAGTCTTGCTAACTTAACTGAATTCTTTAACCTCAACTATTCCTTGTAATCCTTAGCTCTCGTTTGATTTATACTGCTGACCGTAGACGGAGTCGACTACTTCCCGTGTTTCGGACTCCACTCGTATACATATGTGGGGTACCATACTGATACATTGCTACCTACCCAACTAACCCATAAGTAGGTCTGTCAGGCCCACAAGCTCCTATCGGAGTGCGGTCGTCCCACAATTCAGTTGGTACACTCGTAGTGTCCGTCACACGCCTAGGTGAAGTATTCTGTTGTCAACTCCCTTATATTGTCCCTTGACAATATTCATTCCATGCTTCCCGAACTTAATCGAGGGAAAGTTTATCCATTGTTGTATCCTCGCCAACTGTCCTTGGTTTTACTGGCTTGGTTTAAAAGAAGGTTGGAAAGAAGTGTTGGTTTGAAAGAAAATCTGGTTTTGAAAAGAAAAGGGTTTGAATAAATCTGGGTTTGAAAGAAAATTTTCATGGTTTCACAACATCTTCTTACCTTAGCCAAGTCTAGCTTCTTGCTGACTGGTGTACTTACAATCACAGAGGTTAGGCTATTAAGCCCTTCCACGGTTACAATGATCTCACTTAACTTCATGGTACTTCACCAAGTACTTGCAGTGGTTATAAATTTCCCGAACAGCCCTGTTATAGCAGCACTTGCTACGGCAAGTGCGCCATGCTAACTGGCTATCGGTTTAACACATACTAGTTGTGGTATTGTTTTTACCCATATTGTCATCAGTGGCCTTGTTGGCCCTTACTGATCTTACTGTCTTGATAATAACTCTTCTAGGTGATTTCTCACTGTCTTCACATGACGATCATCAACTAGGGTGTTTCCCATTCTGGGAGACCCCTTTTCCTTGGTATTGTATTCTCTTTGTAGCCCGTTCCACGTATTTGGGCACTACATTGTAGTTCCCTTGTCGGTTGGTATACCGTTGGTGTATTATTTATCAACTGTGGTTCCGTAGACACTCGTCTCGGGTGTTATTAATCCATTTCTTGCCCGTTGCACGGTAGGTGCGTTGCAAGCTGGTTATTCTCGACTGCTCTGCATGTCGACCCAGGTTGCCGGAAATTCTATTCTCCAATACACAAGATCCTTCATTCATTGCTATGAAATGCGGTTAACATTATTCAGATGGAGACCGTCTCCGGGATTCCCAGTTTTCGGGATCTACCGTATGACAGGTTCTCCGTACCCTAAGGGTATTTAATAACAGCCAGATCGGGTATTCCCGAGTAAGAGAGGACTTCCATCTCCCTGGCGTTGTTTCCCCAAGTTATATACAGGGAATGTGGAGGGTGGGATGGATATTGTAGGTTTCCAGTAGCCACTGGTAGTTCCTAACTAGCGTATCTCTCACGCTATCACTCAACCCTTAACCCAAAGTACTAAAATCCTAACTCGGTACTTCCTAAGCTCGGTAATTCAGTCATCAGAGCGATACTTCGCTCTGATACCACTTTTTGTAACACCCCATCCAACATTACATACTTACAACAAACTGCAGCGGAAGAACAACCTCATCACATTACTTAACTTGTTGGTGTTACACGCCGTTAGCCACCCACGTGGCTAACAAGGCTAATACATACACAATGTATCGGTCTGATGGGCTAAATTCCCGAGCGACTATACATTGTTATTCCTTTACATTAACAACAACAATAAGACATACACCTTTAACTATACCGAGTATTATAAACTGGTGCCGACAACAATATCGGTCTTACTACACCTACTGTATGTATATACACTTAATAAATACCCATGTACAATGACTACCCGTCCTACTCTCGAACCTTCGAACGGCTTCACCACTTCGTACCTGAAATAGGAAAAGAAGAGAAAGGGGTGGCCCCAAGGGGCTCAGCACCTTTGCTGGTATGGTAATCCCGCAGCCCACATGCTATCGGGCCACGCACAACTACTTGTCGTCTTAGCATGCGGTGATTATATTTGAATCATACATGTAACAACGAACACACATCACATCACAGACACACAACACTTAACATTTCGCCTCAATGGGCTCAACAATCGGATAATACATCCCACTTAATGAGTCACTCATGGTAATCATCATCCCTAGAGTGTTTCTCCTCCAACGGAGCTACTTCCTTAATAGGCGACACATACCCTTAAATCGGGTTATCCTTAAACGCCTTTTATCACCAACTGGGAACCATATCCATGATCCACAACTTCACATTTTACAACATATAACATACACTACATAACAAAACTTAACAACACTTTGCACGTTTCCATGTGCACAACATAACACCGCAATAAATATTGCATCACAACAAACACACAACACAACGGGAATGGTTCTCATAGGAACCGACCCAAACATCACCAATACACTGTGAGCCTAGAGATTGTTGCCAGTCTCATGATAAGCTCGTTACATAACTCGTTACCGTTTCGTTAATGAACGGTTAACTTAACACAAGGTGCCCCGGATATAGTGATCCAAGCACACCGAAACAAACATAACAATAGTATGCCCCTGTGGCCCGACGTGAGTCAGTAATAGCCTTGGTTAAGCTAAAGGGAGGTTGGGAACCAAATTGGAAAACAACCAATACATACAGAGAGGATCGAACCTGCTATGACAACGACCCCCATACTCACACGCGTGGCCGGAACAGACCGGACTCCTCATTCCCCCCGTTAGCACTTATTAGAAGTTCATCTTTGAACTTTATTAAACATCACAAACATTGAGTTAAGTCTTGTCAGACATACACAAGGGAAAAGAGAGTCACACATTCACATACAAACACCACGCACAATCATTACATATCCAACTCACGCATAGCCGTGGTTAGAACGTTCCTTAAGTCGGAAACGTTGTTACCGGATACCGTTCTCTTACGTTTACCTAATAGTGGTTAACTAGCCCTTCAAGCGCATTAGAGGTTACCGGTATCGGCACGTAAACATACAATAACAATAATGACTGTAAACTCGTTTCATGGTTTATATCATAACGTGGCAAACATACAGAAAAACACATTGGCACACAAGCCGGTGTAATCCGTTAGGACACAGGTTGCAAGAAAACCATACCTGTCACCGGAGTCCACTTATCCTGTCCATTTATGTTCCTCGAGTAATTCTCGAACCACTGTTAACATCACATGTGTTTTTATTAACATTGGGGTAACATGTTTGTTTAAAGTCTAACGCTTATAACTTTCCCCCGTTAACTTGATTAAATAACTTAACATTTTTAACTTGTTTTACTCTCACATTTTAATACAACTTTTTACCCACTCAAGTGTCATTAAACTCCCCTAACATGTCCTTAACATCTTATAACATCATTACCTACCAATCCCCATCATCACATATCATTTCATAACCTTAAACAACATTTTGGTCCGACCGACCCACCGACCGACCCACAGCTGGGTCGGTCCATTACAGACCCTTTTACTTCCTTACAACATGCCCGTCCGACCCACGTCCGACCCACCATTCTGGGTCGGTCCATGTGCGAACATTTTTCCACCTTTGAATTGACCGACCGACCCATGTCCGACCCACCCTTTTGGGTCGGACCATTACCGAACATTCCAACATTTTACAGAGGCTCGACCGACCCACAAACTGGGTCGGCCCCTGGGTCGGTCGCCTCCTAAACTTACCAAACTTTGCAATCTTCACCAAACTTCTCCTAAGGCCTCTTAATGTGTTCTAACATCATTTGGCACTTCAAACACTCCCTTAAGATATTCTTAAGCACTCACAAAACTATGTTTCCTAATTCCTTAAACCTTAACTTATATCTCCACAAAATTCCTAACACTTACAATGTTTTCTCCTTATGATTTCTAGGTGGCATTTCACCTACAATGACCACAACACCAAGGTGTTTCCTCTACACCTTATCATCATCTCTCAACTTCTTTTCTTACTAACTAAATCTCCTTTTTACAACTTCTTAAAACTCCTTACTCAAAACCTTACCTAAACCTCGTTTTTTCCTTGAATAACAACATTACCTAAACCTTAAACAAACTCCTCCAAGACTTAAATACATCTTAAGAACACCCATAGATTCCTTAAACTTCCAAGAAAATGCCTAAATCCTTGCATCACTCTTAATCACTTTAATACATGTTTCCCTCTCAAGTAAACATTCATTCACCTTTAATCCTTCCTAGTTCACCAAAACTCACTTACAACACTTAGAACTTCTTACACATTTTTCCCAAATTTGGCCATAGCTTCTCTTGCATTTACTCACATCCAAACACTTAGGTTTTCACCTTAAGTCATTCAATAATACCTAAAATCCATCAAACACATTTTATACACAAACTTCACATATTTGGCACTACATCACAATATAGTGCATAACTTAAATTGCTTGGCACTTAGGCCTTTAAATGCATGGCTCTTAGGCCCTTAAATTGCATAAACCTTAAACACTGAATTTCCCACATAAATAATGCCTTTGACCTGCAAATACATACACCAAAACATATGTTCTTTTACTAGTCTCCTTGAGAACATTTTACTAGGTCACTCACCATTGGCTCCTTAGGTATTTTATCAAGCAAATCTAGCTCATTTTCCTAAGGCATTTAAACTACATTGAGATAGTTTGTTTACCTCTTTTTCCTCACAAATTCTTTCTTGGTTCCTTGTAAACCGGTGGGGTGTTTGGTTGTTTGTCAACTTCTATACATTGTACAAACAACATAATGAGTATTCAAGCTTTAAGCTTCATCTCATTGTAAACCCTAGTTACATATATTGTTTTAACACATTAAGGTAATTGTTTTACCTTGGAATTGGAAGAGGACTTGAATAAGTATCAAGAGAGGACTCCTCCTAGCCCTTGGAAGATTCAAATGAAGCTAAAACAAGCAAGATAAATACACCATTGTGAGGTGAATTTTCGGACAACATGAAACATGGAGGAACATGGATTTTCTTTGAGTTTCCTTACCTTGAAGCAAAGGAGAACATGAATATGCAAAAAGGTGAGCTCAAGCTCCTCCCATGGTGGTTTCTCTTGGCACCGAAATGGAGGTTTTGAAGTTTTGAAAGGACAAGATTGTAGAGCTTGGCTTAACTAAGAGAATGGTGGTGTTTGTTTTTGATTTGGTTAAGTGAGCTAGGTTTTACATGTGGTCAAAGATGGACTTCCATGGTTGTATCATGTACCACCGAGAGAGAACAAGAAGAAGAGAGGAAGAAGAGAGTGTGGAACCGTGGGAAATGAAGGAAAGGAAGGAAGAATGAAGATAGAACTTACTTTTGAAGATATTTAAGTCTTAAAGCAAATAGTAACTATGAGTCACATTTATTTACTTAACAAGTTGACATACTTGGTGACTCCTCCACTACAAAAACCGGCCACCATTATGCCTAGGAGGGTGTTTTGGTCTTTGTTGACCAACTTAATCATCTTAAACATTATATGTTACAAACTAGCTTATAAAAGTTACTATTCACAAACTAAGGCACATAGAAGTGAAATTTTTGATTTCCCACTAATATGGCCACCCAAATGTGATACTTTATAGTACACATGTTAATTAAAGAGTAATGATGGACATTTAGCCATTCAAACTCATTTACAAGACAATTTTTCAAAAACGTGCTTTAAGACTCCTTAAAGCACATTTTGTGTTTTAACTTGTTTTCAAGCTTGGTTTTCTTTGGTAATTGATTTAATATGTTCATTAACAATTTATAAGATATAAGTATGACCATTAGGTCTTTACACATTTATCCCAAGCTTAGAGCACCTTTTTGCTCATATTGACTTTAAGGTATTACCTTGTGTTTTGTTTGGTTTCATTGTCTACCAAAGTTTCCTAAGGACTTATTTAGCCTTATTAAATCATAATTGAATGTTATCAAGTCTTGGTAGGCTCTTTGGGTCCTAACCAAGTTCACTCATAGCTTAGAGCATGTTTTTGCTCAAACTGTGTCTTAGTGCTTTATTGCACTTTACTATGTTTAAATTGTTCACTGATGTTTTAAGGCACTTTTTAGCCTTTATATAATATAATTTGATATTTAAACCACATATCAAGGTTTGGGGTATTTCAATAACCATCTACCAAGTCTTCAAAAGCCTTGAAATTAACACAAAAAGAAATATGATTAGTTGCTAATAATACTTTGAGTTTAAGAATCAATGTTAAAAATTATCTACAAAACCAAATATTTCAGAATGCTACTTACCTTGTCTAGAGACTCTCTGGCAAGTCTCGGTCCCGCTATCAAGTCACTCATAAACCGAATGACATAGTAGCCACATTCCGAACCTCCCGGCTGCTGTGGACACTGCACATTCATATACGTACATATTCAAATCGATTTAACACATAAATTATAATACTGTTCCTATGTCAAAACTAATGAACATATTACAAAATTTGAATAAGGACTACAAAAATACCTTGACTACATTCCACGGAATGCTCTTAAATCTCTCTCCCTGGACATTCGTTAGTACAGATACAAAGGCACTAGAATTCATACACACAGATAAAGTAAAAGTTATCAATCAGATGATTAAGAAATTACTAAAAATTGATAATTAATCAGTTAAGTAAATTCATCACCTCATCACATGTTATATATAAGTGGCTCTCTTGGGACAGAGATGCTGAGTCAAGCTGCAGGACTCTTGGGCTTTTTAGACAGAGAACGAGCAAAGACCAGTGTCGGCTGTTCATAGATTACAATACAGGCAGAACTTAATTCAATCAATTACATAATACAAATATCATAATTTTTAAACTAATTAACATTAGATAAAATTCTTACACTTGATGAAAAGGCAGCATTATGTAAGATTTATCTGCAACTAGACACGCATGTATCACATTTGACAAGTACTGGACCAACGATTGGGGGTCAGATCCCATATTAGCTTCGGAACAGTAGTCAGGGCATAAGAACCCGAAACTACTATTCTCATGTACTTGGACCGCCTTGTCATCATAAACCTGCACAATATAATGAAACTAATATTATGAATTTAATTTTCAAATATAAGAGTAAAATGTGTAACAACGTATGGTAATTACTCACATGTAAGCCGATTGAGAATCGACGCACTCAACCAATCCTTCGTGAACAACTCCACAAAATCAGTAAGATAGATTTCAAAACTCTGAGCGCCTGTATAGTGAAAGAGATCCGGTCTTGGTTCCATTGTAACCGAATCTCTTGCTGGCGGCGTCATCAACAGTGGGGAGTGCAATACTCTCACTGCTTGGGGGTAAGGCGTCAGAACCGCCGGTTGTAGCAAATTCGATCTCATCGCAACTCTAGTCGCGGATGCCATCGAAGGATTAGCTGGAGCAACAACAACTCTCTTTCCTTTTGCCTTACCAGAATTTGATTGAATGTGTTCCTAATATATTAATTTAATAAGTATATGTTTCTACTCTAGGATATGTTAAAGAATAAGTTTTTTCATGGGGTTACCTGCTGCTCCCCAAGCTTAATCAATCTACTGGGCCACTGTACTGTCATGGATTCAGCTTGACGAAGGGTGGATATGTCTGCAGTGGGCACCGGTATCTGACAATCCGCGTAAGCAGGCGCGTAACCTTCAACAAGCACCCGGCCATGGTACTCTCGGAGCGCTGCATTCCTCACGGTGTCTCCAGCACAAGACTTGAAAAGTTTTCCCCACCCTACTTCGACTTCGTCAACGCCAATCTCTTGGAACAATGTGCAGTCAATCGGTTGCTAAATTTTCAAAATTAAAGATTTTAGATGCACATAAACAAGTGTATAATTTGTTTTTTTTTGTATTCGTAGTTAACATGTTGTTCTAACCTTGAGAGATGAATATGGAAATGGGTTGACGGAGTGAACACTACTGGGAGGCACTGTTGCGGGCTCTGATGCTTGTGCCTGATCTGGCGGTCTAGAAACCTCCTGACTCATCCTCTCAGATCGGATCATATCAATAGCTTGAGCGATCGACTCCCGAAACTCACTTCGTAGTCGCTGCTCGAGCTCCGCATTCTGGCGTAAGTGCTCCTCATATGAAATGCTCCCTCCTGCACCGTGTCTGGACCCAGGATTACCGAAGGCTTGGCGTATACCGACATGACCACCAAAGCCTACTGCACGACCCGGATGATCCTTCTTCCCGAGAGCGCGGGAAAGTGGATCATCCTGCCTAACGGGCTGCCAACTGCCCTGGGTGATCTGGGAGCTTAACTCTTCCTGTTATGGAGTTTAATAAGTCAATAAGGATACTTCGGTTTATTTAACTGCTATTGTTACTCTATAAATATAATAAACATTTTTTAAACTAAAAATCACTTACCATTTGGTTGATGACCTCTCTCGTGGCGTCATCATACTCAGCAGGTGCCGCCGGATTTGAAGGTTTCTTCCGTCGACTTAAGTCCCAAACCTTCATCCTTCGTTCGCTGACATTCGAGCCAGCTGGCAGCAACCCCTCTTTCTCCCACTGCGGCACACGCTGAGCAATACTTGTACTCCCCATGTGATGGGGGTAACGATTTTTTTTTGCATTTTGTTGTTGTTTCTCACGTATAGCCTACATATATGTATGAAAAGACAAATTATGCAAATAATATATGAAAAAGACGAATTAACCAAATGAACTCTAAGGACACTTTAAACATTTATCATACAAAAGAACAACTAATAGTGTGAAACTCACCTTGAACTCAGGGGTCAAACGCTTCGCAACAAACTCATTCCACTGCTCCTCAGTAATACCATCATATTTTTGCCACGGTGGTCTCCGATCATCCACATCTTCACCTTCTGCCTCCTCTATCTCTGCGGGCTCCTCACAGTAAATGTACTGCCTCGTGAGCAGAGATCTGAAGTCTTTGAATTGTGTGGCAATCCCCTTCATCACATCATCCTTCAGAGAAGGATCTATACAGAATCGTCCTATATGCACAAAAAAAAATGGATTAGTGTAAAAAAGTAACTATATAAATCTTAAAACAAACTATTAAGTGTAACAAATACCTTGAGACGTTCAAATATCTGCTCCTTCAACGCCTGAGGCACTTGCTTCCAATTGTGGTTTATATTGAAATATGTACTCACCAAATGCCTGGCTAGAGCAGTGAAATCATTTTTCCAGGTACCCGTGGGCTGATTAAATTCATTGAACTCCAAAGGCTTTGTCGGGGGCCTCTATTTGCTTTCAGCCCACGGGTTGCCCCTCGTTTTTTGGGTTTCTTGAGAGGTGGAAGAGCAACTTGTAACTCTTGTCCTTCCTGTGAAGGCCCTGCTGTCTCGGTCTGCTGTGGGGTGGTCTCTACGTCTGCTTTCTTTGATTTCTTTTTACCACCTCGTGTGGTGTTTTGCCGGTCTACTCTGTTGTGGCTGAGTTTCCCCAGTCAGGAGCAGTCGTCCTATAGGATCATCAATAGGATCATCATCCACTGAGGAACAAAAACACACACATTAGATCAATATTCATGGAACGATGTATAATTGCAAAAATAAACATAAATAATTAATTATGATAACATTGTAACAACAATAATACGAATTATGTAATTTCAACCAATGGTATTACCTAGACATAGTAACATATATCATGATCTGTTTTCTACCCAAACCCCCTCATTATGCTCTGATCGAGCGTAGATGGTCTGAACATCATCATTTTTTAAATCATCAGTTGAATCATGCAACCCTGTATGCAACGATACAGTTTCATCTATCATCTCATTATCATCATCGTCGTTGTTTTCATCCTCAAACAAAACCGGTCTTCTCCCTGGAAGAACAACATGCCATCTACTAGCTTTTGGGTCTTCAACATAAAACACCTGGTCACAGTCTTTACCCAACACAAACTGATCTTCCTTATTAGTTGTAACACGTGAAAGATCAACCAAAATAAGTCCTTTATCATTTTGGAGTCCATGTCGGTTGTCCACCCAATTGCAGCGGAACAATAGAAACGAATCAATGTGATAGTTTAGTTCCCATATGTCCTCTATCACACCATAATACCAACTACTACTGCTCATTGGTTGAACCTGGTTACCTAGACCATATTCAGTCACCGAAGCTTCAATTTTTACCCCACTGTTCTGATGTATTGATTTAGCATCTTGGCGTGCAGTGTAGTATGTGCATCCATTAATGTCATACCCTTCAAACGATACAATATCTGTTCCAGACCAACAGCTAGACATCTGATTTCTTCACTGACATCTTCGGGGTTCAATGAAGCTTGCTCAAACACATATTCCTTAAACCATTGGACGAATACTCGATTTTGTTCTTTTTAAGCCAGATACGGTTTTTGGTAGGGTTTTGTCGACTCAACTCAGCAATGTGAATATCGAAGTAGGGTTCAACAACCTCAAGGTGTTGTAGTACAAACAAATGTGCCTGATTAATAAGATCACGAGAGATACGAACAACCTTTTTGCCAATAACTCCTTTACCCTTAAATCTACCATGGTGACGTGGTTTGGGAATACCAATTGACTCTGCATCGTTCAAATAACTTGTCACGAATTCTGTGACTTCCTCAGTCACTGTTGCTTCGATGATACTGCCTTCCGGTCTATATCTGTTTTTCATTCTACCCTTCAGAATCCCCATATATCGTTCGAAAGGATACATGTAACGTAAGTAACCGGACCACACAATTTGATCTCTCGGACAATATGCACTACTAAATGCACCATTATGTCGAAGAAAGATGGTGGGAAATAAATCTCAAGCTGGCATATTGTCACAACAATTTCATGTTGCAGATCATCGAGGGTGTCTGAGTCAATTGCCTTGCAGCAGACAGCGTTGAAGAAGAAACATAATCGAGTTAGAGCATTTCTGACATTTTCTGGTAATATCCCTCGTATTGCAACTGGAAGAAGATGCAACATTAACACATGATAATCATGAGATTTCATGCCTAACAGTTTCAAATCCTTCATAGAAACTAGGTTCTTCCAGTTTGAAGAGTACCCAGATGGTACCTTCAATGTGTGCAAACACTTGCAAAAACTTAATTTTTCACTCTTAGAGAGGGTATAACACGCAGGAGGTAGATATGTTCGCTTCTCATCCTCTATTGGGTGTAGTTCTTTCGTATGCGCAACTCTTGCATATCTCTCCTCACCTTCAATCCGTCTTTCGTCTTGCCGGGTATGTTGAGCAAAGTACCACACACTGCCTCACCGACGTTCTTCACAATGTGCATGATATCCAAACAATGTCGAACAGGCATATGCCGCCAATACGGTAGATCCCAAAAAATGGAACGTTTTTTCCAAATGTTCTTCGGCGGCTTGGATGTGTTTCCAAAGACATTTTCAATGTCTTTTACCTTTGCATACACTTCCTCTGATTCAAAGGCAGACGAGCCACACGAGTCTCGGCTCATTGTTGAACAGCTTTCGCTTTCTCGAACGGTAAGGATGGTCTACTGGAAGAAACCGTCGATGACACATGTAAACATTTTTGCCGCAGTGCTTCAGACGATCTGAACATGTGTCATCCTCACATACCGGACACGCTTTGAATCCTTTCACCGAGTATCCTGACAAGTTCCCATAGGCAGGAAAGTCGTTAACAGTACAGAACAACATCGCCTTCAGTGTGAAATTTTCTTTCGCATGAGCATCATATACCACTGTCCCTTCATTCCACAACAAGTTCAGATCGTCGATCAGTGGTGCAAGATATACGTCAATGTTATGACCAGGTTGCTTTGGACCAGAAATTAGGAGTGATAACATAATGTATTTTCGTTTCATGCACAACCATGACGGTAAATTGTAGATCACTAGTAGCACCGGCCAAGTGCTGTGCTGACTGCTCAACGTGCCATACGGGTTCATCCCATCGGTACACAATCCAAGTCTCAGATTCCTATCCTCATCCCCAAAATGATGTTTGAATTTTCTGTTGATATTTCTCCACTGAGGTCCGTCTGCAGGATGTCTTAATTTTTCATCAATTTTTCTACCATCCGCGTGCCATCGTAAGTTCTTCGCATCTTTCGGGTTGGCAAACAACCGTTTGAATCTAGGAATTATCGGCAAGTACCACAATAATTTCACTGGACGATTTTTTTTCTGAAAGGAGGAATCCTCATCCTTGTCCTTGTACCGGGACAACAAACATTTAGGACACTTGTCTAGATGTTCGTATTCACCCCTATAAAGCACACAGTTATTTGGGCAAGCATGAATCTTTTTATATTCAACTCCCATTGGACACATCCATTTCTTTGCCTCGTAGGTGGATGTAGGAAGACCATTCTCATCAGGAAGCATATCATGTATCAGCTCTAGAAATGACGTGAAACACTTGTCACCAACTCCATATTTCCCCTTTAAGTTGAACAAATTAAGTACAGCAGTCAATTTTGTGTATTTAACGCACGAAGGGTACAAAGGTGTCTTTGATGCGTCCAACAATCTTTGATACTCTTCCGGCTTATCGACAAAAGTATCGCAACATTTTCTAACATTTCATCCATTTGCTCATCATGGTGAGTGGCTCACTGTCATCGAATCCTGAATCACTTAACGGTACCGACTCATTGATGGTATTGAAGGTGTGGGCGGTACTTGCGTAACGTGGATCATGAGCACTTGATGATGTTGAAGCACTAGCTGCAACAGTTTCTCCATGAAAATTCCATCTTTAATGTGGCATGAATCCACGGGACTTAAGATGAAATCTAATTTCCTCAATGTCTTCATATTTCCTTACGACCCCACAGTCAACACAAGGACATGAAATATTGTCCGCCTTTGTTCTGTCCTTGTGTTGCACTGCCGCTTTGAGAAACTCTTTCAGCTTCTCATCAAAGTAGTGATCCCCTCGATCACCGTACATCCAGTCACGCTCCATTCTATATGTGAAAACAAAACAAGTTTAGATTGATTTGTCTTTCAGTTTCGTCTGCATTTGTATATGGAGCATGTTTCTACTGGATGTACGGTTGCAACCAAACTCAGCACTACTCTATGGTTCAACCAACTAACGTAGCCTAAGTACTCTAACGTTCCAACGTAACTAATCTAGCCTTATTCTAACAATTCTAACACATTTAATTTAACTTCAACAAATCATTGCATTATTAAAACAAAAAATAAAGTTTAATTACTTACTTGTTTTAAGGTTGTACAGAGGGGAAGCTAGGAGACTGCTTTGGTGATGGGCTGGGAAAGTACTGGTACAAATCCAATAGCAGATTCAGAAGACCTGACAAAGAAAAGTAAAGATTGTTATACACAAATAACAATAAAATTAATTAATAAGACTAATACGATTCTAGAAAAAATTCGGCATGACCTTTGCGTAATCGTGTTAATCCCATGCTTATCATTAAGCATTCACCAACATCTTATTTACCACGACAAATAAATTCAACAATTGGCAGCAACCATCCTTATTCCCAATCACTCAACCGACAAATAAATTCAACAATTGGCAGCAACCATCCTTATTCACAATCACTCAATATAACCACAACCACTTTTTCACAATAATTAATTAAACAAACAAAGAGAAAAGATAGATGAAGATGTTACCTTTTCACTCTTAGTCCACAGCAGAATAAATAAGGAAGAAGAAGTAGAGACCACCCCAATTACTGCAGACAGCGGGGAAGCAAGGAAATAATATTAGGGGGGCAAAAATCCATTATTATAAGCATTATCATATTAAGAAAATAAAAAAGAGAAAAAATATAGATGAAGATGTTACCTTTCAGCTCATGCTGCACAACAGAAGCAATGAGGAAGAAAGAGACATAGAGACCACCCCAATTACTGCAGACAGGGTGAAGCAAGGTAATAATATTAGGGGGGGCAAGAAATCCATTACTATAAGCATTATCATATTAAGCACGTATATACTGCAATGTAATGGGAGAACATAGATGTTATAAAGTTATAGATCTTACCACTTTATTAATGTGAAACTTGAAGTTAATTTTTTTAATAGTTTGAGAATTAAGAACAAAATGATTTGTAGTTATTCATTTTCTTTTCGTACAATTTCAATCAATATGAATTTAAATTATAAATTTTTTATATATGAATTGTTTAATACCGTACAAGCTGCTCGCAGTTTAAAGGCGTTTAATTAACATCTGTTTGAGCTCTATTTATTTATTTGTACAGTTAGTGTGCTGCTTGTTATGCAGTATATCTCCTCTGTTTTATTTGAGTTAACATTTTTTGGTTACATTTTTCTTACGTCCCACGCTCTTCTTTGACTTATAAAGGTTGTAATTTTTTTCAAGGCTCTTTGCGAAAAAAGTAATACAGTATAAAAAGTAATAATAGAATATGGCGAGAAGAAAGGGATTTGCAATTCTGCATGTGACTCTCGTTAGTTTTTATATATTTTTGAAATAAGTATGATGGATCATGGATGTATCTTGTATGATTTTATTTTACATAGTTGAAAGACTTTGAATTATTTGTATAGGAATTATAGGGCGAACGTCATATATAACATGTTTACTTGTTTAGATGTTTAGTGTTGAGATTTTTAAGAGAAAAACTTATTAATCTTAATTCAACTAGTAGTGCAATTTTCTGTAAATAAAAAGTAGTTTATATGTTCACTCAATTTATTAGAGCCTTTGTTATAGATTATTACCTAGGATACAAAATATTTTGTTATAAAGTTTTTTTATATTTTTATGGGACATAATTTGATGAATTAATATTTATATGTTAGATGAGTTATTTGTATCATTGAACCGTATTATCCGTACCGTTACTCCCGTACTTCGTACTATTGATAACCCGTATTAAAACCCCGTACCGTTTTTTACAACCTTGGTTTATATGCCTTATTTGTATATTGATTTGCTATTTTTAGTTTTTAATATCTTTCATAGTTTCATAGTCATGTTTATAATTCTAGTTCTATATTTATATAACTAAATTTATCATCCGTATCATTAACCCCGTTTTATCCGTACTCGTACTTCCGTATCGAATACTTCAGATGACCCGTACTAAACTCCCGTACCGTTTTTTACAACTTTGGGTTGTATGCAGAGGGCACAAACAGCAAAAATATCAACTCGGCATTTTATCGAACATTATATGCACAACTATTTAAACTTGTTCAATAATCTATCTATATTCAAATTATGCACACAACTAAAGTAACATTCAATAACTATATTACAACTAGTTATTCAATCAACAAGCCAATAATTAACATATTTCGAAGATCGAATTCGGAAATCGAATTACCTAGGGTTCCGCAGCTGGCGGTGGTGGATCGACGCCTGCGCGACCACCTGGCGGAACGACGGGCGACTGGAGACGGCGGTGAAGAACGGCGGTGGCGCGACGAGGAAGAAGGCGGTGGCGGTGGTGGATCGCAGGCGTCAGCTGAAATCGCCGTCGACCGTCGCTCTGCTTCGTTCTCTCGAGTTTACAGAAGAGAGAATGAAGAGGAGAATGACGGACTGCCCGATTTGGGGTAAAAAAAAAGGACCCTATCGCAGCGGTTCCTACTAAGAACCGCTGAGATAGGTCAGTAAAAAAGACCTATCTCAGCGGTTCTTAGGAGGAACCGCTGCGATAGATGTTTTTTTTTTAAATGACCCTACCGCAGCGGTTGTAAGTAACAACCGCTGAGATAGGATTGCGGGATTTTTAAAAACGGCCTATCTCAGCGGTTTTTTTACAACCGCTGCGGTAGGGGCGCTGCGATAGACCATTCTGTACTAGTGTATGCACGGTACCTGAAGATATACTATACGTTAGTAATTGAAAGATTGAAGTTTGAAGTCGATTACACGAAACTTGACAAACAAGAACGGCAAGTAGCCAAAAGAAATTAGCACTACAGAAGCGTAAAAAGGTTAGTTGAACCCAAATTTGACAGCGGTTAATAAGGTCGTGGAGAGTTAGAAAAGTAGAATTGCAACCTGTTTACCTCGAATTCAAGAGGATCCTTCACGTCGGGATTCTTCGGAGGCTCCGATGGTGCCGGTTCCGGACTGGGTTCGACCCAAGCTTCTGGTTGTTGATTGTTAAAGGTGTTCTTCACGTTTTGGAGGTGGTTTGGTTGATGTTTGATGATTTTTGATGTGTTGGGAATTGGAAAACGCGTTTCGGTGTTGATTTCGGTTGTTGTTTTGGTGCTTAAAGGTGCAAAAACGTGGGACGCTGGCTATGGAGGAGAGTTTTGACTGCCTAGGGTTCTAAGAGCTTGAGAGATTCTTTCTTTATCAAAAAACCTATCCCTTTATATAGACTTTCTTAAAGATAAAGAAAATATCGTAAAAGTAAGATTTTTTGGCATTTTAATTAAATGACTTCCCAAAAGAATTTTGCTGTGAAATTTTAACCACGTGTCAAGGATGGCAATTATGATTTTTCTAAAGTGGAATCAGATTTTTTAAATGTTGGAATATTTTAAAATTGAATTTCTCGTTAGATTCAGTGAGAAATTGCTACAAAATAATTGGAAATTCGAAAAATCAAAATTCCAACGCCATTATCCTTAAAATGTCATCCTATATCATGGGTTAAAATTGCAAAGCATTTCAAGCTGATTTGGGCATCTTTTGGAGGAGAGAGAAAGCCTATAGGAGGTCTCACGAGCCTTAAAAATTACAAAAACGCCCCTGACAACGACGAAACTGCTCCCCATGCTTCGGAATGTGTCGATCGAGCCGGAATCTCTCATTACTTGATCGAAATGCCCCTCACAACACCAAAACCTCGTAGATGCTAACTAGGGGGTCAAAATTTTGGGTATAACAGATTGCCCCCCATCAACTGGACTTTGTAATGGATGTGAAAAGTCTGGTTGATGCTTGAGTGATGCCCCAAAATTTTGGATTCCACAGAATCCTCCATGTTGTCCGAAACCGCATTGACTACGTCCAGCTATTCGGAGGTGCTGACTACCTAAGGAATAAAACATTGTCGAGCTATTCTAAGGCGCTGACTACCTGTAAGTGAAAACGTGTCAAGCTATTCTAAGGCGTTGACAACCTAGGTGACAAAATGAAATAATGTCAAGCGATTCTAAGGCGTTGACTACCTATAATAAATGAAATAAAGCAATGTCAAGCGATTCTAAGGCGCTGACTACCTAGGATGTGAAAACTGGGTGGTATGTGAATGCAGGAATGCTGAAATGCTAAGGACACTAATGATGCTGATGTTGACAATGATGCTGATGATGCCGATGATGTTGATGATGCCGATGATGTTGATGATGCTCGGATGCTTCTGGGGACCGAAACTCGTGCCAATGCTCCTGGCTGGACCCAATGTGGACTTATTGCCATCGCCCCCAAGCCGGTGTGCAGGGATAACTCTGGGTAAAAACCCTGGGGACTTATTGCCTTTGCCCACCATTCGTTGATCCCAAAGTAAGCTGACATAACACAGGAGGATTTATTGTCATCACCTCGCCAACTTTTCTATCGCCAGGTCTTGTGACGCGCCTGGATAATGCAACTAGGTCTTATGGCGAGCCTATATGAATGAGATGAATGCAATGTGTTTGATGAAAGTGGGTAAGCTAAAGGGTCTTATGACGAGCCTAAGGGAATGCAACTAGGTCTTATGACGAGCCTAAAGGAATGGTTCTAGGTCTTATGACGAGCCTAAGGTTAGGGTCTAGGTCTTATGACGAGCCTAAAAATGGTATCTAGGTCTTATGACGAGAAAGATGGGATCTAGGTCTTTTGACGAGCCTAAAGATGGGATCTAGGTCTTATGACGAGCCTAAGGATGGTTCTAGGTCTTATAACGAGCCTAAGAATGGTTCTAGGTCTTATGACGGACCTAAAGGATGGTACTAGGTCTTATAACGAGCCTAAAAATGAGATCTAGGTCTTACGACGAGCCTAAAGATGGGATCTAGGTCTTATGACGAGCCTAAAGATGGGATCTAGGTCTTATGACGAGCCTAAGGATGGTTCTAGGATTATGACAAGCCTAAAGGATGGTACTAGGCCTTATGACGAGCCTAAGGATGGATTTAAGTGAAAATGTGTTGGATGAATTATGAATGTAGAAGGATTAGGGCTTATGGCAAACCTGGAGATGGTAGGGCTCATGACGGGCCTGTGGGTGTTTAAATGTGGAGGAAGGGCTTAGGACGGGCCTGTAGATGTTTGAATGTGGAGGAAGGGCTTAGGACGGGCTTGTGAAAATTTAAAGTGGAGGTAGGGCTTAGGACAGGCCTGTGTGATATGAGAGGGTTTCAAAACCTTTGGGTTTCGGGTCTTTGGGCCTCCATCGGTGTCGTTGCTGCAATTGTTGGGGGACCAACAATTGCCCCCAGTATTTTTCCTTGAGGCGATCTAGGTTTTCAGGACTTTATGGCAATCGATCGGAACGATCGACTGCCCCCAGTATTTTCTTTGATTAATTGTGCAAAAACAAATCTCATCCTCACAAGGTCAGGGTTTATTTTGATGTGGTGCCTTCTATCCTACACTCAAAGTGTTTGATGTTTGCACTCGTGCCCTCCTTTTGGTAAAGACATCTCAACCATTGAATTTGACATTTGTTAGATTTACGCGTTCAACCTATTACTTTCACCCAATTGAATACACAACTATTAATTCGGAAGTCTTTTAAGCTTATAACGTGGCTATGAGGTGCGATGAATGACAACAGGGCAATGGAGGAATGTTTAGGATATGTGGAGCTATAAGGGTGAACAAAGCTACAACTTGCACCTTCTCCCGGACTTGCTTTCTTCGTCTTGAAGCCGTTTGGCTACTTCGTGATGACTTCGCTTATGAGCTTGGAATTTTGAGTTGTTCCTTGCACCTTCTCTCTTTTTCCTGATTTTGGATTTCTTCGAGGCTTTTCAGGTTTGCCTTTCTTTGAATCTCTTTTCATTCGGGGTTCTTGTGTTTCCCAGTTTTGAACTTTGAGAGCCGTTTTTGATGTTAGCTCATTGGGATCCTGTGTCACTTTGGGACCATTTACGGATCATTTCGTCATGTTGGTAGCGGTTTTGCTTCTTTGGACTTGTGAAGTTGCTGTTCAGAAGTCGGGCTCCTTGCTTCCTTTGGTCACCGGGTCGGTCGTTCATCATGGGCTGGCTTGTTTGTGGAGTTTGTAGTGTTGTAAAAGTGAATGTACACAAAAAGCTCTGCGGGGGTGCCTAGGGTTTATGTCTGGGTTCACAGGCTTTTTGGCTGTGTGGTGCTGTACCTAGGTGCTTCGTTATCCCCAATAGTTGTGTATCCGTTCTTTGTTACTTTTCATAGGTTTAAGCGTAAATTTACAAATTATCTCCTTCGGTCAGAGTTATGCCATTTGCCTCACCTTTGAATATGACCTCTCTGAAGTCGTGTAAAAGTGACACACTCTTTCGCTCTTGATTTTACCGCTCAAGGAACTCTCGCGAAGTGTACACTCAGAGACTTGTTTGCGCATTTAAACAAAATTAACAGACATTATCATTCCTTAACACAGATTGCCCCCAGTATTGCTGTGGGGTTTATTGACAAGCCTTAGAATGCCCAAATTATTTATGGAAGGTGATTGCATGTGTGATAGTAAATGATGGTGGTGAGTGGTGATGGGGTGATTGCTGAATGGTTTATCCTTTTGTTCTTTTGGTGGCAGCAGTTTTGTTTTTATGTGTCTGGTGAAACAGTAGAAATGATGGAATGCTGTGACATGTGTGGTGGAGGTGGTGAATGCTTGGACGGGAAGGTGGCTTTGTACAAGGGGTTTCGTGAAAAACAAAGGTTTTTCCTTTTATAAGTTTGCGGACATGCTTTATGAGTGACTTTTTTTTCCCTCTTCTTTTCTTTCTTTCCTCTCTTTTTTCAGCACATAAACGAATGTATGAACATTAAAACATGAACAAAGAAGAAATTTTACTGATAACCAAAAGAAGTAACAATAACATTGAGTACCAACTAAATGGGAAAGACAACTGAACTAGCTAAAGAACTAAGAGAAAAGAAAAAGAAAAAAAAAACAAAAGCTGCGTAAACAACTAAAGGGAGAAGAAAAATAATAAAGATTCCCAGCGGTGTTCTGGCATAGGATTCCCGAAGATATTCCCGTGCTCTGAGAACTGAAGTCCCTAGTCAATCAGGTCTTGGATCTTATGCTGCAAGGCCCTGCAATGATCGGTGTCGTGACCCGGTAACTGATGGTAGTAACTGAACTGATTTGGACTCTTGCCCAAACGGGTGACTCCTGGTCGGGGCGAAAGGGGTTACAAGATGTTTTGCTCTTGGAGCTTTTTCAGAGCTTGACTCAAAGGCCGACCGATATTTGTGAATTCTCGTTGATTGAAATCCGGTCTTGGGGGTGGTATTGCTCGATAGCTCCTCCCTTGTTCCCTTGGCTGCTGGACCGCATTCACCTTGTACTGTCCTGTGTACCTCTGCGGTGCGCTCTGTGCGTAAGCTGCGGTTGAGTAAGAAGCTTTCGCTGGTTCAGATTTTGGGAACTTTGAATTACTTCCGGATCCTTGAGGATATCCAAGCTTTAGGTCTCCCTTGTGGATCTTCTCCTCCAAAACTCCTACCTGGCCCATGAGCATATCAAAGCTTGGAAAGTACATATACTTTAACTCATCATTGTAATGCTTTTGCATGTTCTCGACAATCATGCGAATTTGTTCCGCTCATCCATCCTTGTAGGCATGCCTGCTGCCTTCCTCCTCCACCGCTTTATAAAGTCAGACATGGACTCACTTCCCGTTTGGCGCGTGCTGGCCAGGTCAGACCGGGTGATCTCTAAATTTTTAGCATACTCAAAGTGAGTCAGGAAAGCTTCACATATCTCCTCGTATGTCTTGGTGTTCATTCTTTGAGTTAGGTACCATCGTTGAGGAATTTCATCTAGGTATCGGGCAAAAACCTTAGCCTTCTGCATATCATTGAGCCTCAGGATAGACATCTCTCGATCAAACATCACCAAGTGGATTTGGGGATTAGTCGATCCCTTGTAGAGAGCCAAGGTGGGGAGCTTCAGCTTCGCTGGTAGCTCGACGTCTGGATAGGATCCCATGGAGAGATAATCAAAACCAGCAGGTTTACCGGCCTTTTCCATGCGCTCAATGCGCCTTAGAGCCCTCTGAACTTCAGCGGCTAACTGGTTCCCGAGAGCACCGCCTCCGTACCCAACTTGGGTGTCATGTCCCTCCAAGGAGATATTGTCCACGCCGTATAAAGGGTTGACAAATCCTTGCAGCGGCCTTTCCTGCCTTGCCACCTCCAAAGATCCTATCTTCTCATGGAGCTTAACTGTTGCTGCTGTATGCCGTGCCTCCAAGGCTTCAATGGCAGCTTGATGTTTTCGTACCAGGCCGACTATTTGATCCTGTTCCCCCATCGTTCCCCCAGTAGTCTGCTTTGGGTTGCCGTTTCCAACGCGGCCAACTTATCCTCCAGCTTGGCGATTATGTCCACATATTTATTTTCGAGTGCCTGGATTGCCTCCTGGTGTTTCAAATCAAAATTTTTCATGAGCTCTTCAACAGAAGTGTTCTGTTTTTCCCCCCTACTTGCTGATTCTCTGAGGGATATCGTCATGAGCCTGGACCGACATGTCAGATGAGCTGGAATCTACCTCAAGATGGAATGATGGAAGTTGGGGAGTAGGCAGTCGGGTCAAACGTCCAGAACTTCTGTCCCAACGTCTTTCTGAAATCTTACCTTCTCTCTGTAATAAAAAACAAAAAACATTAGGGCATGGGCTTTCAATGGCATGGAAAGGCTTTTCTCTGAGGATCCAAGACTCTTTTACCTTTTTGGACTGTTCGGGCCGAGCGGGCCGGAGATTTTTGGCATGTGAAATGGGCTAGCAATCCTTAAGGGAGTAATGGCAACCTTCGAGCTTATCCTGAGAGGGTGATTTCACGGAGGTAAAGGCATTTGGGCCACTAAAACCTTTAAGCGTTTCACTTGGACTGGGAGAGATTGTAGGATCGGTGCAGACACTGGGCCTGAGGCCCAGGAGGAAAAACATATACACAGAAGTCTTGCGTTAGGAGGTGATGCAAATGTCCTCACAAAATGACTCAGTCCAATGGGTACAGATCAATCCGGAGAGGTGCTTGGGGCGCGGGCCCAGGTCACCACAAAGGAATAGGGCTTGCACGCTATTCTCTTTGGGCTTCCCCACTTTTTTCACATCACCTAAAGGTGTGCGTCTACGGTCGGGTCTTTGACTGACCAAACAATGGGCTAGGTAAGGGTACTGCCAGGAAAATGCTTGGGGCTAAAGCCCAGGTATTAAGGAGGTGTGGTTAGACGACACCTCTTCTTTTCCCCCACATATTCACATCACCTAGAAGGTGTGAGTCCCTAACAGGGGACCCTAAAACGGGTCCCGAGGTGAAATCAGTTTGTGTGGACCTCGCTCTCACATGATGCAAAGGTGCAGAATTTAAAGTGCGCACAAAAGTAAATAAAGAATGTAATGAAGCCGTAAATAAACAATCTTTCGAGTTAAGCCCTCTTTCTTAAAATTAAATAAGTTAAAATTAAGAATTTGTCCCCAGCAGAGTCGCCAGTCTGTGAGCCTCGATTTTTAACCCTATCCTATGTTGATTAGATTGATTAGGATCTAGTCGGGTTTTAGGTCCACTTATAACCTAAGATTAACAACTATGTCATATAACATTAATTACTAAACCCTAAGTTAGCTCACTGAACCTAATTAGAGTCGCCACCTAATTTTGACCTAGGGTAAATTAGGAAAGGAGAGTTCAGGTTCGGGGGCTTGATATTCAACTTTTTTAGGGTTCAATTACTTTCATTACCCCTCGAAGTCGTTTTTGCTCTACTTAGTTTAATTACGGCTTATTACGAGTCATTTTAACTAAGTGCGCGCTTCTGATTTTTTTTGTATTTTTAACATTTTTTAACAGAAAATTAAAGTGAAATATGAAAATACCTAAACTAGGGTTTTGGAGGCAAATTAGGTCAAATTTTGTTTACGCCCGTAGCCACGGACCCCATGTCCCAGACCACGGACCGCAGTAAGCCTAATTATATAGAAAAGTCAAATTTAAGAAAAAATGAAATTTTGAAAAGTCCGGGGCCACGGACAAGCTGTCCGTGGGCCCGAACATTATTTAGAAAAACCTAAATTTTAAAATTTTTAAAAAATCTGCCGCCGTCCGTGGCTGTCCGTGGCCACGGACAACCCATCCGTGGTCCTGGACCACCCACGGACAGGGGTTTTCTGGTGGTTCCCGACGGTGTTTTCGGCTAAAATGTTATACATGTGTAGCCGGAAAGATATACAATACGTTAGTAATTGAAAAATTGCAGTTTGAAGTCTGATTACGCACGAAACATGACAAACAAGTAACAAGGCAGAAGCAAAAGAAATTAGCAATACAGAAGCGTAAAAAGGTTAGTTTGAACCCAAAATTTGACAGAGAATTAATAAGGTCGTGGAGAGTTAGAAAAGTAGAATTGCAACCTGTTTTACCTTCGAATTCAAGAGGATCCTTCACGTCGGGATTCTTCGGAGGCTCCGATGGTGCCGGTTCCGGACTGGGTTGGACCCGAGCTTCTGGTTGTTGATTGTTGAAGGTGCTCTTCACGTTTTGGAGGTGGTTTGGTTGATGTTTGATGATTTTTGATGTGTTGGGAATTGGAAAACAGGTTTCGGTGTTGATTTCGGTGTTGTTTTGGTGCTTGAAGGTGCAAAAACGTGGGAGGCTGGCTATGGAGGAGAGTTTTGACTGCCTAGGGTTCTAAGAGCTTGAGAGATTCTTTCTTTATCAAAAAACCTATCCCTTTATATAGACTTTCTTAAAGATAAAGAAAATCTAGTAAAAGTAAGATTTGTTGGCATTTTAATTAAATGACTTCCCAATAGAATATTGCTGTGAAATTTTAACCACGTGTCAAGGATGGCAATTATGATTTTTCTGAAGTGGAATCGGATTTTTTAAATGTTGGAATATTTTTAAATTGAATTTCTCGTCAGATTCATTCAGAAATTGCTAGAAAATTATTGGAAATTTGAAAAATAAAAACTCCAGCCCCATTATGCTTAAAATGTCATCCTCTATCATGGGTTAAAATTGCAAAGCATTTCAAGCTGATTTGGGCATCTTTTGGAGGAGAGAGAAAGCCTATAGGAGGTCTTAGGAACCTTAAAAATTACGAAAACGCCCCTGACAACGACGAAACTGCTCCCCATGCTCCGGAATGTGTCGATCGAGCCGGAATCTCTCATTACTTGATCGAAATGCCCCTCACAACACCAAAACCTCATCGACCCTAACCAGGGGGGGTCAAAATTTTGGGTATAACACCTTGGTAAATTCATCGTTTGACTCTGGGTACCATTTCATCCTTGAGCTAAGTCTTTGGTCAGCCTTCTTGAGTATGGAGTCTTTTTATTGAGGCCTGCACGCGTCTTCACTGATGACTGAGAACGGGTCGGTGACAGCGAAGGACTGTATATTCCTTGTCCTAAAAGGATGTATGTGACATCGAAGGCCTGTATATTCCTCATCCTAAAAGGATGTGTGTGGGTGGTGGGGGCCATCTCTCCCAATTGGTTTTATTCAACTCTTGAGTTGTTGGTTCTTGGATCTCTCTTTTCATTCCTTGTCTTTGTGACTACTTGAGTCTTTCTACTCCTGACTGGAATTGAATCTAACATAAGCAATGGATGTTCAATAACTCATGGCGTGGCTTTTTAATTGACTGACTTTACTTTAATGTTATTTATTTCTATCTTTGCCTTGTTCTCTTTTCTCTATAACTTGATTGTTTTGAAGTGCCTTGTTATTCTGATTTGTTTTTAAGAGTTTCATTTCAAGTTACTACTTTGTTTTAAAGGGTTATGTTTTAACTTCTGTTTATGAGAGTCGTACCAGTTCCATTCCAGGGAACTGACTCACCCATCTCGAGGTGGGCTGATTGGTTTCATCTTGCAGGTATGAAATTATTTATACAGGTGGCCACGAAAAGTATGAGTGATTGGGATGGGAATTAAAAATTATTGAGAGTTATTCTATTTTGTTTAAGTTATGTTTGTGTTGTATTTTTCTCAAGTTCAGCCCGTAACGTTTGTAATTCATAAGTAGTAATTGGTGAGGTTAGGTACCGGGTGTTTAGAACCCGATGATCTGTAAACGCCAGTAGTATTTTATTTTTCCGCTACATTAACTTCAATTAGGGGCATTACAGAAATTGGTATCAGAGCGTAGTTACGCTCTGAACCCGAGGAAACAAGCCGAGTGAAATACTTAGAATATAGGTGCACTTAAAACTGGGGAATTGGGGTAGAATTGGGAAGTGAGGATTCCAGAAAGGCATGTTACCCCTACCCCATACTCCACCTTACTTGCTTTACATCACTACACTTATTCATGAACACTCTATCTAAGCACCGTCCCTAGGACGTTATAAACACTTCATACTTTACTACGTAGATATCTAGACTTAACACACAACTTTTGAGTAATAAAAACCATCATTACCAGTTAAATGGCTTGAAGAGGAGGAAGAGGAGTGGGTCCCCCAGGAGGCTACGGACCTGACGTTGTTACTTTAGAGGTCATCACTCAGATTGTGACGGCTGCATTAGCTCAGCAGCAGGCTCAAATTCCACAACCACCACCGCCACCACCTAATGGTCCCCGAGAGTTCAACTGGCTGAAAGCGGTCAACGATCTTTGTCCTCTAGTCTACGAAGGCCAACCAGTACCGAAGGCCTTGGAGAAAACATCAACGAGATGTAGAAAGCTTTCACCTCTCTACACGTTCCAGCGGATCACGAAGTCGACATAACGGCCTACTTTCGCCAAGGAACCGCTCATCGATTATGGTAGACCGTCAGAGCCGAGCTGACTGCCCAGGCGAATGTTGACTTCCAAGCATTCCTGGTGGCCCTGAGAGCTAAGTTCTATCCATCATATCTACAGAAGAGGATGAGAAGTGAATTGAGCAGTTGAAGCAAGAGACTTCCTCTGTTGCTGAGTACTATAACAAGTTTGTGGAGTTGCTTGCTGTCATTGGAGAGGGAGCTTATGCTCCGAGGTATCTGGGGACAAATTCCATACTAGCTTGAACTTCAGGATCATGACTATGATCGGTTCCACCACAGGAATGACTTTACTGGTATGGAATATGACTCTGAAATTTCTGGTACGCTAAGATTTTCCCACTAACACATATTGTAACGACAGGAACTGGCTGATGATGCAGATGACTGCGAAACCACCATTGCCTATCAGGATTCTGTGGTAGGCAAGAGGAAGGGAGATGGTGGAAGCGGGATGGAGGAAACTCTTCCCAGAACTATGAGAGGAAGGGAAAGTTCTTCAAGGGGAGGAATGAAAAGGCCATGGTCCCCTCATATACTGATGCTGAGCCAATCCGCTCCCAGCCACCTAGGGGAAATAAACCTGTAAGAAGGTACTTATGCAAGTGGTGCAAGAAGGACACTCGGGTAAGGTTGTAGGAACCATGTGGATTGCAACTACTGCGGTAGGAAGGGGCACAAGGGGATTTGAATGTTTCATGAACCCGGATTCTAGGAGCTACCAGCCAGCCACCGGGACCACTGCTAGAGCCCCAACTGCCAATACTACTGGAGGAGGAGGTAGAGGTGGCACAGGCGGTGTTGGACCATCCACCAACCGCCCAGGCCTGAACTACCCTCAGAAGCCGGGACAGGACTATTCCTAGAGACAAGGAAAAGCACCGACTCTCAACCTGGTGGACCGTGTCGAAGCAGCGAGTGGTGACCCGAGTTCACCTGCTTTCGATATTTGCTTTCCTATTTTGCCATTTTCCACACCCACCATTTCCTTTGAAGCCAAACCACACCCATCAGAGAAGTGTGAGATATTGAGACCCGGGATGATCTTATTACGAGAGTTTTTGACCCCAGCAGTCCAGTATGCATTGATCCTCAAGATCAGAGAATTTGGTGAGAAAGAGGAAACTTTTACACCCCTACCTTCAAGAACGGTTCAACCATGAAGGTGAAGAGCCTAGGTAAGAAATGGAACAACACCACCAAGAGCTATGAAGAGGTGGAGGTGCCACCAATCCTGGGAGAGTTGCAGGCCATCATTGGAGCTGCAGTTAAGGCGGCACAAGAATTGGAGGATAAGCCCGTCCCAGACCTAACCTCAGACGCGTGCATATCAACTTCTATAGAAAAGAAGGGAAGCTAGGGATGCATCAAGACAAGGACGAATCTCTAGAGTTCATCACCAGAGGAGTTCCAGTGGTGTCCATATCACTTGGAGATGACACGGAGTTCCTATTTGGTGACCAGAAGAGGATGGACCTTGCTACCAAGATCCTCCTGAAGTCGGATGATGTGCTGATATTTGGAGGAGCAGCTAGACTTATCTACCATGGGGTGAAGAGGATCAAGCCCAACACAGCCCTTACACCCATCATTAACCAGACCCACATGAAACCTGGCAGTTTAAACCTAACCTTTAGACATATTTAGCCATGTATCTTACAATTTTAGCATTGTAATCTTTAAGTTGCTCATGAAGCTTTCAATAAGAATGGAAATTTTATGAATTTTAATTGCTTCGTTGTAGGGGTTGGAAACTCAGGGATCAGGATGAATGTGTTGAACTAAGCTTAAGCAAATAGCAATGGGATCGTCATTACAGGTATAACAATTAACCCTGATTAGCTACCTTGGAAAAGTTGTCTAGATTTCTAAAAAAAATCTACTCTATAATTTCAGGCACGTTCTTAATTAATGGAATGGAGGCCACCGTTCTGTTTGATTCTGGAGCCTCCCATTCATTTATATCCCAGCATTTCATGCTAAGATAGATGCCCCTACAAGGCATGTCCATGACTGCTTAGTCTTGTTGCCATTTAGAGAATTGATCAAGTGCAGTAAGTAATGTAAGGATCTAAGCATACACATCAAGGGAGCAGACTTCCTTCTTGATGCCATTGTCTTCCCTAGCATAGGATTCGACATAATTGTGGGCATGGACACGCTAAAGCGGTACAGAGGTAGACAACACTATGTAGAGCATCGTCTCCTCTTGAACTCAGCTACAGGAATCACAGTATCATACCGAATGCAGCCCAATCAACTAACTGTGAAGGTTGTATCGACGTTATCACTGATGAAGGAGGTGTCCAAGGGCGCTATCGCCTACTACTGTTATGCCCAGGATCTGAGGATGGATCCAAAGTTCAGGAGCGATGTTCCCATTGTGTCGGAATATCCTGACGTTTTTCCAGAGGAGCTACCTGGACAGCCACCGCTGAGAGAGGTCGAGTTCAACATTGACCTCATCCCTGGTACAGGACCGATTGCCAAGGCTCCCTACTTGATGGGCCCTGCAGAGATGGTTGAATTGAAGAAACAACGGTAGGAGCTACTTGACAAGGGTTTCATCAGACCCAGTGTCTTACCTTGGGGCGCTCCCGTGCTGTTCGTCAAGAAGAAGGACGGAAGCATGAGACTTTGTATTGACTATAGGGAGCTGAACAATGTCACGATCAAGAACAAGTACCACTTCCTAGGATCGATGACCTATTTGACCAGATGAAGGGAGCAAAGGTGTTCTCCAATATTGATCTGCGTTTTGGATATCAATAAATAGCAGTAGCTGAATCAGATATAGATAAGACAGCATTCCGTACCAGATACGGCCACTAGGAGTTCACAGTGATGCTGTTTGGACTGACCAATGCACCAGCAAGATTCATGGACCTGATGCAGAGAGTCTTCCAAGCCCAATTAGATAAGTTACTAGTCATATTCATAGACGACATCCTGATCTTCTCTAGGAGTAGAGAGGAACATGAGCAGCATTTGAGGACAGTCTTGGAGACTCTGAGAGAGAAGAAACTTTATGCCAAGTTCAGTAAGTGCGAATTCTAGCTGGACAAGGTGACATTTCTTGGTCATGTGATCTCAGCTGAGGGAGTTTCAGTAGACCTAGGTAAGGTTGAGACGGTGAAGAGCTGGCACAGACCTAGTACAGCAACTGAGATTCGGAGCTTCCTTGGGTTGGCTGGCTACTATAGATGCTTTGTGAAGGATTTCTCTAGGCTAGCCAAGCCCTTAGCCTCTCTGATGAAGAAGGATAGCTCGTTTGTATGGACAGAGGCTTGTGAGTTCTCCTTTCAGGCGCTGAAGGACGCCTTGACCACATCCCTAGTATTAGTAATCCCAGAAGGGAACGAGGGATACGAGGTTTATTGTGATGCTTTAGGCAGATGGATCGGTGGGGTATTGATGCAGAATGGCAGAGTTGTAGCATATGCTTCTCGACAGCTGAAGAAGCACAAAGAAAATTATCCCACGCACAACCTTGAGCTATTCGCCATAGTCTTCGCTTTGAAGATCTGGCGACACTACCTGTATGGAGCCACAATCCGGATGATGACAGACCATAAGAGTCTGAAATACATCTGGACCCATAAGGAGCTGTACCTAAAACAACGACGATGGGTAGAGCTACTAGCCGATTATGACATCAACCTTCAGTACACTGAAGGTAAAAGGAATGTCATGGCAGACCCTCTGAGCAAAAGAGCATATTCACTCCTTACTTTGATAGAGATGACCATGATAACTGAGGAGGTATATGCAGCCCAGGATAGTGATGTGTATCTATAGGGCGTCAGGCAGAAGTTAACAGATGGTTTGACTGATGGTCTGAAGTATGACTACGAGCTAGATAGCAAGGGACACCTTCGAGTCAGAGGTAAACTCTATGTTCCTTAGGACGCAACAGAACTTCAGACCAGGATACTCTCTAAAGCTCATTCCTCTACATTGTCAGTACACCCTGGAGCCACCAAGATGTACAAGGATTTGAAGAAGTTATTCTGGTGGAGCGGGATGAAGAGGGATGTAGCAGACTTTGTCTCCCGATGCCTCACCTATCAGAAGGTGAAGTTCAAGCATCGTCGACCAGGTGGCCAGATTCAGTCATTACCCGTACCGTACTGGAAGTTTGACGACATCAGCATGGACTTTATGGCAGGTCTCCCTCCAGCTAGAGGTGGACTGAATGTTATATGGGTGATAGTCGATAGGTTAACCAAGACAGTCAGGATCATACCTATCAAGGACACATGGCAGGTGCCCAAACTAACTGAGGTGTTCACCGTAGAGCACATCCGGTACCATGGGGTACCGAAGACAACCGTCTCTGATCGTGACACACGTTTCGTCCGCAGGTTTTGGCGTCAGGTGCGGGAGGCGTTTGGTACTCAGCTACGCCTTAGCATAACCTTTCACCCTTAGACTGATGGACAGACCGAGAGGACTATTCAGACGTTGGAAGATATGTTGAGAGCGGTCACCTTAGATTATCAGGGTAGTTTGGTAGAGCGTCTACACCTGGTAGAGTTCTCCTACAACAACTCCTATCACTCCATCGGCATGGCACCGTTCCAAGCTCTATATGACAGACTGTGCCGGACTCCCTTATCGTGAAGTGACCCTACTAAGGCAGTCTTGATTGGGTCAGAGTACATTCAGACATTACAGGATGACGTCAGAGTTATTCAGCAGCACATGAGGGCAGCGCAGTCTTGACAAAAATCTTATGGGGATCACCGTACCAGAGAGCTCGAATTTCATATCAGTGACATGGTCTTCCTACGAGTGTCTCCGATGAGAGGTATTTTCAGATTTGGGATGAGAGGGAAGCTAAGCCCTAAGTATGTTGGTCCGTACAGGATTACGGAACCAGTGGGCCCAACAACATACAGATTAAATCTACCAGTGGAGTTGGGGAAGGTACATGACGTGTTTCATGTATCTCAGCTGAAGAAGTATATACCTGACCCTTCTCACGTGCTACAGCCAGAGAGAGTGGAGATTGAGCCTACACTAAGGTATGAGGAGACTCCTATTCAGATCCTGGACACGAAGGTCCGAGAAACGAGGGACAGATCAGTCAAGCTAGTGAAAGTTCTTTGGGAGCATTATGGGGTTGAGAAAGCTACTTGGGAGACTGAGGGCTCCATGAGAGTGAGTACACACCTATTCACAAAATTCCTTATATCCTTCATATATGGGTTCTCTTTAGTAGCAGTACAAGGGTGTACCTTAGCTTTTTAAGGGGAGGGGGGGTAGTGCATACTCTTTCTTCGTCACCTCATCCAGATTATGCCCTGTTATTTTATTAGTAGAGTGATGGAGAGGTGTATGTATGTACTTGATTTACACATGATGTGACTTACTAGTACAAAACAGGCCTACCGCGGCGCCCCTATTGTAGCGGTTGTAAGAGAAACCGTTGAAATAGGACGTTTTAAAAATTTCAGATCACCTACTACAACGGTTGTTAGCTAGGAACCGTTGCGGTAGGTAGGTCTAATTTTTTTTTAAAAAATAAGCAATCTATCGCAGCGGTTCCTGAAATACCCCAAACTTAGATATGGTGTTTAAGTGATAAAATAAGATATAAGAAGGCTAAATAATTCCTTAGAAACATTAAGAAACCATTTTAATCAAAGAAAACATAAGGAAACACCAAAAGAGCAGTTTAAGCAAAAACGTGCTCTAAGCTTGGAGAGACTTGGGTGAGCACCCAAATATCATTCTTAGACCTTAGTAATATCCTAATGGTCATTTTAAACCAATTACCAAAGAAAACCAAGCTTGAAAACAAGTTAAAACACAAAATGTGCTTTAAGGAGTCTTAAAGCACATTTTTGAAAAATTGTCTTGTAAATGGGTTTTGAGTGGCTAAATGTCCATCATTACTCTTTAATTAACATTTTTACTAATTAGTATCACATTAGGAAGTCTAAATCAATGGGAAATCAAAAATTTTACAATTATGTGCACTAGTTTGTGAATAGTAATCAAATAGTGCCTAGTTTAGTCTTTAAGTCAATTTAGTTTAGTTAGTTGGTCAAACAAGACCATGACTAGCTTAACTAAAGGGGTGGCCAGTTTTTAAGGTGATGATTCACCACTTGATCAAATAACAAAAGAAAAGAAGAGAAAAAGTAAGTAAGGTTACTATTTGCTTTTAAAAGAAAACTTACCTTTTAAGCCATCTCTCTCCTCCTTTCTTCATTCTTTCTTCTTCTTCACCGATTTCTCTTGCTCTCTCCCTTCTTAATTCACGTGGAAGACAACTCCATGCTAGCTCCATCTTCTTTTGCCCACATCTTGCTCATTTAAGCTCCAAAATCAAAACCAAGCACATATATCTCTTAGTTAGCTCAAGCTCTTTCTTTCTATCCTTTCAAATCTTTAAGAGCTTCATTTCGGTGCCAAGTGAAACCTCCATTGAAGGGGAAAAATAAGCTTGAGGAGTTCATTAGCTTCTCCACTCTCTTAATGTAAGGAATATGTAAGAAAATCTAGGTTTCCACCATTTTTCTTCATTACCGAAAATCTATACTCATGGGGCTTCATTGTTATGCCTTGTTCTAGCTTGTTTTCTATTCTCCAAGGGCTAGAGGAGGTCCTTCTTGCTTCATATCCAAGCCTATCCTAAGACTCCAAGGTAAAACAATCAATTTAATACCTTAAAGCACATTTTTAACCTAGGGTTTGTCCCTTAAGGTTAATGTATTATCTAGCACTCATTAGAGTCATTGGATGTTGGTTAGAACATTGGCAAGGAGAGTTTAAGTGGTGACCGAGATTGTTCAAGGAAAAAGGCTAAGGTGGAAAGTTTGTGAGCTTGTAAAAGAACAAGGTAAATTACTTACCTTAAGGTGTTTTATTGTTTAAGGGGATGAGATTTAGATATGTGATGAGTTTAGTGTAGAGTTTACATTGGGAAAGAGTTATAAAAACCTAGGAGAAACAATGATCATATATGAGAACTTGTGATTAAAGAGCAAATGGGAAATGAGATAGTTAGACAATAAAAAGGTGAACTACAAGAGCATTTATATTTCAATGGGAGCTTTGTTGTGTGTCTTTGCAGGTCAAAGGCTAATATATGTGGAAATTCAGTGGTTAAGATTATTGTCATTTAAGGGCCTAAGTGCCAAGCGTTTTAAGTTTATACACTATATGATGATGTGGTGTAGTTTTGGTGCAAATTGTGTGTTAAGATGTGTAATGAGAATTTGAGTGATCTTGGTTGTTTGATGTTGAAAAACCAAGTGTTTAGGTGTAACAATATACTAGAGAACCCATGTCAAAATTTGATGGAGAAACTTAGGGTTTAAGATGTTCTAAGGAAATTTCATGACTAAGGTAGTACTAGGGAACTTTAGGGGTTGTTTTGATGAAAAAGAGTGAGTTTAAGGTGTTCTTGTGAGTTAGAATGACTTAGGCATCATCATGGAGGATTTAGGAATCAAAAGAATGTTTTGGTATACACCAAAGGCAGTTTGAGAATGTGTTAGGATATATGCAAATCTTGTTAGGAAAGAGGAAATGATGTGTTAAAGGAGAAGGAACAAACTTGTGTGGAGACTTCAAGTAGTTACATAAAGGAATTTTAGATGGTGAAAGATGCTTGGGAGATGATGTTATGGTGGTGAGGAAACATTTTGGCATAGTGGTTATGATAGGTATGAAACACCACATAGAAAACCTAAGGAAAATATTACAAGTGTTGAGAGATTATGTAAGAAATAGGGTTATAAGGTTAGAGATGGAGATGGACAAGTTTAGGATGTTATTTTGGTATTAGAATATGCCTAAGATCATGTGTCAAGTTTGGGTGATTTATGGATGAAGAGAACAAGTGTAACAAAACTTAGAACAATGCAAAAGGAAGAAATCTGTAGCTGGTCCGGGACTTAAGTCCAGGGTGAAGTCCCGGACCAACCTAAAATTCATGCCGAGAGTTGCTTCAACCATAGGGTCCGGGACTTAAGTTTTGTAAGAAGTTCCGGACCACCCCATTAAAACCCCCCGAGGATTTTAGCTTGCATTGGTCCGGGACTTAAGTCCCATACAAAGTCCCGGACCACCACATTAAAACAACCGAGAGTTTGAACCAGGTATAGGTCAGGGACTTAGGTTGAGGACAAGGTCCCGGACCACACTAAAAATCATGTTTAAGCTTGGAAAATGTTAGGAAATGATGGGGATGATTAAGTATTGATGTTATAAAGTTATTAAGGGCATGTTTGGTGGTTGTAATGGCTACTAAGTGGGTGAACAGGTGTAATAGATAAAGAGGAAAAAGATGCACTTAGAAGATGAGTTAAAAACCATAAGGGCTTAGTGAAAAACAATGGGTAAATGTTGTTGTCTAGGGAGGTTAAGTAATTGTATTAAGTTGAATTGAATAATACCTAAAACTGAACGAATTTTTAGGACTTGTGAATTGGGACTTGGAAGGAGATAAACCAAACAATCGCCGATGGTGAACGGTACAGTCTTTCTTGTGACCTGCTTGCTAACGAGGTCTCCCTCGGCTTGTGTGCTATCTATTTATTTGCTATGACTAAGACAAGATAAAGCATGCAACCAGTTATACTTGTTCTCGTTGTGAATGTGTTTTTCTTTACACTAACCCACGAGACTTGAGATTGTTACTAACTAAGTCTAGTACTTATTGGGTTAGGAAAAGGAGTTAAGTTTTGGTATCTGTTGGTCAATACCCGTTAAAGTTTAACTAATACATGGTTTGTAAGATTTTCACTAACTGGAACTTAAGGGGGGAGCGAGGAACCCGGGACTGACTCCGGTCATGCATGCTAAGGAAAGGGGGTCGGTATCTGAATCAGATCCGCCCTCCGCTTAAGGACTTGTCTTCGGACTTGTTGCCTAGGGTCGGTTGCCGGCTCAGCTACACTGGACTCCCGTCCAAGGTAGGTGGCATTAAGATGGTGCGGTAGGATCACCTAAATCCTAAGTTTGAGTTATTTAATACCCCGGATCTAAAAATCGTGATTAAATTACTCTAATATGATTATTAATGGCCTAATGGTGCCTAAAGAGTATTGGTAAAGAGAATAAAACCAAAAGAAAAGAGAAAACGCTTGAAAAGCGAAAAACGCTAAAATGCGTGTTAAATGAGTATAAGAGATATATGATCTCAAGAGGGTCCGAGATGGATTCCTAAGGCTTAGTTAGGCCTAATTAGTATACGGGAGTGATTCCCGAAGAAATCGGATCCAAATAATGGATTAAAACGCTAACGGAGTTTTAAAGCACATTTTTTGAGAAAACCCGAAAACGTGACTTTAAGTGATCAAACAGACCCGTAAAAATTATAGTTGATTATATAACTATAAAAAAGTATTAATGGAAGCTTAATAACCATTAAAAATAAAGAAACGAGAAAAATCCGAGAAACGGGCCCGGTTAGTGAATAGTGCCAAATCGGGTAAAATAACGAGCGTTTTCTGTCAGAAACCGAAAAACGCTCAAGCTTACTAATATGGTGGGGGCCGATTTTTATGAGTCTTGTGACTCTCCCCCTCACACATAACTAGTTAACTAATATATTATGTCAAAAAGCATAAAGTAAATAGTAAAAGTGGAAAAGGTAAACGTAACTCACCTTTCCTCTTCTCTCTCCTCATTCTTTCCATTCCCCACCGTGAGACTCCCCCTCTCTTTCCTCTCTTTCCTCTCTTCTTCCTCCTTGAATGATTTGAGCTGCAACAAGGGGACTCCCATGGCTTCTTCATTTTCTTCCTCTTGCCCAAGCCTTATTAAGGCTCCAAATGAGAAATAATCACATATTTGAACTCCTCTCATCAAGCTCCACACTTCCCTCTTTCCAAAATTCGAAAAGGATGAATTCCATTTTTATGGGTGTTGGCCATTTGAAGAGAAAAGCACACCACTTTGAAGCTTGAGTCTTCCTCTTTCTATCAAGGTAAAAATATTCAAGGAAAACCCATGTTTTCTCCATTTTCCACCATGGCCAGTTTTGGGCTCTTTTGATGACTAGCTTTTCTTCCTTGTTTGAGCTATTCTCCAAGCTTTAAATGGTGGTGGAAGTTTCCCCTAAGATTCAAGAGTGAGAACCATTCAAGAATTTCCAAAGAGAAATGGGCAAATGAATTGCCTTGGCCGATTTTGAATGAAGAGGAGAGGAGAAGAGGAGAAGAGTAATAAAAGGAAACTTAAGAGAATTCAAGGAAAGAAACCAACCTAATGTATATTCTATATGTGTTAGAATTTGGGATGGGTTAATAAATGAATGAACCCCACTCGAGTTGTGGTGATAATGTGCTTGCTTAGAAATAAGGCAAGTGACGAAACATTTGTGTACTTGTGTTTGATTTAAGAGCAATGCATTTTGTGAATTATGTATTGTGTTGCATTTGGAGAATTTGAGGAGTATTGATAGTTTATTTATGTGCTGATAGAACCCTTGTGGTTTGGCTAGTTTTAGGATGAATGATGTGATGAAATGAGCTTTGGGTAATGTTAAGAGAAGTAGCCAAGTTATTGCAAAATTGGTGTAGAAATCTAAGTGGATTAAGTGTTGGTTTGAGTGGAGAATAACCTAGGAGTGGCTAGGTATGTATGGAGATTGATTTGGTTTAGAAAACCACCTTGAGGATGCTTGCTTAAGGACCAAAGAGATGTGCAAAATCTGTAGCAAAAGAGATGGTTTAAGTGCCTTAGGAGTTTTAGAAAAACAATGAGAATTTAAGGTTTAAGGTTGAGACATGAACCTTGGCATGAGAAGTGCATTATCTTGGAGTGCTAGGAATGGCATCATTGTGTGGAGTATTGAATGGTAAGAGACAATACCAAAATCTGTTACAAAGTTAGAAGAACAAGAGAACTAGTTATGATATATAAGTGATTTTGAGTAAGAATTTGGGTAAGGGTCTAACCAATGATTTGATGAAGTTTAGAGCATGTTTAAAGGTGATTAAACATGTGGAAAACTTGTGGAAAGATTAGGGAAAGATTAAGGGTGGTTTAAGGATTGATTAGGGGCTGAAAAATAAGGTATGTTGCAGATTTTAGCAGGGTCCGGAACCTAGTCCAGGACCATGTTCCGAACCACCCCCTAAAATACCCCCGAGAGTTTTCCAGTTTGTTAGGTCCGGGACTTAGGTCCCTGCCCATGTCCAGGACCACCCCAAAAATTAAGGCCGAGAGTTGAAGTCCGTACCTGGTCCGGGACTTAGGATGGGGACAAGGTCCCGGACCATATTGAAATTCATGCCGAGAGTTCGAGTGCAGGTTTGGTCCGGGACTTAAGAGATGTATAAGGTCCCGGACCACTTCAAAAATAAGGCCGAGAGTTAAGACCAGCATTGGTCCGGGACTTAAGGTAGGGACCAAGTCCCGGACCCCCCAGAATCCTACAGAGAGTCTTTTAAAGGTTTCTAATGATGGGGGTTTGAATGTTAATGATGTTATAAGATGTTAAGGCCTTGTTTGGTGACATGTAAAGGCCCTAGGAAGTGTAAGAAAGTGTTATAAGTGATTGAGAAGTGTGAACTCAAATTAACAAGAGTAAAACCGAGATAACGGGATAACGGGGTATGTACGGTAGTAGCATTTAATTATGTACCGTATGATCTTAGTAATAATTATAATGTTTGGAACATTAACAGAGGATCGTGTGTGAACCGAGCATGGTGAGATGACACGGTAAAAGTAAAAACCCCGGTGAAAGGTATGATTTTCTCATACTCCGCGTGCTAACCGAGTTACGTTGATTTGTGTGTTTGTGTGCCGGCTTAATCAAGACTAAAGCATGACAATAATCCCTTGTTTGATTATGTATGTCTTGTTGTATGTTGAATGAGCTAACATACTTGTATGCCGGAGTGGTCTAACATAGAGTAAAGACCGACTCATAGTGAGTAACGTTCGGCTAGAGACCCATAGATCGGGTCGATGCTCATGATAATGAAAACGTGCAAACACACAAACTATCCGTTAAAGTATAACGATAACGCAAACATATGAACTCCCTAGAATGTGAGGAGAAGTACGGGTTGAGTAAATACCCGATAACGGTGAGAAAACCATATTGAAACAATCCACGATACGAATGAGAGTGGAAAGATTAGTGAACCTCCTTCAAGAGGACTAAAGATAGTTCAAAGACGTGAACTAGTAAAGAAGGTAAAAGAGACCTAAGGGATTAGTAGCTCCCTTGAGACATGGTCGACCTCCTATATGAGGATTTTACCCGGTATAAGAAAATAACCGAAAGTATGAGTAAATGAAACGTATGGGTAACTCTTAAAACCTAAGATTATCCGAACTTGTGTGATGTTCCCAAAGTCATCAGAAACATCGAGAGTGATGCTTCTAGACTAAAACACATAATATTATTATAACTCCGAGAGAGGAGTGTATGGGAATGAGAGTAGTCCGAGAGTAGTCGGACCTATGCAAAAGAGTTAGGAACTAAGAGAGAGTTCCGCGAGCTAGTTGAACCTTCCCACCATGCTAGACCAGAGTAGGGTCGAAACCGGGGAAGTAAGACTATGCTCAAGAGCCATGAGTTTTAGCATGAGAATGTATTAAGAGTAACAAGCGTGACGTAGGAGACCTGTAGTGTCTCGAGAATCTGGAATAGCTTGAGTATAAATAACCCAAGAGTGTGGGTGAGATAATGTGTATAAGTAACCCGAGAGAATGGGTGAGTATAAAATGAGTAGCCCAAGAGAATGAGTGTGTATATGAATAAGTAACCCGAGAGAGCGGGTGCGATATTGAATAAGTAAACATGGCATAGTGAGGTATAACCCTCAAGGCCTAAGAGTAAACTGATACAACTAACAACCTTGTTATGTTAGCTAGGAATTGTGTTCCGCGATTGGATGTAGATTCCTTGAGTAATTGATAAGTGTCCAAATGAGCATGATTTATAGGTGTATTTCATATATAATATTAGCACTTTTCTTGCTCATTTCTCCACTTCGGTTAGTTTTCCTCTAGTTTATGTTTTATTGTTTATCTCACAAATTTATTGGTTTAACATGAGGAAAACCAAGCTGGGAGTAAAGTAGATAAAGAGACAAACGCATAGACGCAAACGGCTCAGAAAACGGACTTATAACGAAGAATGTAGAGCCGGTCAAACAGAGGCACGCGAGAGTCACGCGGTGGACCGTGCAACCGCCCCCTAAGTGGCGGACGTCACACGGACAACCGCCAGGCGGACAAGGCTGAGGCAACCGCCTCTTAACGGGCGGTTAAGGAGGCGGACGAGGCACAAGCAACCGCCTCGCGGTCAACATAGAGGCTACCGCCTCTTAACTCGCGGTCACCACACAGGCAACCGCCTCGCGGTAAATATAGAGGCTACCGCCTCATAATCTCGCGGACAACACAGGAGTTACCGCCACTTATTGGGCGGTACTAGCAGGCGGACACCAACAGACTAATTATCAGTCGCGACTATCTTCTTCGCGCCGTCGTCTGCAACTCGCCCGACTCGCCCGCAACTTATCCATCTACTCCGCACGCGTATTCAGTCTGTCCCCTGCGCAATCAATGAAGCAATCAATGCCTTCTTCATCTGCAAATCAAACTCGTACGGATCCAAACCTCTATATAAACCCACCACCTTAACTGCATGAACACCACGCACGCACGACGGGAGTCTGAAGAATATTTTCACCACACTCATTCGCTTCCACTTATTTTCCTCCCGTACCACCACATCATTCCACACTCATGCAGTAACAAAAGAAATAGAAGAGCAGCAGTGAGAGCGAGAACAGACCAGTTCTTCCTCTGAATTAATGTCAAAATCTATCTGTGTAATCTTCTTATCTCCGTTAATGTCTGAGTAATTTCTTTTGTATCCTAGGATGGGGGTTTGATTTCTAATATACGTAATTAATATTTATCACCTGTCTCTCTATTTAACTTGTTTTAATTCCTTTAACTAATATTGCTAAATGCTTTGCGCGACAAACGACTGCATTTATTTGGTAATTATCAACATATGATTTTGAGATAGTCTAGGTACCACAAAGGAATTAATCTTAGTATTTACACTCCGGACTGAGCAGGAAAATATTAAGGCTTTTATTAAGAGTTCGTAACTGACAATTATTAACTCTAATAGGCAATAAATAATTGAGACAAGGTTTTAAATATGTTTAAGTAATTTAGGAAAATTCCCCCGCTATCCTAGGATACATTTTTCCATCCACATCACTTAATTCACCTTTTAACTGTTTTTATTATTTCTGTATTAATTTAACAACAAATCAAGCTTGCTCCGGCTAAACCCCTTTTTACAGTTTTTAAGTAACTACCAAGACTAGGGTAAATTGAACAATCTCCCTGTGGATACGACACTCGTTATACTACTACGACCGGGAATTGTTTGCAGCCCGACGTTTATAATTTGAGTTTTTAATTTCTTTTCTTTTAATTTTACACCACTTCAACCACTCAGAAATAACCTCTGCAAATTGGCGCCGTTGCCGGGGAGATTGATTCCATCAATTTCCCTAGTTTCCGGTAGTTCACCTGTTTTATTATAATAAACTGTCAATATTATCTTGTTAATAATCTAACCTTGGACATCGGACTTATAATCTGACTTGGACATCGGACTTCTGACCTGACTTGGACATTTGACTTCGGACTTTGGACATCTAACTCCTAACATCTTAATATTATTGTCATTTCGTTCCATTGTCATTTCGTTCCATTGTCCTTTCTTTCCATTGTCTCTAACTACTAACTTTAAATTTCCTGTCATTTCGTTCCATTGTCCTTTCTTTCCATTGTCCTTAACATTTCATTTCCATTGTCCTTAACATTTCTTTCCATTGTCATTTCAATTTTCTGTCATTTCTTTCCATTGTCTCTAACTACTAACTTATAATTTCCTGTATACTAACTCCTAACGTTTATCAGCCTAACCAATATTTCTGTCTTTCTTATTTTATTTACTAACTAATTTTGCAGCTTCTGACAAAACCACAAGTTATCTTCTGTGCATGCCAAACACTCGAACCCGAGGCTCTCCACCAATCAGTCCGAGCCCCGAACCCGAGCGCACTTTATTACAAGCACAAAGAAACCTGAGAAACCAAGCCATGGCCAATAACGAAGTTATAAATGAAATAGACCATGCAATTCAACCAGAACACCGTGCCCTATCTGATTATCACCAACCTAACACCGAAGGAAGAGCATCAGCTATAGTTCTCCCGAACTAACACCAGAAGAAGCCGGACGATGGGTTTTCAAAACCCACTACATCACCGCCGTCCGGGATCTAGGCAAGTTTAGTGGAGCGAACCCAGATGAAGCCCCAAATCATCTGAGTCTCTTCCTAGACTTCTGCAATTCCTTTAGTCAAACCGGCAATGTCAAAGAAAGAATTCGACTCCAACTATTTCCTCACTCGTTGTCGGATTCAGCAAACCGGTGGTACCGAAGCCTTCCCTCCCGATCAATAACCACATGGCTTCAAATGGCCCAAAAATTCCTTGCCAAATACTACCCAACCAGTAGAACGAGGCAATTGATCGGTGAAATCAACACTTTCTGTCAGAGCCGGAGAGAAACGTTGTACGACGCATGGGACAGATTCAAAGATATGCTAATGAAATGTTCCCACCATGGTCTTGACGATCAATCCCTCTGCCTGTCATTCTTCAACGGTCTGGATGATGGGAACCGACTACTCGTCAATTCCTCTGCAGGAGGAAGTTTCATGATGAAATCTCCTAAAGAAGGAATGGATCTTCTCGAAACCATGACGAGCAATACAAGACAGTGGACGAGATCCAAAGAAGAACACGCGAGCAGCAGGCCTACTCCATGTTGAGCCTACAGATCATTTATCAGCTCAGATCTCGTCCCTTGCAAAGATGGTGGAAAAGCTAACAACATCACAAAACGAAATTGTAAAGACAATAGCTTCCCCACCTACAAGTTCACCAGCTCCACAGAAGGATGTGCCATATGCGCCGGTCCTCATGAAACTCATCAATGCGAAGGCAAAGGCCAGTACGAGGAAGTACAATTCATAGGAAACCGCCCCGGTAATTCCTACAACAACAACATCAACAACAACTATCCATGGAGAAATCACCCGAATTTCTCATGGAAAAATAATGATCAGAATCAAGGAGGGCAGAACAACAATTCCAACACCTATCAGGGAACCGACCCCAACCAAACTCTAATATGGGTTACAGAGCACTAGGTGCCCCTCCAGGTTTCCAACAACAACAACAACAACAACAACAACCATCTTCATCCTCTTCTGATCCAAACGCAGAACTCAAAGAGATGATGAAGGGATTCATGTCCATAACTCAGAACCAGCTCTCTGCACAAGAAGCCTTCAACCAGAAAATCGAAGGAAAATTCAATCAACTTGCAGAACATCTTGCTCGAAGACCGCCAGGGGCTCTCCCCAGCCAAAATGAACCAAATCCAAGAGAGCAAGCCAAGTGCATCTATGTGAAGGAGCACGATGAAGAAAAGACGGAGGTGGCTAAAACAGCTAAAGTTCCAGAACTACACCCTTCCCTCCAAGAGTGGGTTGTAGCAATCGAAACTTCCAAAAGGAATGTAGCTGAACTTGAAAGCACCGCCAAAGTCTATAAAATCGTATTCAATCTGAGAATACCTACCTTGAGCACTTGGTAGCCGGTTATGAAAATGAGAAGCTCGAATTTGAAGAAGAAGGAGAAGAGGTTAAGGCGATAACCTTGAGAAGCGGTAAGAAAACCGACGAGATTCACATCCCGCCAAGGTCAGAAGAACCCAAAGAGGATAGTGAAGAAAAAGTTGAGGTTCCAACAGAAAAGACATCTCCAAGCGTCCTCACTATTCCACCAGCTTCAGAACCTTCTTCACAAGAACCGCCTATACCATTTCCTCACCGACTCCAGAAGCAGAAATTGGATAATGAATATGGTAAGTTTCTAGCAATGCTGAAGCAACTAAACGTCAACATACAGTTTGTAGACCTCATTGCCAAAATGCCAAACTATGCCAAATTCCTCAAACACCTCATATCCAACAAAACTAAATTGGCCGAAGTCGGTACGGTACCTCTCAATGTAGCTTGCTCAGCTACTCTACAAAAACCACTACCATCAAAATGCAATGATCCGGGCAGCTTCACTATTCCAGTCACAATTGGTAGCACCTCATTTCCATACTCCCTATGCGATCTGGGTGCCTCCATTAATTTGATGCCCCTCTCCACTTTCAAAAAGCTGGGAATTGGAGAGATGAAAAAGACTAAGATGACCCTGCAACTGGCAGATGGTTCGGTAACATACCCAAGCGGAGTGGTGGAGGATGTTATCATTAAAGTGGAGCACTTATACTTCCCATGTGATTTTGTCATTCTAGACATCGAAGAGAACTCCACTACACCTCTCATCCTTGGACGACCATTCCTTGCCACAGCCGATGTGCACATTTGGGTAGCCCAGGGGAAAATCACCCTTCAAGCTTACAACGAAAAGCTGGAGTTTGCATCAGGAAGATCTCCAGATAGCAAATCCAAAGATCTCAAGTTTGTGAGGGATACTCAATCATCATCATCCCCACTTCTGTTTATCACCCTTCCAGACGGCATGTCTATACAGAGATACCACCACCAATCCCGGACGAAGAGCGGGATAAGAAAAGAAAACATGCATCCAGGTGGACTCTCAAAAAAACCATCGAGTCATGCTTTGGATCTCCTCCTCATAACCACCCCCCATGATGGATCTAACGAAAAAGCGTCTAGCTAAAGACGTTAAAGAAGGGCAGCTTTCCGGGAGGCAACCCGGACGAACTTATCTTTTATATTTTTATGTTTTTAATTTTCAGATTCCCTTCAATTTTATTTTTGCTAACTTTTAACCCCGTTTATAGTATGGTTGCTTCTAGTGTTTTATGCAGGTGCAATTTCATGTCTACACCGCAACCAAGCTACGCTACTTGAGGCTGAAGCTCAAGTGTGGGGGAAGTCCAAACACGCTAGCAAAAATAAAATCAGGGGAGTACCAGTTTCTTTAAACTTGCTTTTATTTAAATAAAATGCAGAGAGAGAATTTATATGCTTAAAAATATTCGTGAGCTTCGTGTTCTCTCTATTTTATCTACTTACCGAAAAGGCCTTCTGAATCTTTCCCTTGTTTTTCTAGTGAACAATGAGGACATTGTTCAATTTAAGTGTGGGGGAGTGTGCCCTTTTCGGTGACATTTTATGCTTAAATGCTTAATCTCTCTGCTTATCTTGCGTTTGTTCAAATTCAATATCGCGGACCCTTTTTATGTGGGTTGTTCTCTTTAGGAATAAATATTGTTATGAATTGTGGGATAAATGGTACAAAAATGTACAAAAATTTTAAAATTTTGATTACTTTTGAGGAGCATTTTATGCGGTGTGACCAAATGATCTGAAATGGTTGGATTTTTATTGCTCAGGGGTTCTTTCTGTCTTCTTTCTTAGGGATTGCTAAGGGGTGCTTCTCTGTCAAAAAGAAAAAGAAAAAAATATAATAAATAAGGGACTTGCGAGACACCATTGGTAACCAACAAAGAGAGTTGAGTGTTCTTAAATACAAAGGCTTGATGCCTACATATTATCTTCTCATCTTATGCAAAAGTGAAACAAATGCATAAATCTATTTTTCCTTTTTTTCTCCTCAATGCCCATTCTTGAGAGAAGTTGGCCATGGTAAAAGTTCTCAAAGTCACCTTAAATCAAGAAGCATTGAAGTACTCCGGATCATACCCCGAAACTCTATTTTTATTTTTGCCCTGAGTACACCTATGCCACCAGTAGGTGATGGATCACACTCCTCTAAAAAGTTTAAGATCATGTACTATTGAGTTCTTTATCCTACCCTTCATAATAATATTTGTTAATATTGAGCATTCCCTACTTGGGTACGTAGTTTTGCTTGAGGACAAGCAAAAAGATAAGTGTGGGGGTGTGATAAGTGTCCAAATGAGCATGATTTATAGGTGTATTTCATAATATTAGCACTTTTCTTGCTCATTTCTCCACTTCGGTTAGTTTTCCTCTAGTTTATGTTTTATTGTTTATCTCACAAATTTATTGGTTTAACATGAGGAAAACCAAGCTGGGAGTAAAGTAGATAAGAGACAAACGCATAGACGCAAACGGCTCAGAAAACGGACTTATAACGAAGAATGTAGAGCCGGTCAAACAGAGGCACGCGAGAGTCACGTGGACGCAACCGCCCCCTAAGTGGCGGACGTCACACGGACAACCGCCAGGCGGACAGGCTGAGGCAACCGCCTCTTAACGGGCGGTTAAGGAGGCGGACGAGGCACAAGCAACCGCCTCGCGGTCACATAGAGGCTACCGCCTCTTAACTCGCGGTCACACACAGGCAACCGCCTCGCGGTAATATAGAGGCTACCGCCTCTTAAGCTCGCGGACAACACAGGAGTTACCGCCACTTATTGGGCGGTACGGTACAGCAGGCGGACACCAACAGACTAATTATCAGTCGCGACCAGTATCTTCTTCGCGCCGTCGTCTGCAACTCGCCCGACTCGCCCGCAACTTATCCATCTACTCGCACGCTATTCAGTTGTCCCCTGGCAATCAATGAAGCAATCAATGCTCTTCTTCATCTGCAATCAAACTCGTACGGATCCAAACCTCTATATAAACCCACCACCTTAACTGCATAAACACCACCACGCACGACGGGAGTCTGAAGAAATTCACACACATTCGCTTCCACTTATTTTCCTCCCGTACCACCACATCATTCCACACTCAGCAGTAACAAAAGAAATAGAAGAGCAGCAGTGAGAGCGAGAACAGACCAGTTCTTCCTCTGAATTAATGTCAAAATCTATCTGTGTAATCTTCTTATCTCCGTTAATGTCTGAGTAATTTTTTTGTATCCTAGGATGGGGGTTTGATTTCTAATATTACGTAATTAATATTTATCACCTGTCTCTCATTTAACTTGTTTTAATTCCTTTAACTAATATTGCTAAATGCTTTGCGCGACAAACGACTGCATTTATTTGGTAACTATCAACATATGATTTTGAGATAGTCTAGGTACCACAAAGGAATTAATCTTAGTATTTACACTCCGGACTGAGCAGGAAAATATTAAGGCTTTTATTAAGAGTTCGTAACTGACAATTATTAACTCTAATAGGCAATAAATAATTGAGACAAGGTTTAAATATGTTTAAGTAATTTAGGAAATTCCCCCGCTATCCTAGGATACATTTTTCCATCCACATCACTTAATTCACCTTTTAACTGTTTTTATTATTTCTGTATTAATTTAACAACAAATCAAGCTTGCCTCCGGCTAAACCCCTTTTTACAGTTTTTAAGTAACTACCAAGACTAGGGTAAATTGAACAATCTCCCTGTGGAAACGACACTCGTTATACTACTACGACCGGGAATTGTTTGCAGCCCGACGTTTATAATTTGAGTTTTTAATTTCTTTTCTTTTAATTTTACACCACTTCAACCACTCAGAAATAACCCTCTGCAGTAATACACATATATATTGTATTGCTATGATGCATGTTGTTTGACTAAAATGAACTCCATATATATCCGACAAAAGTAGTCGGCGTACCCCGGTTAGCGCTCGGGGTATGCGAATTTCATATGCAGCGTTAAGCTGAGCCCCTAGGGGCAACGTTTTTATTTTTCAGGTACACCGAAGATGTTACCGTTCGAGAGTAGGATGGGGTCGGTGGGTTGCATGGGTAGTTAGATTTAATTACTTATGTATGGAAAGAGGTGTAAGACTTAATATGTTGTCGGCATCCATATATTGTAGACATGGTATAGTAAGAAATGATTTGAGTAAAGTATTTGTATTGTGTATTCGGTTGTTCCAGTTCATCAGACCGTTACAGTATGTAAGAAAGGCCTGGTTAGCCACATGGGTGGCTAACGGCGTTGTTTCACCCCTCGTTGTAATTGGAGTTCCGCTGCGTGAGTAGGAGTAATTAGTAACAATTTAAGAGGTAATGACGAGATTAACGATTGGGGTGTTACAAAAGTGGTATCATGATGACTGGAAATACCGAGCTTAGGAAATACCGAGTTAGGAATTCGAGACTTAGGGCTAAGGGTTGAGTGGTAGCGTGAGAGATGCGCTAGTTAAGAACTTCCAGTATGACCTGGAACCCTACAATACCAGACCCACCCTCTACAACCCCCGTATTAAAAAGCTCGGGAAAGAACGCCAGAGAGTCGGGAAACCCGATCTGGCACTTATCTAATATTTCAATCTGAACCAGAACCTGTCACGTGGTAGATCCGAGAACCGGAAACCCCGGTGACGGATCCCGCTGGAGCGACAATAACCGCACTCGATGGCGAGATGTCGAAACATCCTATTCCAGGGAGACCAGAATCTGTGGCAGCTTGGGGCGACATGCTTTGCAGTTGCGAGAACCTAGCTGGCCGAGCGGCAGCAAGAAGAAGAAAGCACCAATCGTGCGACAAGATGGACTCATAAGAAATAACGAGAACCGGGACACATGTCTACAGACGCCATGGTTATGTAATACCCCTAACGGCTAGTTGAGAGTAGGTGCACCCACCCTGCCACACCCGAAGAAGTTGAAATACTTAACTGATATAGCTTAGACGGCTACGAGCAAACTACGGGATATACCTGAATAGGACTACAGAAGTAGTGCCTAAATGACTTAAACCTCGGTAACCACAATGAAGACGTGGGAACGAGCAACGAGGTAGAGCATAGAACTAAATAATTAAGGAACTCCGACAGTGGAGAAGCACCTAAATGACTGACAGTCATGTCAAGATGTATGAGAAGCAGCTCTAAGGAGTAGTTATCAAACTAGAGGATTAAGGAAGAGCCGACAAGGCTACCAAATACAGTGTGAACAATACAGTGACCGGTATGAGTTAACCCAAAAACCGCCTGTACCGCGCACTTGCCACGGCCAGTGCAGTATTAACGAGACTATTAAGAGGCGCTTTGACAAGCGACCTATACTTTTACCAGAATGGCGAGAGAAGCCAATATAGCAACTCAAACCTTAAGAATGTGAAACGAAACCTTGAAAAGGCCTAACGGCCTGATCATGGTATAAGAACATACCATTCAACGAGAAGTGGACTCGGTAAGGAGCAGTCGGCATTGAAATGCCATGGAGAATTTACTTTCAAAACTCAAACTTTTCTTTCACAATATAAAATTCCAAAAACCCCCAAAATTTTAAAACCAAACCAGAGAACCACGGTAATTATCTTAGGACGATATAAGAGGAGTTGGCAACAGAATACTTCACCTAGGCGTGTGACCGACACTACAAGTGTACACAAACAAGAATGGGACGACCGCACCCGAAGGATCTTGCGGGCCTGACGACCAGTTATGAGTTAGTCCGGGTAAAGTGGCAACATATCAATAAGATACTCCATGTATGTATACTAGTAGAGTACGGAACACGGGAAGTAGCCCACTCCATACTACGGACGAAAGAGCCAATCCAAACCAAGATATTTGGACACGTCGAATGATCGAAGAACACAAAGAAGTTTACGAAGCTAAAGGAGTCTAGAAACCAGTAAGGTGACAGACCTAAGGATATAGCGTGGATAAGTGCGAGAAGCACAGAGTATTAAGTATAGACATTGGATATGTCTCAGGAATCAAGGAGGAAACACATGATAACTGGAATGAATACCTAGTGTAAATGATTCGGCGAAGTCTGAAATAAACGTCTCAATATTTGATGAATGGGATAGAACTCCCACAGCATACCTCGTTGAGAAGAATAATGACCTAAACAAGAAGGTAAAGAAAAAGTACCAATGATCTACCCAGTAACGGGAGATGTTACAACCCTAATTGGGATAGTCGAAGTATACAGCCGCAAGGTGAAGTCGCAACTAGACATACCCACGAGTTCGAGCCAGAAGTATTGGCGCAACTCAGTAACACCCAGAAGCAATCCGTGAAGGGTGCCGGAGGCAACAGTAGTTGAACGAAACATCGTGTTGAGAACACAAGTGTTAAAGCGAACACTCGGGTAGAACCCGATGGGATCCCACATGAAACGGAATACCCTAAATTGCCAAAGGGCATGAAACAATACCAAGATACTTAAAGGGCCTTCCAGGTACGGAAGTGTGGTGAGACAGCTATGTCAAAGAGCCCAGCAATACCTCCAAACTTTAATGGTATACGGAGAAGAAGAAACTTGTTTAAACAGCCGCACAGAGCATGGCTCGAGGCGAGGTGGCTTGAAAGCCGGTAAAACTAACTACAAACGGTAGATTTAAACATTGCGAACCTATGCATAAAGGCATAAGAAGAAACAGTGGAAAATGAACCACTACTTTAGATTGGGGATACCACTTGTTATTGTGGGGCCTATGGAGTGGCAATTGCGTGAATCCTCCAGAGAAGGGCTACCACATAAGAATGTAATGTGATACTTGGACATGTGTTTATTGCCAAGGAGTAATGCGAACAGAGATAGTATGTGATGAGGCTTTGATAGTAGTGGAAGGAAACTGATAGAGTAACCGGATGAGTAGTAAACACTGCATGTGTGCAATATGAACTGCAGAGTAAGCAGTGCGCAAGTGCGCAGAGAGAGTTAAAGAATAGTGTATTTGTTGAGCCAAGTGAATGGCAAGCCATAGTGTAAATGGTGAGAACACCTAGGCGGAAGCTAAAGTAGTAGCGGATGCCATGAAAATGAGTAAGAACATGGTACGCAGTAAGCGACCATTGTAAGAGTAAAATAAGATAATGATATGAAGCTGATGAGGAAATGTGGTAGAGGAGACATGTTCATTTCTATCTCATGAGAGATTTACTGTCAAGGGTTTACGCTGTATGACTGAGTGTTTTGGTATTGCACTTGTGCGGTAATGATCGAGTGGGAGAGCCAGGAACTGAGAGATGTCAACGAAGCCTATTGAGTGAGAATCTAGAGAGAACCGTGCGGCCGTTGGCCAAAGATGCACGAAGAATGTGGGTTGTAACCCACAGGTCCCAGGACCAATGAATGGTAAAGGCAGAGTAGTACGAATGAGGAATTCTTGTACAGAAACAAATAAACAAACATGATTCAAAAGTCATTATTAAATGAGGAAGCACTACATGCTTAGTAGTAGCTTGACCTCAACTGACAACAAGTCGGGAAAAGCAAGTGAATAATCACGAGGTATACAGTGCTATACGAAATAGATTTCCAGAGAATTGGAGAGAAAATTTATAACTCATCGAACACATACGGTAAGAGATACCAAGCGATGATTAAGAAACCTTTATTCCCAAGACACAAAGGGATAAAAGGGATTGGATTAATACATTGAGAATACCAAAGGGCAAATTAAGCTCTAGTTATCAGGTCACGCAGTAGAAGCTAGTGGACTGTAATACAAAGGTCAAGTATACCTAGTTAATGTGAGTAAACGGCTAATCATAAACGCCTTGAAGCCTTAGAGGCTAGAACCGAAACCGGTTATGAGTTAATTAACCACATTGAAGTTAAAACACTTCATGATACTCGAATTAGTGAACCAATGTTCTGTGATAACATATGGTCGATTACGGGGTGTAACCCCTTTTAAGGGGGGTAGGGCGAGAAACCGCTTAGAGTATGTTCTACGTATAGGTGCGTAAACTACTATGTGCATAGCACAAAAGGAATTGTTTGATGTTTGGAACTCATATTACATAAACATGTGTACCCATTCATTGTGTAATTATGATTATCGTGCATGAGAGATGCAAGTAACGAGTATAATATTTATGAAAAGAGGAGTAGAGTGACTCCGGGGAATGAGAATCCCAATAGTATATGTCTAGTGAGATTAGACATGAGACATAATGAGTATGAATCGGTATGAAACCGATGTGTAACCTTGTAGGGAGTGAGTTCCCTAGGTGATCTTATTTGAGAATGATTGATGGAGTGAGTTCCATCTTTTGGAGTTGTATGATGTATGTTTTAAATTGAGTAACAATTTGACTAATGAGGCCTTAAGTATGGGATGCCTAGGTAAAACAAGGTAAGCAAAAAATTGTTAATGACGGATGACCTAAGTTCTAGGAATTTGAGATAAATTAAAAGTAATGTTTTATGAATATGACTAGAAAGAGTAAGATAGAAAACGAAAATGTTTGACTATCTGATTGTTTGAAACTGGCGTGGGAGGTGGAACCTGGTCTGCTAGCGATCAGGGGAAACCGAACACAAATTGGAGTGGAAGGATAGTTCAACACTGATGCTGATCACATCAGGGTTGGATGATTATTGAAGCTCCCTATTAGTGGCCACAAGTAATTACGCTAAGAAAAGAGGCAGCTACCATAAATTGGACTCGGAGTTGTGTGACGTTTTTTAAAAAGAATTTTCAAACAGAATTTGAAAAACGATTTTCTTCAAGTATGAAGATGGAAACGAAAACTGGTTTTTGAAACCGCTATCACCCACCGATGGCTGAGCCTTAAGTCTTGATGACCGGTAGAACGGTGGGCGTGTATTAGTTTTGAAACCATTGCACCGTACGCGCGGCGGTCCTAAGTGACCGGTTGGGGCGGTGACAGTGTGTAATTTTTCCAAAGGCAGCGGGACGGGGAGAGTACCCTGAGACGTTCCTGTGTTGAGTGAGTCAACCAGAGTGCCTGAGGATATGTATATGTGTAACGTTTTGATCACAACCGAAGGGACCATGGGCCAGAGAGAGTAAGTGCCCATTTGTCATGAAACGGACATGGACCAGAGAGTGTAAGTGTCCAACGTGACCAGTACCTAAGGGATCAGTAGTATATTACTCAATATGGATTCGAGGACTATAGTGCCTTCATGTCTTCGGACCGATTCCATGGAGAGAGTACAAAGAGTTTTTGATTGCTATACATGCTGTGATATGTGTGTGGTATGTGTAGTGTGAAGTGAGACTGACTTTTGGAGTCTGTAAGGTTATACATGTATTATAACCTTGGCATAGCGTGCCCATGAGAGTAACGATATAAGATTCACCAACTTTGAGGACAAAGTTCCTAAGGGGGGTAGATTTTAATACCCCGGATCTAAAAATCGTGATTAAATTACTCTAATATGATTATTAAAGGCCTAATGGTACATAAAGAGTATTGGTAAAGAGAATAAAACCAAAAGAAAAGAGAAAACGCTTGAAAAGCGAAAAACGCTAAAATGCGCGTTAAATGAGTATAAGAGATATATGATCTCGAGAGGGTCCGAGATGTATTCCTAAGGCTTAGTTAGGCCTAATTAGTATACGGGAGCGATTCCCAAAGAAATCGGATCCAAAATGGATTAAAACGCTAACGGAGTTTTAAAGCACGTTTTTCGAGAAAACCCGAAAACGTGACTTTAAGTGGTCAAACGGACCCGTAAAAATTATAGTTGATTAAATAACTATAAAAGTATTAATGGAAGCTTAATAACCATGAAAAATAAAGAAACGAGAAAATCCGAGAAACGGGCCCGGTTAGTGAATAGTGCCAAACCAGGTAAAATAACGAGCGTTTACTGTCAGAAATCGAAAAACGCTCCAGCTTACTAATATGTTGGGGGGTGATTTTTATGAGTCTTGTGACTCCCCCATCACACATAACTAGTTAACTAATATATTATGTCAAAAAGCATAAAGTAAATAGTAAAAGTGGAAAAGGTAAACATAACTCACCTTTCCTCTTCTCTCTCCTCATTCTTTCCATTCCCCACCGTGAGACTCCCCCTTTCTTTCCTCTCTTTCCTCTCTTCTTCCTCCTTGAACGATTTGAGCTGCAACAAGGGGACTCCCATGGCTTCTTCGTTTTCTTCCTCTTGCCCAAGCCTTATTAAGGCTCCAAATGAGAAAATAATCACATATTTGAACTCCTCTCATCAAGCTCCACACTTCCCTCTTTCCAAAATTCGAAAAGGATGAATTCCATTTTTATGGGTGTTGGCCATTTGAAGAGAAAAGCACACCACTTTGAAGCTTGAGTCTTCCTCTTTCTATCAAGGTAAAAATATTCAAGGAAAACCCATGTTTTCTCCATTTTCCACCATGGCCGGTTTTGGGCTCTTTTGATGACTAGCTTTTCTTCCTTGTTTGAGCTATTCTCCAAGCTTTAAATGGTGGTGGAAGTTTCCCCTAAGATTCAAGAGTGAGAACCATTCAAGAATTTCCAAAGAGAAATGGGCAAATGAATTGCCTTGGCCGATTTTGAATGAAGATGAGAGGAGAAGAGGAGAAGAGTAATAAAAGGAAACTTAAGAGAATTCAAGGTAAGAAACAAACCTAATGTATATTCTATATGTGTTAGAATTTGGGATGGGTTAATAAATGAATGAACCCCACTCGAGTTGTGGTGATAATGTGCTTGCTTAGAAATAAGGCAAGTGAGCAAACATTTGTGTACTTAGTGCTTGATTTAAGAGCAATGCATTTTGTGAATTATGTATTGTGTTGCATTTGGAGAATTTGATGAGTATTGATAGTTTATTTATGTGCTGATAGAACCCTTGTGGTTTGGCTAGTTTTAGGATGAATGATGTGATGAAATGAGCTTTGGGTAATGTTAAGAGAAGTAGCCAAGTTATGGCAAAATTGGTGTAGAAATCTAAGTGGATTAAGTGTTGGTTTGAGTGGAGAATAACCTAGGAGTGGCTAGGTATGTATGGAGATTGATTTGGTTTAGAAAACCACCTTGGGGATGCTTGCTTAAGGACCGAAGAGATGTGCAAAATCTGTAGCAAAAGAGATGGTTTAAGTGCCTTAGGAGTTTTAGAAAAACAATGAGAATTTAAGGTTTAAGGTTGAGACATGAACCTTGGCATGGGAAGTGCATTATCTTGGAGTGCTAGGAATGGCATCATTGTGTGAAGTATTGAATGGTAAGAGACAATACCAAAATCTGTTACAAAGTTAGAAGAACAAGAGAACTAGTTATGATATATAAGTGATTTTGAGTAAGAATTTGGGTAAGGGTTTAACCCATGATTTGATGAAGTTTAGAGCATGTTTAAAGGTGATTAAACATGTGGAAAACTTGTGGAAAGATTAGGGAAAGATTAACGGTGGTTTAAGGATTGATTAGGGGCTGAAAAATAAGGTATGTTGCAGATTTTAGCAGGGCCCGGAACCTAGTCCAGGACCATGTTCCGGACCACCCCCTAAAATACCCCCGAGAGTTTTCCAGTTTGTTAGGTCCGGGACTTAGGTCCCTGCCCATGTCCCGGACCACCCCATAAATTAAGGCCGAGAGTTGAAGTCTGTACCTGGTCCGGGACTTAGGATGGGGACAAGGTCCAGGACCATATTGAAATTCATGCCGAGAGTTCGAGTGCAGGTTTGGTCCGGGACTTAAGAGATGTATAAGCTCCCGGACCACTTCAAAAATAAGGCCGAGAGTGAAGACCAGCATTGGTCCGGGACTTAAGGTAGGGACCAAGTCCCGGACCACCCCCAGAATCCTACAAAGAGTGTTTTAAAGGCTTCTAATGATGGGGGTTTGAATGTTAATGATGTTATAAGATGTTAAGGCCTTGTTTGGTGACATGTAAAGGCCCTAAGAAGTGTAAGAAAGTGTTAGAAGTGATTGAGAGTGTGAACTCAAATTAACAAGAGTAAAACCGAGATAACGGGATAACGGGCGTAGTTATGGAGTAGCATTTAATTATGTACCGTATTGATCTTAGTAATAATAATAATGTTTGGAACATTAACAGAGGATCGTGTGTGAACCGAGCATGGTGAGATGACACGGTAAAAGTAAAAACCCCGGTGAAAGGATGTTTCTCATACTCCGTGTGCTAACCGAGTTACGTTGATTTGTGTTTGTGTGCCGGCTTAATCAAGACTAAAGCATGAAAATAATCCCTTGTTTGATTATGTATGTCTTGTTGTATGTGAATGAGCTAACATACTTGTATGCCGGAGTGGTCTAACATAGAGTAAATACCGACTCATAGGAGTAACGTTTGGCTAGAGACCCATAGATCGGGTGCGATGCTCATGATAACGAAAATGTGCAAAACACACAAACTATCCGTTAAAGTATAACGATAACGCAAACATATGAACTCCCTAGAATTGAGGGAATACGGGTTGAGTAAATACCCGATAACGGTTAGAAAACCATATTGAAACAATCCAATAAAACAAGTGAGAGTGGAAAGATATGTGAACCTCCTTCAATAGGACTAAAGATAGTTCGAAGATGTGAACTAGTAAGAAGGTAAAGAGACCTAAGGGATTAGTAGCTCCCTTGAGACATGGTCGACCTCCTATATGAGGATTTTACCGGGTATAAGAAAATAACCGAAAGTATGAGTAAATGAAACGTATGGGTAATTTAAAACCTAAGATTAACCGAACTTGGTGTGTTCCCAAAGTCATTAGAAACATCGAGAGTGATGCTTCTAGACTAAAACACATAATATTATATAACTCCGAGAGAGGGAGTGTATGGGAATGAGAGTAGTCCGAGAGTAGTCGGACCTATGCAAAAGAGTTAAAAACTAAGAGAGAGTTTCGCGAGCTAGTTGAACCTTCCCACCATGCTAGACCAGAGTAGGGTTGAAACCGGGGAAGTAGACTATGCTCGAGAGCCATGAGTTTTGGCCTGAGAATGTATTAAAAGTAACAAGCGTGACGTAGGAGACCTGTAGTTTCTCGAGAATCTACATAGCTTGATTAATAACCCAAGAGTGTGGGTGAGATAATGTGTATAAGTAACCGAGAGAAGGGGTGAGTATAAAATGAGTAGCCTAAGAGAATGGATGTGTATATGAATAAGTAACCGAGAGAGCGGATGAGATATGAATAAGTAAACATGGCATAGTGAGGTATAACCCTCAAGGCCTAAGAGTAAACTGATACAACACAACCTTGTTATGTTAGCTAGGAATTGTGTTCCGTAATTGGATGTAGATCCTTGAGTAATACACATATATTGTATTGCTATGATGCATGTTGTTTGACTAAAATGAACTCCATGTATATCCGACAAAAGTAGTCGGCGTACCCCGGTTAGCGCTCGGGGTATGCGAATTTCATATGCAGCGTTAAGCTGAGCCCCTAGGGGCAACGTTTTTATTTTCAGGTACACCGAAGATGTTACCGTTCGAGAGTAGGACGGGGTCGGTGGGTTGCATGGGTAGTTAGATTTAATTACTTATGTATGGAAAGAGGTGTAAGACCGAATATGTGTCGGCATCCATATATTGTAGACTCGGTATAGTAAGAAATTATTTGAGTAAAGTATTGTATTGTGTATTCGGTTGTTCCAGTTCATCAGACGTTACGGTATGTAAGAAAGGCCTGGTTAGCCACATAGATGGCTAACGGCGTTGTTTCACCCCTCGTTGTAATTGGAGTTCCGTGCGTGAGAGTAGGAGTAATTAGTAACGATTAAGAGGTAATGACGAGATTAACGGTTGGGGTGTTACAAGTTAACCTACAACCATTTCCATTCTAGGAATGGTTTGTATACTGAGGTTAAGATAAGGTTGAGACTGAGGTAAGTTAAGGAGGACTGAGGATAAGAGGAATCAGATCTGGAGGAGGTTATTGTAGCCCATTTGTTAAGGGAACGCTTGAGTCGTCAATTGTGTGTGGACTATGTGTGTTCATTTGTGGATTGTTGTTTATTGCACTTCATATTATGCTTGTGTATCTAATCAACTTCCATGCTATCGACAATTAGTCGTCGTAGCCCCGTTAGCTTGGGGGCCACGAGAGGGTCGTACCAGCATTCGTGCTGACCCCCTTTGGGGGCTGTTTTACACTTGCAGGTAAGAGGCCCATGAGTCACACCACGAGAGTAGGGAGCGGTTAGACTTAGGATGGGTTACTATTTTGAGCACGGGTTACGCTTGTGGCCCGTCTGATATTTAAACTAATATAAGTTGGTGTTTATGACTTGGATACTTAAACTCGGTTGGTTGGTGGTATTTGGTCGGTTGTGTCTTTTGGATAAGTGTTGTAAATCGGTTTAAGGTTCGGTATATTCTAATGATCAGACCGTGGCAAGGTCCGGTGTTCGTCATTTCCGCTGTGACGTTTTTGATTAAGTGTAAGTTTGTGATAACCACGATTGGCTTTGGACGGGGTGTTACAAAAGTGGTATCAGAGCGTAGTTCTGATCAAGAAATACCGGACATAAATAACCACCGAGTTAGTTATGAGTTAAGATAAAGTAATGGGTTAAGGGTGTGAGAAGTTAGTGTGAGTAGAGTAAGATGACCACTATTAAGTGTGGATCGTCTTTACCGTCTACGGACGATATAAATTCGTTAACCGAAACAGTGGTGGGATACGAATCTAATGTGAGTTGTGATTGTTCAGATGTCAGGAAGGAGAGGCCGAGGTCGTGGTAGGGGCGACGATGCTTCAGAGATACCGGGAGGGCAGACGATCGCAGAGATCGTAGCTGCGCATTAGGGCACATGGGCTATCAGCCGGGTGGGTGCACACCTCCCCGCCCAGCCCCGGGAAAACCGAATTGGGTAAAGAGCCTTGCAGACCTTCGACCGTACATTTTAAGGGGGAGACTGATCCCGCCAAGCTTGAGGCGTACATCTATGAGCTAGAGAACTGCCTTGAGACCCTTGATGTCCTGCTGGGATAAGGTGCATCTAGCTGCGTTCTACCTGAAGGGGGCAGCAGGCGATGGTGGAAGCTGGTGAGGGCGAGCATGTGGCCAATCCAGACTTCGGCTGGGACAGTACACAGCATTGCTACGAGCAAAGTACTATCCGCCCATGCCAGACGAAAAGAGCGCCTACAGTTGGATGCGCTCAAAGACAGACACAAGATGACGGTGGACGTAGTATTACTCAGAGTTCACGCCTGCTCCGTCTTCTGCCAGGTCTTGGAGTATTCAGACCAGTACTGGTGGACCGCTTCTATGGCGGGCTAGCATCGACTCCGCTACGGCATGGGGCCGACGAGCTATATACCTTGCAGGTAATAAGAATGAGTAAGATATAATAAGTGATAAGATTCAGTTTGTGAGAAAAAGAGGAACTGATACTGGGAAGAAGGAGGCTATCATGCCGTGCTAAGGTTGAGTAAACCGTCCAGCTGGGACGAGGACAATGCTAGAGAAAGAACGCTGGGAAGAGCACTAAGCAGCAAGGGCAAGGAGGGTACAAGAAACAGAAGTAAACCTCAACCAGACAGAAAGGTCAGAACCAAAAGGGAAGGAGGAAAAGGAGAAGGCTCCAGAAGAGCCACTAAAGTTGACATATGCATACGCAGCTAAGCCCCTGCGCTCAAGGGTGCCAAAGGGTAAAGAAGTTATAATTGAGTGAGTTAAGAGACAATTAGTAACCGTTTAAGATATGAGTACTGATATTGTGATGACCAGGGTCTGAGACTGATAAGGGAGCCGGTGGTGGCTACCAGCGACGCTACATCTGTCAGTGGTGTCACAAGGACCACCCCGGGCTCGATTGCAAGGGGAACAAGGTGGAGTGCAATTATTGGGGGTATACGGACACCAAGCATACGAGTGCTTCCGGAATCCCGCTAGTAGAGCCTTTAGGCCCGAGATTAGGGGCAAGGGCAAGATAATCAAGGAGCTGGATCTGACAGTCAGAAGAGAGTGCAGCAAGCTGAAGAACCCACGGGTAGCCCAGAAGTTGGGACCCACACTACACTTGGTGGACGGGACGATGAGCCTGAACCCTCATCGAGACAGGTACTGCTAAAACCGTTAAGTGATATAATTACCTGCTTACCGCATTAACTGCATGTTTGGTGAATAATTGAGTTAAGTGAGAATGAGATAAGATTAGAACTTAAGTAAGTATAACCTACTAGCACCTTAGGAAACTTCAAAATTTGCTATCCAATGCCTTCAACACCTAACCCGGAGTACAACGACATCGAAACCCTAGACATTCCAACTGAACAATGTCAGGTTATCCGCCCAGGTATGATTTGTTAAGGGGATACTGACACCAGCAGCGCAAAGCCATCATCAGGAAATGCAAATCAATAGAAATGGGACGGGAGGTTTTTATACACCGGAGTACCCAGGGGAGCAAGAATGAAGCTAGAGATGATGAGCTTAGGCAAGGATTGGAATCCGTATGCCAAAAACCTACCAAACCACGAGGATACAAGATGGGGTCTCACCACCAGGAATACCCGAAGAGTTCCATCCGGTTATTACACAGGTCGTGGAGATCGCTCAGCAGTGGAGGCTGACCCGATTCCAGACATACGAGCGGACATCGACATTGTAAACTTCTATGAGAAAGACGGGCGACTCGGACTACATCAAGACAAGGACGAGACAACGGAGTCTTTCGAAAGAGGGATACCCGTAGTGTCTTGGTCCATCGGGGATGACGCTGAATTTTTGTACGGCGAGCAGAAGCGTGCGGACCGTGCTAATAAGTTAATACTTAAGTCAGGGGATGTATTAGTTATGGGAGGAGAATCAAGGATGTTATACCATGGGATTAAGAGAATCAAGCTGAATACAGCACCGTCAGCAGTAATCAATGCGACGCATATGAGACTAGGGAGATTAAACCTAACCTTTAGACAATATTAGCCATGTAATGTTAGTATGGGATAAGGAATGAGATGTAAGATTAAAGCACATGTTGTAAAAAAGATGGCTATTAATAAAATAACAGTGTTGTTCATATCAATTGTTACGACTCTTGTTATACCATCATTACTCATGAAGCTTGTGAATACAATTAGGTTATGGACTCGGTACGGAAGGTGCGTTAAGCATACTTACAGAGGCACAGGCCGATGCCAGCGGTACTATCCTCACCGGCACCTTTCCGATTAATGGAATTGAGGCATCAGTTCTCTTCGACTCAGGGGCCTCGCATACCTTTATCTCGGCATCTTTTGCGAGAAGGTTGGGGCTAGACGCTGATGAGCTACCCAACTTCACGGTTACGCTCCCGTCTAAAGAGAAGGTTTGTTGCACTTGTTACTACCGAGGAGCCATTGTCAGAATAAAAGGGGAAGACTTTCCAGTCAGTTTTATTGAGTTTAAGGAATTGAGATTTGATGTAATTTTCGGGATGAATTGGTTGGAGCGGCACAAGGGTCGTATCCTCTGCACCGAGCATAGACTGTTGCTCAGGAGTCCATCTATGGTAACAATATCATACCGCCAGAGGCCTAGAGAGCCTTCGACTAAGATCATCACCGCTATGGCAATGTATAAGGAGTTGAGGAGAAAGGAAGAAGTGTACCTCTGCTATGTACAGGACATAAGAGAGACCCTGAGTTCGACCCCGACTTACCGGTAGTGTCGGAGTTCCCCGACCTCTTTCCACGGGAACTGCCCGCATGCCACCCACTCGGGAGTAGAGTTCACCATCGAGCTGCTACCTGGTACCAGACCGGTAGCCAAGGCACCATACCGTATGGCTCCGGCAGAAATGAATGAGTTAAAGGATCAGTTGAAAGACTTGTTAGATAAGGGATTTATCAGACCAAGTGTATCACCATGGGGAGCGCCAGTTCTCTTCGTGAAGAAGAAGGATGGTAGTCTCCGCCTCTGCATCGACTACAGAGAGTTGAATGCAGTGACAGTGAAGAATAAGTACCCACTACCCCGCATTGACGATCTGTTCGATCAGTTGAAGGGAGCATCTGTGTTTTCAAAGATTGATCTCAGATCGGGGTATCATCAGATAGCCATTAAGGAGGGAGATATTGAGAAGACGGCATTCCGGACACGATATGGCCACTACGAGTTTACAGTGATGCCGTTCGGTTTGTCGAACGCACCGGCGAAGTTTATGGACCTGATGAACCGCTTGTTTCGGGAGCAGCTGGACAAGTCGGTTGTGGTGTTTATTGATGATATTTTGATATACTCGAAATTGAAGACTGAGCATGAGGAACATCTGAGGAGGGTATTAGAGATACTGAGGGAGAACCAGCTATATGCTAAGTTCTCCAAATGTGAGTTTTGGCTTGACCAGGTCTCTTTCCTAGGTCATGTCATTTCAGATGCTGGGATCTCAGTGGATCCAGCAAAGATTGATGCCGTGCGTACTTGGCCAAGACCGAAGACTGCTACCGACATCCGGAGCTTTCTCGGTCTGGCAGGTTACTACCGGAGGTTTGTTAAGGATTTCAGCAAGGTCGCGAAGCCGATGACCAATCTGATGAAGAAAGATGCACCGTTCTTATGGACGGCTGACTGTGAGAGATCATTTCAGAGTTTGAAAGACTCACTGACCACTGCACCGGTTCTGACCATTCCAGACGGTACAGAGGGCTTTGAGGTCTACTATGATGCATCCGGCAGAGGGCTGGGTTGCGTGCTCATGCAACATGGCAAGGTGGTGGCATATGCCTCACGCCAGTTGAAGAAACATGAGGAAAACTACCCCACACATGATTTAGAGCTGGGAGTTGTAGTCTTCGCTTTGAAGATATGGCGCCATTACTTATACGGGGTTAGTGTGACGATCTACACCGATCACAAGAGCTTGAAATATATATTCACTCAGAAGGAGTTGAATCTCAGACAAAGGAGATGGTTAGAATTTCTGAAAGACTATGACATTGACCTCCAATACAAAGAAGGGAAGGCCAATGTTGTAGCAGACGCCCTGAGCCGTCGAGCACACTCACTCCATTCGCTAGTCTCTTTCTCCAGCTTGGTTGATGAGGTGCGAGAGGCTAGAGGGCAGATGAGTATATGAGAGAGGTCAGACAGAAGCTGACAGATGGTACCTTTGAGAGTCAGAAATATGACTTCAGACTTCACGACGATAATCTGATCAGACTTAAGGGCAGGTTATGCATACCACGGGGCAACACGGATCTGAAAGACCTCATACTTAGGGAATCACACTGTTCTTCAGTTTCCATCCATCCGGGAGCCTCTAAGATGTATAAAGACATGAAGAGATACTTCTGGTGGTCGGGGATGAAGATAGATGTTACCGAGTTCGTCTTGAGGTGTCTCACTTGCCAAAAGGTGAAATTCGAGCACCAACAACCGGGCGGAATGGTACAGTCGATGCCAGTTCCAGAATGGAAGTTCCATGATATCTCCATGGACTTTGTAGTTGGACTCCCACCTGCTAGGGGAGGTCTCAACATGATATGGGTGGTGGTGGATCGCCTTACCAAAGTAGCCCGATTCATACTGATGAAGGATACTTGGAAGGTGACCAAATTAGCTGAGTTATTTGAAAAAGAAATCATGAGACATCACGGGATACCGAAGACCATAGTGTCAGATAGAGATACCAGATTCCTTTCGAGGTACTGGAGAGCTACTAGAGAAGCGTTGGGTACAGAACTGAAGTTGAGTACCGCGTTCCATCCTCAGACAGATGGTCAGACTGAGCGTACGATTCAGACACTCGAGGACATGCTGAGAGCATGTGCCTTAGACTTCCAGGGCAGTTGGATTGACAAATTACATCTGATCGAGTTTTCATACAACAACAGCTATCACGCTTTGATCAAGATGGCAACTTTTCAAGCGTTGTACGGTAGACCATGTCGTACACCGCTCTGCTGGGATGAGTCGAGTGAGACGGTCATTATAGGACCAGAATATCTAGAACAAGTTAAGGCTGAAGTTCAGGAAATCAGGGAGAATATGAAAGCTGCTCAAGATAGGCAGAAGTCGTATGCTGACGTTCGACGACGAGACCTGGAGTTCGCAGTGGGCGACCGGGTATTTCTGTGGGTATCACCGATGAAGGGTGTGTTTAGATTCGGGCAGAAGGGCAAGCTGAGCCCTAAGTTTGTTGGTCCTTATGAGATTACGGAGCGGGTGGGCCCGGTTGCTTACAGGTTGAACTTACCTGCTGAGCTGGGCAAAGTGCATGATGTTTTTCACGTTTCACTGCTAAAGAAATACATGCACCACCCCTCCCATGTGTTAGAACCTGAGAGGTTGACATTAGAACCGAATATGAGATCAGTGGAGGTTCCTCAGAGAATCTTAGATAATAAGACTAGGGACACTCGCCACAAGTCAGTGCGACTGGTGAAGGTTCTCTGGTCTAACCAGGATGTCGAAGAGGCCACGTGGGAATTAGAGGATAAGTTGAGGGCGAAGTACCCTTCTTTGTTTACTGACTAGATCGTCTGTATAGGGTACGGGGCATACCCCTTTTTAAGGGGGGTAGAGCTTCCTCGCTTTTGAGTTAGGAAACAAACATGTTTGTCGTTTGTTTGGTTGTGTAAGATGTGATTTTGTGTAAGTTGCTACACTTTGGTGATAAGTCTGAGATATGTATAATACTTATGTATTGTATTTGTGATTGACCTTTGAGTCTTGAGATGTGTGAATGAGAATATAAGATGTGGTATTAAGATTAAGAAATTGAGTACCGTGAATGATTTAGTACATGTGTGAACTTTGGGGACAAAGTTCTTTTAAGGGGGGTAGATTGAAATACCCCAAACTTAGATATGGTGTTTAAGTGATAAAATAAGATATAAGAAGGCTAAATAATGCCTTAGAAACATTAAGAAACCATTTTAATCAAAGAAAACATAAGGAAACACCAAAAGAGCAGTTTAAGCAAAATCGTGCTCTAAGCTTGAAGAGACTTGGGTGAGCACCCAAATATCATTCTTAGACCTTAGTAATATCCTAATGGTCATTTTAAAAATTACCAAAGAAAACCAAGCTTGAAAACAAGTTAAAACACAAAATGTGCTTTAAGGAGTCTTAAAGCACATTTTTGAAAAATTGTCTTGTAAATGGGTTTTGAGTGGCTAAATGTCCATCATTACTCTTTAATTAACATGTGTAATAATTAGTATCACATTAGGAAGTCTAAATCAATGGGAAATCAAAAATTTCACAATTATGTGCACTAGTTTGTGAATAGTAATCAAATAGTGCCTAGTTTAGTCTTTAATCAATTTAGTTTAGTTAGTTGGTCAAACAAGACCATGACTAGCTTAACTAAAGGGGGTGGCCGGTTATTAAGGTGATGATTCACCACTTGATCAAATAACAAAAGAAAGAGAGAAAAAGTAAGTAAGGTTACTATTTGCTTTTAAAAGATAACTTACCTTTTAAGCCATCTCTCTCCTCCTTTCTTCATTCTTTCTTCTTCTTCACCGATTTCTCCTCTCTGCTCTCTCCCTTCTTCATTCACGTGGAAGACAAATCCATGCTAGCTCCATCTTCTTTGCCCACATCTTGCTCATTTAAGCTCCAAAATCAAAACCAAGCACAAATATCTCTTAGTTAGCTCAAGCTCTTTCTTTCTATCCTTTCAAATCTCTAAGAGCTTCATTTCGGTGCCAAGTGAAACCTCCATTGAAGGGGGAAAATAAGCTTGAGGAGTTCATTAGCTTCTCCACTCTCTTAAGGTAAGGAATATGTAAAAAAATCTAGGTTTCCACCATTTTTCTTCATTACCGAAAATCTATACTCATGGGGCTTCATTGTTATGCCTTGTTCTAGCTTGTTTTCTATTCTCCAAGGGCTAGAGGAGGTCCTTCTTGCTTCATATCCAAGCCTATCCTAAGACTCCAAGGTAAAACAATCAATTTAATACCTTAAAGCACATTTTTAACCTAGGGTTTGTCCCTTAAGGTTAATGTATTATCTAGCACTCATTAGAGTCATTGGATGTTGGTTAGAACATTGGCAAGGAGAGTTTAAGTGGTGACCGAGATTGTTCAAGGAAAAAGGCTAAGGAGGAAAGTTTGTGAGCTTGTAAAAGAATAAGGTAAATTACTTACCTTAAGGTGTTTTATTGTTTAAGGGGATGGGATTTAGATATGTGATGAGTTTAGTGTAGAGTTTACATTGGGAAAGAGTTATAAAAACCTAGGAGAAACAATGATCATATATGAGAACTTGTGATTAAAGAGCAAATGGGAAATGAGATAGTTAGACAATAAAAAGGTGAACTACAAGAGCATTTATATTTCAATGGGAGCTTTGTTGTGTGTATTTGCAGGTCAAAGGCTAATATATGTGGAAATTCAGTGGTTAAGATTATTGTCATTTAAGGGCCTAAGTGCCAAGCGTTTTAAGTTTATACACTATATGATGATGTGGTGTAGTTTTGGTGCAAATTGTGTGTTAAGATGGTGTAATGAGAATTTGAGTGATCTTGTTTGTTTGATGTTGAAAAACCAAGTGTTTAGGTGTAACAATATACTAGAGAACCCATGTCAAAATTTGATGGAGAAACTTAGGGTTTAAGATGTTCTAAGGAAATTTCATGACTAAGGTAGTACTAGGGAACTTTAGGGGTTGTTTTGATGAAAAGAGTGAGTTTAAGGTGTTCTTGTGAGTTAGAATGACTTAGGCATCATCATGGAGGATTTAGGAATCAAAAGAATGTTTTGGTATACACCAAAGGCAGTTTGAGAATGTGTTTAGGATATATGCAAATCTTGTTAGGAAAAGAGGAAATGATGTGTTAAAGGAGAAGGAACAAACTTGTGTGGAGACTTCAAGTAGTTACTGTTATACCCAAAATTTTGACCCCCTGGTTAAGGTCTACGAGGTTGTGAGAGCCATCTCCATCAAACAGTAAGAGACTCCGGCCCGATCGGCGTGTTCCAGGGCCTGAGGAGCAGCTTCGTCATTGTCAGGGGCGTTTTCGTAATTTTTAAGGCTTCTGAGTTCTCCTATAGGCTTTCTCTCTCCTCCAAAGGGTGCCCAAATCAGCTCGAAATGCTTTGATATTTTAACCCATGATAGAGGATGACATTTTAAGCATAATGGCGTTGGAATTTTGATTTTTCGAATTTCCAATAATTTTCTAGCAATTTCTGACTGAATCTGACGAGAAATTCAATTTAAAAATGCTCCAGCATTTAAAAATTCGTTTCCACCTCAGAAAATTCATAATATCCATTCTTGACATGTGGTTAAAATTTCATAGCAAATTCCTTTGGGAAGTTGCTTAGTTAAAATATCGAAAAATCTTACTTTTACTAGATTCTCTTTATCTTTAAGGAAGTCTATATAAGGGGATAGGTTTTTGGATAAAATCAGAACCTCACATACCGAAGAACCCTAGAGAGTCAGAAAACACGGCCTCCTCTCTCTCTCTCACGTTTTCCAACACCCGGCCACCCAAATCATACTGAAAATCCCCCGAAATCACCATCTAAACACGTTTTCCAATCCCCAAAGCACCAATAATCATCAAAACCTCACCAAACACCTCTAAAACGTGAAGAACAGCAAGAACAACCAACAACCAGAAGCTTGGGTCGAAATCCTCTCGGTCTGCCATCAACGGAGCACTCGACGAGTCCCGGTGTGAAGAAACGTTGTGAATCCGAAGGTAAAACAGGTAGAAACTCCACTTCCCTGATTCACCACGGTATTATCTGTCTTGCCTCAAAATTTGGGCTCAAACTAACCTTCGTAGGCTTCTGTATTGCTGTTTATTTAAGCCTCTGTCAGATAACTTGTTTGCTAAGTTTCGTGCTTAATTCGAATTCAAATTGAAAACTTTCAATCACTAACGTCTTGTACATCTTTCAGGCTACACACCCATAAATTTGAGCTCAAAACACCCTCGGGACCTTCTGAAAACCCCTGTCCGTGGGTGGTCCGTGACCTCGGACCTATGGTCCGGGACCTCGGACGCGTTGTCCGAGACCACGGACACCCGGACGGCGGCGGGATTTTAAAAAATTCAAAATTTAGGTTTTTCTAATAATGTCCGGGCCCACGGACATCCTGTCCGTGGCCCCGGACTTTGCAAATTTTTGTTTTCCTTTAATTTCGACTTTTCTGTATATTTTTAACTGGGGTCCGTGGTCTCGGACGTTTGGTCCGTGGCTACGGACGTAAGCAAAATTTGACCTAATTCTGCCTCCGAAACCCTAGTTTAGGTAGCTTTTAATTTCACTTTAATTCTTTGTCAAAAAATGTTAAAAACAAAAAAAAAACAGAAGCTCGCGCACTTAGGTTAAAATAACTCGTAATAAGCCGTAAATAAACTAAGTAAGTAGAGGAAAAACGACCTAGGAGGGGTAATGAAAGTAATTGAACCCTAAATAAGTCGAATATCAAGCCCCCGAACCCGAACTCTCCTTTCCTAATTTAATCTAGGTCAAAATTAGGTGGCGACTCATAATAGGTTCCAGTGAGCTAGCTTAGGTTTTAATAATTATTGTTATGTGACATAGTTATCAATCTTAGGTTATAAGTGGACCTAAAACCCGTTTAGATCCTAATCAACTTTATTCAACATAGGATAGGGTTTAAAATCGAGGCTCACAGACTGGCGACTCTGCTGGGGACAAACTTCTTAATATTAACTTGTTTAATTTTAAGAAAGAGGGTTTAACTTGAAAATGTCTATTTATGGCTTTATTACTCTGTTTGTTTACTTCTGTGCGCACTTTAATTTTTGCACCCTTGCATCATATGAGAGCGAGGGTCCACGCAAACCAATTCCACTCTGGGACCCGTTGAGGGTCCCCTGTCTGGGACTCACACCTTTTAGGTGATGTGAATAAGTGGGGGAAAAAGAGGAGGTGTCGCCTAACCACACCCCCTTAATACCTGGGCTTTAGCCCCAAGCATTTTCCTGGCAATACCCTTACCAAGCCCATTGTTTGGTCATCAAAGACCCGACCTAGACGCACACCTTTTAGGTGATGTGAAAAAAAGTGGGGAAGCCCAAAGAGAAGCGTGCAAGCCCTATTCCTTGTGGTGACCTGGGCCTGCACCCCCAAGCACTTCTCCGGATCGATCCATGCCCAAGTCGGTTAGAACGTCAAGCGAGGACATGTTGAACTTGTATGATCCGTAAGGCATTATCAACCTAGAATATTGATGGACACCAACCCTTGCGCAAACCTTTGCTAACCAGAGGAAAATTAAAATAGGTAACCAGGGGCAAACCCGGGGACTTCGATATGTCTAATTCAGCAAATTCCAGTAGCGACCTCATAAGGCTTGAGGCAAAACATGCTTTTGCGGTGGAAGGTTTGGAAGCCCAGGTCAATTCACCAGAAGCCCCTCCAGTTCAACCCTCTTGAAGAATTCAACCATGCCAGTAGTGAATCTCCGGAAGCTCCCATAGATCTTGATGATGAGGGAATTTTGAGTGAACTAGAAACAAAGGTCCCAAGGCACAGCCCATAGAAGACACCACCGAAGTTAATCTGGGGACATCTGATAGCCCCAGAATGGTTAAATTGGGTGTGTCTTTGAGCAAAGATGAAAAAGATGAGCTGATAGGTCTGCTTAGGGAATTTGAAGATGTCTTCGCTTGGAGTTACGCCGATATGCCAGGGATAGACCCAGAAATAGCAGAACACCATATCCCGACATATCCTGATGTGGCACCTAAATTCAAAAGTTGCGACGTTTGAAGCCAGAGCTGCAGGTTAAGGTAAAAGAGGAGATAGAAAAGCTGCTCCGGGTCGGTTTCATTAAAGTTGTCATGTATCCCCTCTGGCTCGCCAATATTGTTGTGGTAATGAAGAAAAATGGGAAAATTAGGGTCTGCATTGATTATAGACCTTAATAAGGCCAGCCCAAAAGACAGCTTCCCATTACCACACATTGACGTCATGGTCGACGGAGCTTCGGGACATCAGCTTTTCTCATTCATGGTGGATTCTCCGGGTACAATCAGATAGAATGGCGAGGGAGGATCAGGACAAAACATCTTTCACCACACAGTGGGGAACTTATTGTTGGAATGTAATGCCTTTTGGTCTGAAGAATGCGGGTGCCACTTATAAAAGAGCTGCAACCACAATCCTTCATGATGATGCATAAAGAAGTTGAGGTCTATGTGGACGACATGATTGTGAAAGCTAAACGGAGAAGCGATCATTTAGTTAACCTCAGGAAGTTCTTTGAACGCATCCGACAGTACAAGATGCGCCTGAATCCGGAAAAGTGTAGCTTTGGGGTAACTGGTGGGAAGTTGCTTGGTTTCATGATAACGCCAAGGGCATTGAGGTCGACCCGGACAAACTCGCAGCAATCAGGACATGCAGCCACCAAAAAACTGAAAAAGAGGTTAGAAGCTTTCTGGGACGGGTGCAGTACATTATCGTTTCATCCGAAACCTGACTGAGATATGCGAGCCGATCTTCAAACTCTTGAAGAAAGATGCTCCGAAAAGATGGAATGAACAAAGCCAACAGGCATTCGAGAGGGTTAAAGAATATTTACAGGAGCCACCTGTTTTGGGTGCCCAGAAGGGTTTTCTTTGATCCTCTACTTGGCAGCTCATGAGTTCTCCATGGGGCTTATGTTGGCTCAAAACCAGGGTGACCCGCCTCGTGAATACGCCATCTATTACCTTAGCAAGAAATGGGTGGATGCAGAGACTCGGTACTCCTCCATCGACAAAACCTGTGCAGCACTCGTGGGCAGTAAAGAAACTTCGACATTACTTGTTAGGGGTTGAAATTCACTTGATCTCTCGAATGGATCCAATCAAGTACATGATAGAAAAACCGGTTCTAACCGGCCGGTTGTCACGTGGTCCCTTTTGCTGTCAGAGTTCGACATCAAATTTTGCGTGCAAAAAGCTATTAAGGGGTCGGTAATAGCGGAGCATTTGGCTGATAATCCAATTGCTGAAGAGTCGCTTTGCAACGATGATTTTCCTGATGAACACGTGATGACAATAAAAAAAGGGATGTGGAAGTTATATTTTGATGGATCTGCCAATAAGAATGGTTATGGAGTGGGTATTCTGCTCATCTCACCGGAGGGTTTGCAATTGCCAACCTCTATCAAGTTAGGCTACAAAGTAACTAACAATATGGCTGAGTATGAAGCCTGCATCCTGGGCCTCGAGACGGCACTGGGTTTGGGGGTAGTGGATATTGAAGTCTTTGGTGATTCTTTCTTGGTTGTGTGTCACATCAACAACGAGTGGGAAGTTAGGGATGAGAAGCTAGTGCCGTATCACCGCCATCTAGTACAGCTGAAAAGGCCTTCAGAAACATCAGCTTCACCCATGTTCCCAGATCACGAAATGCCTTTGCGGATTCCCTGGCGTCCCTCGCCTCTTCTCTTGAAATGCCAGAAGATGCGCAGCATATCCTTTTCCAAGTAACCCTTCGGCATGAACCTTCTTTTCAAATAAGTGCGATATCGGTGGACGAAGAGCCATGGTTTCAGGACATCAAGAAATTCGTAGAAAAGGGAGTATACCCAGAGGATGCCAGCAAGCAGGATCGTTTGGCAATTCGAAAACTGGCTCTCGGTTACACGATAGTGGCAGGGCGGCTATTCAAAAGGATGCCGTCTGGGGCCCTTCACAGGTGCCTTTCGCAAATTGAGGCAAGAATGGCAATGGACGAAGTCCATGCTGGAGTATGTGGGACTCATATGAGTGGACACACCTTGGCACGCAAGATTCTGAGACACGGATATTATTGGACGACCATGGAAAACGACTGTCAACAATACGTCAAAAGATGCCAGAAGTGTCAAATCCATGCAGATTTAAAACACCTCCCAGCTCTCCCCTTGCACCATATGGCATCGCCCTGGCCCTTTGCTTCATGGGGAGTCGATATCATCGGGGAAATACATCCCAAGGCATCGAATGGCCATCGTTACATCCTAGTGGCGATTGATTATTTCAGCAAGTGGGTAGAGGCTAAATCTTTTGCCCAATTGGGAGCCAAGCAAACAGCACGGTTTATTGAAAGTGAGATTATCTGCAGATATGGTGTACCTTTCGAAATTGTTACAGACAATGGCGTTCAGTTCAAGGCTGAAACCGAGCAACTCATGAGGAAATATGGAATTCGACATCATCATTCCTCACCCTACCGCCCACAGGCAAACGGAGCCGTTGAGGCGGCAAATAAGACCATCAAGAGGATTCTAGCCAAGATGGTCGACACCTACCGGGATTGGTCATTCAAATTACCAATGGCTCTTTGGGGTTACAGGACATCAGTAAAGACAGCCACTGGGGTTACTCCCTATTCCCTGGTTTACGGGACTGAGGCAGTACTGCCCATTGAGATAAAGATAAAGGCCCTACGGGTCATGAGCGAGCTGCAAATACCCGAGTCTGAGTGGGAGGAGAAAAGGCTCGACAGTTTGGCTTTCTTGGATGAGAAAAGATTACGAGCCCTTGAATGTATCCAGGTCTACCAGAAGCAAATGGCCCGAGTTTTCAACAGACGAGTCAAACAGCGGGGAATTCAAGAGGGTGATCTTGTGCTAAAGCAACTTAGGGCTGATCTACCAGATCCGAGGGGGAAATTCAGACCCAAATGGTCGGGGCCATACTTGGTGAGACAACTGTTCTCATATGGTGCAGCAAGTTTAGTTCTAGCAAGTACCGGAGAAGAACTCCCGGGATTAGTCAATTTGGATAAGCTCAAGAAGTTCTATGCATAAGCATATTTTCATTGCTAGGTTTGTCCTCATGACAATCATTGTCTCATTTTGTAACACTCTAGGAAACATTAAAAAAAAGAGGTTCTTGTTCTTTGCTGTGCTTTCTTCTTTAGGCTGAGAGAATTAAACCATCGTCCGAACACCTAGCGCGAAATTCCTTTATGGGGTGTACCTTAGGCGTTAGAAACAGAGCTTTTGCTCTCATGTGCCTTGTACAGAACCACTTTCCCGTCCAGACATTCATCACCTCCATTGCAGCCACCACGTATACACATCACTTTATTTTTGCTATTCCACCTGATACATAAAAACAAAACTGCTGCCACCAGGAAAACACAAAAAATCACTCAGCAATCACCCCATCACCACTCACCACCATTGTTCACCGCACATGCGGTCACCCTCCACAAAAACTTGGGCATTCTAAGGTTTGTCAAGAAACCCCGCAACGATACTGGGGGCAATCTGAGTTAAGGAGCGATAATGTTTATTTCTTTGTTTAAATGCGCAAACAAGTCTCTGAGTGAACGTTTCGCGAGAGTGCCTTGAGCGGTAAAACCAAGAGCGAAAGAGCGTGTCATTTTTACACGCTCCAGAGAGGTCACATTCAAAGGTGAGGAACGGCATGACTCCGACCGAAGGAGATAATTTGTAAATTTACGCTTAAACCTGTGAAAAGTAACAAAGAACGGATACACAACTATTAGGGATGACGAAGCACCTAGGTACAGCACCACACAGCCAAAAGCCTGTGAACCCAGCATTAAACCCTAGGCACCCCCGCTGAGCTTTTCATATATGACCTCTTTACAACTATGCAAGCTCCACAAACAAGCCAGCCAATGATGAATAACCGACCCGGTGACCAAAGGAAGCAAGGAGCCCGACTTTTGAACAACAACTTCACAAGTCCAAAGAAGCAAAACCGCTACCAGCATGACAAAGCGATCCGCAAATGGTCCCAAAGTGACACAGGATCCAAATGAGCTAGCATCAAAACAGCTCTCAAAGTTCAAAACCGGGAAACACAAGAACCCCGAAAGGAAAGAAATCAAAGAAAGGCAAACCTGAAAAGCCTTGAAGAAACCCAAAATTGGAAGAAGGAGAAAGGATGCAAGGAACAATTCAAAAATCCAGAGTTCCAAGCTCGTAAGCGAAGTCATCACGAAGTAGCCAAACGACTTCAGGACAAAGAAGCAAGTCCGAGAGACGGTGCAAGTTGCAGCTTTGGTCACCCTTATAGCTCCACATATCCTAAACATTCCTCCATCGTCCCATTGTCTTTCATTACACCCATGGCCATGTTATAAGCTCAAAAGACTTCCGACTTAGTAGTTGTGTATCCAATCACGTGAAAGTAACAGGTTGAACGCGTAAATCGAACAAATGTCAAATACAATGGTTGAGATGTCTTGACCCAAAAGGAGAGTACGAGCGCAAGCATCAAATTTGAGTGTAGATAGAAAGCACCACATCAAGATAAACCCTGACCTTGTGAGAGTGAGACTTGTTTTGTGCAGTTAATCAAAGAAAATACTGGGGGCAATCGATCGTTCCGATCGATTGCCATAAAATCCTAAAAAACTCGGATTGCCTTAAGGAAAATACTGGGGGCAATTGTTGGTCCCAACAATTGCAACAAGACACCGATTGAGTCCCAAAAATCCAAAACCAAAGGTCAAACCCTCTCATACACACAGGCCCGTCCTAAGCCCTACCTCCACTCAAATCCACAGGCCCGTCCTAAGCCCTACCTCCACATCAAACATCCTCAGGCCCGTCCTAAGCCTACCTCCACAACAATCCCAGGCCCGTCTAAGCCCTACCTTCACATTCAAACACAGGCCCGTCTTGAGCCCACCGTCTCCAGGTTTGACATAAACCCTAATCCTTCTACATCTGTTTAGACCCATCATACATCTTACTCACGTTCACTTAGATTCATCTTTAGGCCCGTCATAAGACCTAGATCCAACCTTTAGGCTCGTCATAAGACCTAGATCCACCTTTAGGCTCGTCATAAGACCTAGAACCATCCTTTAGGCTCGTCATAAGACCTAGAACCATCCTTTAGGCTCGTCATAAGACCTAGATCCCTTTAGGCTCGTCATAAGACCTAGATCCAACCTTAGGCTCGTCATAAGACCTAGAACCATCCTTAGGCTCGTCATAAGACCTAGAACCATCCTTTAGGCTCGTCATAAGACCTAGATCCACCTTTAGGCTCGTCATAAGACCTAGAACCATCCTTTAGGCTCGTCATAAGACCTAGCATCCTTTAGGCTCGTCATAAGACCTAGTTGCATTCCTTAGGCTCGTCATAAGACCTAGAACCATCCTTTAGGCTCGTCATAAGACCTAGATCCAACCTTTAGGCTCGTCATAAGACCTAGAACCTCCCTTTAGGCTCGTCATAAGACCTAGTTGCATTCCTTAGGCTCGTAGAAGACCTAGAACCTCCCTTGGGCTCGTCATAAGACCTAGCTGCATTACCCAGGCGCGTCACAAGACCTGGCGACAGAAAGTTGGCGAGGTGATGGCAATAAATCCTCCTTTTGCGATGTCAACTTATTTTTGGGATCAACGAATGGTGGGCAAAGGCAATAAGTCCCCAGGGTTTTACCAGGAGTTATCCCTGCACACCGGCTTGGGGGGCGATGGCAATAAGTCCACATTGGGTCCAGCCAGGAGCATCGGTGAAATACCCCAAATTAATAAACATGGATTAAATATTTAATCACATTAATTAAGGCCTAAACATGCCTTAAAAGTCAACTGAGAACAACAGTGGTCAACACAAAACAAGATGTTGCACCCTTTGACTGTTAAGGGTTAATAAATACCCAAATGAACTTCTTAGGACCTAAAAAATTTGTCCTAAGTTTATTAACATAATATTAAACATATTATAACCGTTGGACAACACTCCAACACAAAGAACAAGCACTTTCATGCTTCAAGGTCAAAAAGGGCAAAGATGTACTCTAAGAAACCTTAAAGGCCTAATGACCTTTAAATGATAAAATTGAGTTACATGATCAAATATCATGTAAGGTACACAACAAGACCATTGTCAAAGAAAACCAAGCTCAGAAACACCAGACAAACAAAATGTGCGCTAAAACTCCTTAAAGCACGTTTTGTGAAATTGTCTTTTAAATTGGTTTTAAATGAGCTAAAAGGTTATAAATACCTTTAAATATAATAAAATATCATATTATATGATATTAGGAATTTAATTCCAGAAATTTACGAATTTTTACAAAATTAATATTAAATATTAATAAAACCCTAATGTGGGGCCCATTTGGGTCAACATTGACTAAGTTGGTCATGTTGACCATTGACCACGAAATGGACTACATAAAATCAGATAAATAAGTCTCTTAACAGACCAAGAGACAAGTCCCATGTGACAATTAAATATAGTCCTTTACTTTAGCATAAAATAACAAAAAAGACATACTTTACCTTATAAAACAAAAAGGTGGGCTCCACTTACCTTTCCCATGTGAGCCAGCTGATTTGGAGCCTCCAATTGCTCCTCTTTTCCCTTGCATTTCGTGGCTCCAGCTGGTACAAGACAAAGGTGCTTAGTCACCTTACAATAATGGAATTAAAGTAACATTATTTACTCATTTCCATTCAAAATTGGCTCCAATCATGCCCTACCCTTGCCAATCAATCACGGCTGCCTCCTTGCCTTGTCTCCACCGAATTCCCCTCCAATTATCAGCATCAATCAAACATTGATGAGTCACCAAAACAATAAAACCTAAAATATTCAAAAAAGTGACTTTAAGACAATATTAGCTCATTTCCCCTCATTCTTTCTTTCCAGCCGAGTTTGCTCTGTCCAAGAGCTCTCTTTGGCTCCCCTCCAACCGTGGTAAGTGTCCAAGCACCATTGATGAGGTTTCAAGCTCTAGGTAAGCTCTTAAGGCATAAAAATGCCCATTTTCTTCATCTTTCTTTCCTTTTTCGATTGATCTACACTCCAACCTTTTCTATACATCTATGTAGAGTGATTTGGAGGTTAGAGGAAGTGTTGGTTTCGTACATAACCAGATCTAAGGAGGAAAGTTCAAGTCTTGGCCATTTAAGGTAAAAATGTGCTTTAAGCTCATAACTTTTGATTCCCTTCAAGTTCGGCTGTGAAACTTTTGCTCATAGCCTCCTCTTCTTCTCCTTTTCATGAGGAATCTGTTGGTAAGCCATTTGGAGCAAGGATGGACGAGATCCAAAGGAAATACCCTCTTTAAGGCATTTTTCCAAGGTAAAACCTAATAACAAGGTAGCATTTCGAGATCTAACTATTTCCTATGTCAATATGGTGGATCTAACACCTTGTGGTGTGTTTGATTCAGGTCGAAACCATCTTGAACTCTCCTTGCATTCTTAAGGTGATTTTTGCCTTAAATCTTACATTAAATTACTCCTTATGGTTAGATCTTGCTTGGAGACTAACTAGGCCTTGTTTTCTGTTTGAAAACATGTAAAACAAGCTGTGGAGAATTTCTACTTGGTGGCCGAACCAAACAAGGATTACCTAAGCTAAATCAAGGTATAAATCACTTAAACATTAACTTTGCTAAGTTAATGTGTTCTTAACTACTCCTAATTAAATTGCCGTGAGTGAAGGGTAAAATAAGGTCTTGTTTGACCTTAAAATGTTTAAGGAATGGTTTAATAAATTTTATAACTAATTAAACAAGCATAATTGTCAAATTTAAGACATTATGTGGAAGTTTGGTAAATAAATGAAGAATATATGGTGAGGCCGAAAATTTATATGTATTTTGGGACATTTATGTGTAATTTATTTTGCAAGACAATGTTTGTAATAAGGCCATGTATTTTAGGCCATTTTATTTATGCATTTACAAGCTTTTATTTAAGTTTAGGTGGTATATAATTATTACCAAAATGAATAAGGGGTTATAGTGTAATTAAATTAAATTTGGGGGCTTTAGAATAATAAGGCCGAAAATTAGAGTTAAAAAGGAGTTAAAATAAAGTTTATAAGATTTTATAAAGTTTTGGGGTTAAATGGTAATTTCTAGAAAGTTTGGGTACTAAACCGTAATTATAAGGAATTGGTGGTCAAGGAAATATTAAGGTGGTCAACCTTGACCACATGCTAGGCTTTGACCAAAATAAATAAGTTAGATAACTTATTTAAGGTTTTATAATAAGTTATGTATTTAATGGTAATATTTTTATAACATATGTGGTAAATATGTTATTACCAAAAATAAAGGGTGTACAATGGTATTTTAAACACCCATGGGCTATTAGGAATTTTTAGGAATTTATTTGGTGGATTTTGGAATTAAAATAAACTATATATGTATAATATATAGTTAATATGTCATTATGACACTTTGGAGAAAAATAGATGGTGGAATGGTAAATATCAAAAGTATATGGGTTATAAGGATATTTATAACCCTTTGGTGGAATTTGGTGATTTTTAGAACTATTAAGAGAATTTATTAAGATATGTGTATAAAATATGGTTTTAATGATATGGAAGAACTATATGTTATAAATAGGGCCAAATGGCAATTATAGAATAGCACAAGGGCTGTTCGGAATTTACAAAAAAATAACCATAGGTTATACTCTTTTATAAGTAGAATGTTATATTAAATGGAATATATAACATGGTATAAATTAATGGGTGATTTTGTAAATAAAGGAAACTATGGTTTGTGAAAAAGAATATGGTTTTGTTATGGTGCCCATGCGGCAATAATAAATAGTTTGGTATAAAAACCATAGGTTATTAATTAAAGGAAATAAGAATATCATGTCAAATGATATTAGCATATGGAATAGCATTACATAATGTTATGTGGTCAAAATAGAATTTAAATGAATTCAAGGGCTTTACCGAATTGATAGAGTTTGGAAAATGAATTTTAGACTAAGGTCTATAATGTTATAAATATTATAACAATTATTTGGTATTAGGGTGGTTTAATGAAATTAATACAAATAAGGTATTCACATTAAATGGTGTGACAAACTGTAAGTGAATGGATTTATAAACTAAGGTATTTATTGAATAAACCTTAGAAGTTGTAATTATACAACATAAAATGTTACTCATGTTAGGATAATAATCTTAATATAAGTTGTACAATATGATACAACTAATGGGAATGATCATCTAATAAAAGATGATAAAAAGTAACATGAAATATAAGAGTTTATTAAACTCATGAGAATTACCTACGTGGTAAAAATATATACATACACAAGAATAATGTATATAAGGTGGATAAATATATTTTGGTTGAAAACCATATGATTTAATGGTGGTGGTTATTAAAAAAAGAAGATATAGTTATGATCTTTAAGCTATGAATTTTAGAATGCAATATAATACAAGAATGCATGCATACATGCAACTATGGGTTACGTACCTAAACTAGATGTGGATAAGACTAAAAGAAATATAAGGAATTAAACTTAACAGTTGAATGTTTTGACGTACGCGTTTTAAGTAACAAAGCCGACTGTTTTAGAGAAACCTGCAACAAACAATTGTAGAAAAAGGGGTGAACTGTCGGGGTTACTTATTGTTCGGAAATACCGGATGTAGTTAGTCATGGAGACTGACTTATAGTTTTATTGCCGTTTAGAGTATACTTCTGACAAGGACGCTTGACGAGCTAACGGACTACACGGAGCGTAGGATCTTGCTGATTCATACTCCACCGTATACAGTCAGGGTGAACGGTATGTAAAGGGGTTTGATCCGAGTTGTCCTAAGGTTGCTCCTTGGGCTCGGATTTGGTTGATATAACTTGTATGTTGTTATGTGTCTCGGATTGTCTCTGAGGGCTTCCTCAGTTCAGACTTCTGTGTGATCTGTGATAAGATTGTTTGTCTGAATTTGATAATTAATATGCATGAATTGTATATTTATAGCTGCTTATTATTTTCTGTTGTTGAGTTAACAGTACCGGTTCGTATATATGAACCAATATATATAAAGCGAACTAGCGGCTATGGTGCTATCTTATATGAAATATAAGGAGCGTAAGTAAAACGTTGTAGCACTATAATAATAACATATACATATTATCTGAGACTTTTATACGGAGCATTGGCCTTTCTATACGCCGCTCTGTATCTAGCACTGGATCCCGAGTTTACAGACTCCGGATTGGACTAATGACCTTAGTCTGCTGTGTTAGAAAATTTGGTAATGCGATGCGATGGTATAATTAATTAATTAATGGAATGGAAGTAAAGCCAAGAGGATGTGGCTCTTGGTGCGCGCTGTGATCACAAAACGATACCAGGATGTCCGCGTACGGGTCCGTAAGTATCAAGAAAATTTCCCGTGAGCTAGAATGGCTCGTTGGTCGGAGACTCTACCGTTGGAGTGGCTACTGCCGTGGGTGACCCGCCATAATATATGGGTAACTAGAGACATGTCGTTTTAACGAGACATTGTCACTAGGTATAACTGAACAACTAAAACAATTGAGACTTATACAGTGGCGAACAATACCATGGACGAGACTAAATACTTGTTTATTATTCTCGTTGTTTCGCTTTTGTTCATTGGTTATACTTGTGGTTATTTCATTGTGTGTTGATGGTTGGATGGAGCCTACAAGGCTAAGGTAAATTAAATATGAGAACTGTACGCTACGGCGAATGTACATTGTACATTATATTGTTATTACTCGATACGTTCGATATATAAATGATTGTATGGAATATTAAATGGATGTTTGGATTGGATGGATGGTTAAAAGTTTATGGATATTGGATGGTTGATTATGTATACTATACATTTATGCTTCAGTTTTGGTTATAACTGTAAAAGAAAAGCATGAACCAATCTACTAATAAGATGGTTAAAATGACAAGTGACCACTAGGGTCCAGGCCCGGCATACTCAGCGTCTATCGCTGATACTACACCATTTCAGGTTGTTGACCATTGTCAGAGCTGAAGAGCAGGAACAGGTAACTGGAGATGTTGTATAGCAATGAAGATGGTGAATTGTGTCATGGTAAGGTTGTGTATTCAGGATTGGGTAGTCGCTCACTTGTCGATGTTTATGGTTATGGACTTAGTATGATGTATAGGAGTTTCTCGTTATCACTGCGGTTAGCAGTTTGTTTATTTTGGAAGTTGGATGTGGTTTGGCTACGTTGCTCGCATGGGCGAGTAATGGCCGGTGACACCCGAGTGAGTTTGTATTTGTTATTTATTTTCCGCTGCGAGACGTTTTATTTATTGCTACGTGAGAGATTATATCGTGTTAGTGGTGAGGGGTGTTACAAAAGTGGTATCAGAGCGGAGTACCGCTCTGATGACGAGATAATAGGTTAAGACAGTGAGCTTAGGACTTGGGAAATTATGGGAAACATTTGGGAGGTACGAGACGATTCATCTTAGAAAGATACTGTGTCTAGTAACGCAAATTGCGTGACAGTTAGCCTTTAAGGCGACTTGATATCTATTGGTTGTGTACGGTAATTTACCGAGTATTTATGTGACATACTGTACTACAGATGTCTGGTGGAACTAGAGGGCGTGGTACTGGAAGAGGTGGCGGCGGTGACCCGGCATTACAGGAGTTGCTGAGACGGTTGCAGCCGTTCTTGCACAGCTGGGTACTTAGATAGGAGGAGCACCAGCCCACCCGCCACAGCCCAGGGAAACGAACTGCCTGAAGTCAGTTGGCGAGACCCGACCACCTACATATTCCGGGGAAACAGACCCCGTAGCTTTGGAGTGTTACATTGTTGAACATGAGAAGGCCTATGAAGCTTTACAAGTACCTGACGACAAGAAGGTCGCCATTGCTGCTTTCCATCTGAAGGATGCAGCCAGCACTTGGTGGAGGTTGGTCAAGGACCATCATCTGGCTACGCCCGACTTTTTGTGGGCTGCCTTTGTAGAATTACTGAGAGGAAAGTACTACCCGGCGCACCTCAAGCAGAAGAAGCGCCATGAGTTTGAAACATTGACCCAAGGAGGTCTGACCGTGGATGAGTATTACGCTCGATTCATTAGTCAACTGGACTTCATTCCCGGTGTGGATTACTCAGAGACCGTGAAGGTCGAGAAGTTCCGGGGAGGACTATTAATTCGCATTCAGATGGCGATGGGTGCTACCCTCTACACTACCATCCAGGTGCTAACATGAAAGCCATAAAATTCTTTACTTACATTACCAATTAACTTTGTGAGAACTTACCAAGGAGATTCCAGGAGTGTTATGAGGCTGCCTCGAGGATGGAGCTAATGCTCCAGACTCGGGAAGAGACTCTCGGGGCCAAGAAAAGGAAGAACCCTGAGGGAGAGTCTGAGGGTGGAGGAGCATCTCCAGGCGAAGGCCAAAAGAAGGGAAAGTAAGGACTTATTCCATTTCAGATTATTTATCATATTAAATACCTTAAGAATGCTGACCCGAAATCTTGAACAGGAAATTCTTTAAAAAGAAAGGGCAGCAGGGTCACCAGGGAACAAAGGGAAAAGAGCCCGTCCTTTGGTTGACCGGCCCAGCTATAGATGCTAAGCCTCTGAGATCCGCACCCTAAGGGCACCGGACAACCCCCGCACCATTTTTACTGTAAGCGTTATGGGAAGGACCATCCTGGGGTCGACTGCGAAGGCCGCAAGGTCGAGTGTCGGTGCTGCCACAAAGAGGGCCATTGGGAATTCGAATGCTGGATGAACCCAGAGAGCCGTAACTACAGGCCACCTAAAAAAAAATACTCAGAAGACCTCAGCTGGAGGATCTGGAGTACCACGAGGCGGTCAGGATGGCCAGACATCTACTGATGCTGGAGCCCTGAAGGGCAAGGGAGTAGATAGGGCATGAGTACCCTAACTCCATGAGACCGCTGGTGGAAGACTTGATTACTATGTTGTATATTTACTTTGGATGTTAGACAAAGACTCGTTATAAGTATGTGGGAGTGTGTCATTGACCACTCGCCTTTTTGTGTAAGACTTTGGGATTAGTTGTGTGTACTCAGTACCAATAAGCTTTAAACCTTGACGGATAATAGATACGAACAGGATGTTAATGCTTACATTATCATGTAGCAATACTAAAATGACGTAGAGTCAATGAGTCCGGGAATTACTGAACCAGAATTTCCACCTGCATGGCGCACTTGCTAATGCAAGCGCTATGACCAGTAAACCACTGAAATTTCCATCTGCCCTGCGCACTTGACAGAGCAAGTGCAGCAACAACAACAGTAACAGCTACTGCAAATGCAACTGCAACAACTACTACTTTTTAGTCTTTTATTATACATATACCAAAAAAAAGATGTTTTTCAAACGTTTTCATACAAACCCTGAGATTAGAAACCTATGCAACTTTGGAAGGACCGTTAGTTCAACCACAGCAACTGGAAAATTATACAACCACTGTGATTGTAAACCACACCAGTTTAATTATTTGGGGACTTTCAGACATGGCTTATAGCCAAATACCAACAGTGTATACCGGCATTTAATGCTAATCACTACCAGTGATAAATGTTTAGTCCTCATGGACAAGCATGCCCTTGGTAGATGCACCACCGTCAATGAGGATGGTTGGGAAGTGGGGAGCCAAGTTGCTCAAGCTATTATGCAATCTACAATACATCCAATTACATGGATGAGGGGACGAATATGAACTATGGATGAGATATGATAAAAAAAACAGGGAGAAAAAGGGAAATGTGTTGTACTCAATGAGATCAAAAAAAAGGGAGAAACAAGTTTGCTAATATAGCACGGATTTTACTTACACCGAGTTGAATAATACCAGTCTATGGCACAAATTACCACGGATGCCACTAAGGCAATAGCACTTATTACAGTATAACTGATAACATGAACTATTACACAAAAAAAAAAGCGAGCAAAAAAAAGAAGACAAAAAAAAAATGAATAAAGAAGAAGAAGGAAAAAAAAAGAAGAAGAACAAAAAAAAAAGGGATATCCATCAGAGGGAGATTGACAACAGAATACTTCACAACAACCGTGTGACAGACATTACCAGTTTACTAAAACGGACAGACCGCACTCCGTTGGGAGCATGTGGGCCTGACAGACTATTTATGAGTTAGTCGGGTAAGTAGCAATGTATCAGTACGGTACCCCATGCAAGTAGACAAGTAGTGTTAGGAACACGAGAAGTAGTCAACTCCGTACTACGGACCGTAAGACATATTACCTTGAAGATGGACGAGAAGAGCCGCAGTTAAACCAACGGGCTAGAAAAAAAAAAGAACCTTAAACAGAGAACAGTAGACAGTATACAGTGAAGACAGGGAAACAATTCAAGGACAGGAACCCAAAAAAAAATAGAAGAAACAGGAAAACCCGTTATGGACGGATAATATGTAGAATCCTCATAAGGATCGAGCAAATGCTTGCAATCCAGAGGAAATCTACCAGATGATATAGATATAAACAAGTGACTACGCAAGGAGAAAAGATAAAGCTATATGATAGCAGAAACCTTGCTCAAGGAACAGTGGATTCGGAATGTACCACTCACAGGATAATTCGCACATCTTTTCTATTTGCCTCATTGGGATTAGCTGTTGAGTGTTTACGCCTCTGCACTCTGTATGACTGAGTGTTTTGGTTTTGCACTCGCGCAGTTATTAATCTAATGGGAATGCAGAATGATAAAGTGGATATCAACAAGAGTGTGTAAAAAAAAAGAGATAACTACAATAGAGTATTACTCTGGAACAAATCACCAGGAGACATGGATGAAAACATCATCTTTGTGGACATATAGGCTGGTACGTCTTAGTATTACAAAGACAAGTGCAAAGAGCACTAAGTACTAACAATAGCCAATGTCATATTACATCTCAAACTGAATGTCAGTGAGAGAAGACACACGCATATATGCTAGTGATCCAAACCAGTGGATTCACAGCAATGAAAAAAAAGAGGCAAATTGAGCCTTTGTTCATGGGTCTACACCTCATACGGAGCGAGTGGGCCCAAAAGAATGAACTGGGGAGAGAACACAAAAAGATCAGTGCCTCACCTTTTATATATTGTGGAACCCTGAAGGACTAGAGTCATACCCGTCTCTCTGATATGAGGATAATCCACGAGTTGGAGAACTCTTTGAGAGCCAAGTATCCAGCGCTCCTTGTTGAGCGGCTGTGTATACTTGTGGGGTACGGGGGCGTAACCCTTTTTAAGGGGGGTAGAGCCTCTTGGCTATGCACATGTGTGCACTAAATTTTGTTTGTTTAGTATGCATTGCATACAAAGAATTGGTGGTGTGCGGGGCATACGAGGTTTGTTTGGTTGGTATGTGAATTATTTAGTATGCATGGCATATAGTGAATTGATTTTGTTGGTTATGGTTGGTACGCGGGGCGTGTTGTTGGTTGTTTGTGTGTGATGTACACTTGTATGTATGTATCTTACGAGATACCTGTATGAATGTTGTGTCTACACCATGTGTATAACACTTTTCTTATGCTATCTATGATATGTATTCATATTGCTTTATAGAATGATTACATATGGTATCGCCTAGATACGAAATGAATCATTAGATATGGAATGTTATGGAAACCTTGGGAGGTTGTCAGGGTTGGTAGAACTGATAGGAAATGATGGTGCTGATGGATCACCTATATCCATATATGATTGAACTAACGCCACAACGTGATGGCTATGTGCTGTATAAGCACAACACGATGTGTGTAAATGATATATCACATAGATATACATTATGGGAGCAATGGGTAGTTATACATTTATATATACTTACCTATTTGATTAAGAGACTTCGGGACGAAGTCTTTTTAAGGGGGGTAGACTGAAATACCCCAAATTAATAAAACATGGATTAAATATTTAATCACATTAATTAAGGCCTAAACATGCCTTAAAAGTCAACTGAGAACAACAGTGGTCAACACAAAACAAGATGTTGCACCCTTTGACTGTTAAGGGTAAATAAATACCCAAATGAACTTCTTAGGACCTAAAAATTTGTCCTAAGTTTATTAACATAATATTAAACATATTATAACCGTTGGACAACACTCCAACACAAAGAACAAGCACTTTCATGCTTCAAGGTCAAAAAGGGCAAAGATGTACTCTAAGAAACCTTAAAGGCCTAATGACCTTTAAATGATATAAAATTGAGTTACATGATCAAATATCATGTAAGGTACACAACAAGACCATTGTCAAAGAAAACCAAGCTCAGAAACACCAGACAACACAAAATGTGCGCTAAAACTCCTTAAAGCACGTTTTGTGAAATTGTCTTTTAAATTGGTTTTAAATGAGCTAAAAGGTTATAAATACCTTTAAATAATAAAATATCATATTATATGATATTAGGAATTTAACTCCAGAAATTTACGAATTTTTACAAAATTAATATTAAAATATTAATAAAACCCTAATGTGGGGCCCATTTGGGTCAACATTGACTAAGTTGGTCAATGTTGACCATTGACCACGAAATGGACTACATAAAATCAGATAAATAAGTCTCTTAACAGACCAAGAGACAAGTCCCATGTGACAATTAAATATAGTCCTTTACTTTAGCATAAAATAACAAAAAAAGACATACTTTACCTTATAAAACAAAAAGGGGGTCCACTTACCTTTCCCATGTGAGCCAGCTGATTTGGAGCCTCCAATTGCTCCTCTTTTCCCTTGCATTTCGTGGCTCCAGCTGGTACAAGACAAAGGTGCTTAGTCACCTTACAATAATGGAATTAAAGTAACATTATTTAACTCATTTCCATTCAAAATTGGCTCCAATCATGCCCTACCCTTGCCAATCAATCACGGCTGCCTCCTTGCCTTGTCTCCACCGAATTCCCCTCCAATTATCAGCATCAATCAAACATTGATGAGTCACCAAAACAATAATAACCTAAAATATTCAAAAAAGTGACTTTAAGACAATATTAGCTCATTTCCCCTCATTCTTTCTTTCCAGCCGAGTTTGCTCTGTCCAAGAGCTCTTTGGCTCCCCTCCAACCGTGGGTAAGTTCCAAGCACCATTGATGAGGTTTCAAGCTCTAGGTAAGCTCTTAAGGCATAAAAATGCCCATTTTCTTCATCTTTCTTTCCTTTTTCGATTATACACTCCACAACTTTTCTATACATCTATGTAGAGTGATTTGGAGGTTAGGAGGAAGTGTTGGTTTCGTACATAACCAGATCTAGGAGGAAAGTTCAAGTCTTGGCCATTTAAGGTAAAAATGTGCTTTAAGCTCATAACTTTTGATTCCCTTCAAGTTCGGCTGTGAAACTTTGCTCATAGCCTCCTCTTCTTCTCCTTTTCATGGGAATCTGTTGGTAAGCCATTGGAGCAAGGATGGACGAGATCCAAAGGAAAATACCCTTTTAAGGCATTTTTCCAAGGTAAAACCTAATAACAAGGTAGCATTTCGAGATTAACTATTTCCTATGTCAATATGGTGGATCTAACACCTTGTGGTGTGTTTGATTCAGGTCGAAACCATCTGAACTCTCCTTGCATTCTTAAGGTGATTTTTGCCTTAAATCTTACATTAAATTACTCCTTATGGTTAGATCTTGCTTGGAGACTAACTGGCCTTGTTTTTGTTTGAAAACATGTTAAAACAAAGCTGTGGAGAATTTTACTTAAGGTGGCCGAACCAAACAGGATTACCTAAGCTAAATCAAGGTATAAATCACTTAAACATTAACTTTGCTAAGTTAATGTGTTCTTAAACTACTCCTAATTAAATTGCCGTGAGTGAAGGGTAAAATAAGGTCTTGTTTGACCTTAAAATGTTTAAGGAATGGTTTAATAAATTTTATAACTAATTAAACAAGCATAATTGTCAAATTTAAGACATTATGTGGAAGTTTGGTAAATAAATGAAGAATATATGGTGAGGCCGAAAATTTATATGTATTTTGGGACATTTATGTGTAATTTATTTTGCAAGACAATGTTTGTAATAAGGCCATGTATTTTAGGCCATTTTATTTATGCATTTACAAGCTTTTATTTAAGTTTAGGTGGTATATAATTATTACCAAAATGAATAAGGGGTTATAGTGTAATTAAATTAAATTTGGGGGCTTTAGAATAATAAGGCCGAAAATTAGAGTTAAAAAGGAGTTAAAATAAAGTTTATAAGATTTTATAAAGTTTTGGGGTTAAATGGTAATTTCTAGAAAGTTTGGGTACTAAACCGTAATTATAAGGAATTGGTGGTCAAGGAAATATTAAGGTGGTCAACCTTGACCACATGCTAGGCTTTGACCAAAATAAATAAGTTAGATAACTTATTTAAGGTTTTATAATAAGTTATGTATTTAATGGTAATATTTTTATAACATATGTGGTAAATATGTTATTACCAAAAATAAAGGGTGTACAATGGTATTTTAAACACCCATGGGCTATTAAGAATTTTTAGGAATTTATTTGGTGGATTTTGGAATTAAAATAAACTATATTTGTATAATATATAGTTAATATGTCATTATGACACTTTGGAGAAAAATAGATGGTGGAATGGTAAATATCAAAAGTATATGGGTTAATAAGGATATTTATAACCCTTTGGTGGAATTTGGTGATTTTTAGAACTATTAAGAGAATTTATTAAGATATGTGTATAAAATATGGTTTTAATGATATGGAAGAACTATGTGTTATAAATAGGGCCAAATGGCAATTATAGAATAGCACAAGGGCTGTTCGGAATTTACAAAAAAATAACCATAGGTTATACTCTTTTATAAGTTAGAAATGTTATATTAAATGGAATATATAACATGGTATAAATTAATGGGTGATTTTGTAAATAAAGGAAACTATGGTTTGTGAAAAAGAATATGGTTTTTTATGGTGCCCATGCGGCAATAATAAATAGTTTGGTATAAAAACCATAGGTTATTAATTAAAGGAAATAAGAATATCATGTCAAATGATATTAGCATATGGAATAGCATTACATAATGTTATGTGGTCAAAATAGAATTTAAATGAATTCAAGGGCTTTACCGAATTGATAGAGTTTGGAAAATGAATTTTAGACTAAGGTCTATAATGTTATAAATATTATAACAATTATTTGGTATTAGGGTGGTTTAATGAAATTAATACAAATAAGGTATTCACATTAAATGGTGTGACAAACTGTAAGTGAATGGGATTTATAAACTAAGGTATTTATTGAATAAACCTTAGAAGTTGTAATTATACAACATAAAATGTTACTCATGTTAGGATAATAATCTTAATATAAGTTGTACAATATGATACAACTAATGGGAATGATCATCTAATAAAAGATGATAAAAAGTAACATGAAATATAAGAGTTTATTAAACTCATGAGAATTACCTACGTGGTAAAAATATATACATACACAAGAATAATGTATATAAGGTGGATAAATATATTTTGGTTGAAAACCATATGATTTAATGGTGGTGGTTATTAAAAAAAAAGATATAGTTACGATCTTTAAGCTATGAATTTTAGAATGCAATATAATACAAGAATGCATGCATACATGCAACTATGGGTTACGTACCTAAACTAGATGTGGATAAGACTAAAAGAAATATAAGGAATTAAACTTAACAGTTGAATGTTTTGACGTACGCGTTTTAAGTAACAAAGCCGACTGTTTTAGAGAAACCTGCAACAAACAATTGTAGAAAACGGGGGTGAACTGTCGGGGTTACTTATTGTTCGGAAATACCGGATGTAGTTAGTCATGGAGACTGACTTATAGTTTTATTACCGTTTAGAGTATACTTCTGACAAGGACGCTTGACGAGCTAACGGACTACACGGAGCGTAGGATCTTGCTGATTCATACTCCACCGTAATACAGTCAGGGTGAACGGTATGTAAAGGGGTTTGATCCGAGTTGTCCTAAGGTTGCTCCTTGGGCTCGGATTTGGTTGATATAACTTGTATGTTGTTATGTGTCTCGGATTGTCTCTGAGGGCTTCCTCAGTTCAGACTTCTGTGTGATCTGTGATAAGATTGTTTGTCTGAATTTGATAATTAATATGCATGAATTGTATATTTATAGCTGCTTATTATTTTCTGTTGTTGAGTTAACAGTACCGGTTCGTATATATGAACCAATATATATAAAGAACTAGCGGCTATGGTGCTATCTTATATGAAATATAAGGAGCGTAAGTAAAACGTTGTAGCACTATAATAATAACATATACATATTATCTGAGACTTTTATACGGAGCATTGGCCTTTCTATACGCCGCTCTGTATCTAGCACTGGATCCCGAGTTTACAGACTCCGGATTGGACTAATGACCTTAGTCTGCTGTGTTAGAAAATTTGGTAATGCGATGCGATGGTATAATTAATTAATTAATGGAATGGAAGTAAAGCCAAGAGGATGTGGCTCTTGGTGCGCGCTGTGATCACAAAAACGATACCAGGATGTCCGCGTACGGGTCCGTAAGTATCAAGAAAATTTCCCGTGAGCTAGAATGGCTCGTTGGTCGGAGACTCTACCGTTGGAGTGGCTACTGCCGTGGGTGACCCGCCATAATATATGGGTAACTAGAGACATGTCGTTTTAACGAGACATTGTCACTAGGTATAACTGAACAACTAAAACAATTGAGACTTATACAGTGGCGAACAATACCATGGACGAGACTAATACTTGTTTATTATTCTCGTTGTTTCGCTTTGTTGTTCATTGGTTATACTTGTGGTTATTTCATTGTGTGTTGATGGTTGGATGGAGCCTACAAGGCTAAGGTAAATTAAATGAGAACTGTACGCTACGGCGAATGTACATTGTACATTATATTGTTATTACTCGATACGTTCGATATATAAATGATTGTATGGAATATTAAATGGATGTTTGGATTGGATGGATGGTTAAAAGTTTATGGATATTGGATGGTTGATTATGTATACTATACATTTATGCTTCAGTTTTGGTTATAACTGTAAAAAGAAAAGCATGAAACCAATCTACTAATAAGATGGTTAAAATGACAAGTGACCACTAGGGTCCAGGCCCGGCATACTCAGCGTCTATCGCTGATACTACACCATTTCAGGTTGTTGACCATTGTCAGAGCTGAAGAGCAGGAACAGGGTAACTGGAGATGTTGTATAGCAATGAAGATGGTGAATTGTGTCATGGTAAGGTTGTGTATTCAGGATTGGGTAGTCGCTCACTTGTCGATGTTTATGGTTATGGACTTAGTATGATGTATAGGAGTTTCTCGTTATCACTGCGGTTAGCAGTTTGTTTATTTTGGAAGTTGGATGTGGTTTGGCTACGTTGCTCGCATGGGCGAGTAATGGCCGGTGACACCCGAGTGAGTTTGTATTTGTTATTTATTTTCCGCTGCGAGACGTTTTATTTATTGCTACGTGAGAGATTATATCGTGTTAGTGGTGAGGGGTGTTACAAAAGTGGTATCAGAGCGGAGTACCGCTCTGATGACGAGAAATAGGTTAAGACAGTGAGCTTAGGACTTGGGAAATATGGGAAACATTTGGGAGTACGAGACGATTCGTCTTAGAAGATACTGTGTCTAGTAACGCAAATTGCGTGACAGGTTAGCCTTAAGGCGACTTATATCTATTGGTTGTGTACGGTAATTTACCGAGTATTTATGTGACATACTGTACTACAGATGTCTGGTGGAACTAGGGGCGTGGTACTGGAAGAGGGGAGGCGGTGACCCCGGCATTACAGGAGTTGCTGAGACGGTTGCAGCCGTTCTTGCACAGCTGGGTACTAGATAGGAGGAGCACCAGCCCACCCGCCACAGCCCAGGGAAACGAACTGCCTGAAGTCAGTTGGCGAGACCCGACCACCTACATATTCAGGGGAACAGACCCGTAGCTTTGGAGTGTACATTGTTGAACATGAGAAGGCCTATGAAGCTTTACAAGTACCTGACGACAAGAAGGTCGCCATTGCTGCTTTCCATCTGAAGGATGCAGCAGCACTTGGTGGAGGTTGGTCAAGGACCATCATCTGGCTACGCCCGACTTTTTGTGGGCTGCCTTTGTAGAATTACTGAGAGGAAAGTACTACCCGGCGCACCTCAAGCAGAAGAAGCGCCATGAGTTTGAAACATTGACCCAAGGAGGTCTGACCGTGGATGAGTATTACGCTCGATTCATTAGTCACTGGACTTCATTCCCGGTGTGGATTACTCAGAGACCGTGAAGGTCGAGAAGTTCCGGGGAGGACTATTAATTCGCATTCAGATGGCGATGGGTGCTACCCTCTACACTACCATCCAGGTGCTAACATGAAAGCCATAAAATTCTTTACTTACTACATTACCAATTAACTTTGTGAGAACTTACCAAGGAGATTCCAGGAGTGTTATGAGGCTGCCTCGAGGATGGAGCTAATGCTCCAGACTCGGGAAGAGACTCTCGGGGCCAAGAAAAGGAAGAACCCTGAGGGAGAGTCTGAGGGTGGAGGAGCATCTCCAGGCGAAGGCCAAAAGAAGGGAAAGTAAGGACTTATTCCATTTCAGATTATTTATCATATTAAATACCTTAGAATGCTGACCCGAAATTGAACAGGAAATTCTTTAAAAGAAAGGGCAGCAGGGTCACCAGGGAACAAAGGGAAAGAGCCCGTTTGGTTGACCGGCCCAGCTATAGATGCTAAGCCTCTGAGATCCGTACCTCCTAAGGGTGAGAACACCTACCTCTTAAATTAAATTGTAACCTTAACCTTTATACCGCCAGATTTTAACTTAAACTTAAATGCTACCATCAGGCACCGGACAACCCCAGCACCATTTTTACTGTAACCGTTGTGGGAAGGACCATCCTGGGGTCGACTGCGAAGGCCGCAAGTCGAGTGTCGGTGCTGCCACAAAGGGCCATTGGGAATTCGAATGCTAGATGAACCCAGAGAGCCGTAACTACAGGCCACCTAAAAAAAATACTCAGAAGACCTCAGCTGGAGGATCTGGAGTACCACGAGGCGGTCAGGATGGCCAGACATCTACTGATGCTGGAGCCCTGAAGGGCAAGGGAGTAGATAGGGCATGAGTACCCTAACTCCATGAGACCGCTGGTGGAAGACTTGATTACTATGTTGTATATTTACTTTGGATGTTAGACAAAGATCGTTATAAGTATGTGGGAGTGTGTCATTGACCACTCGCCTTTTTGTGTAAGACTTTGGGATTAGTTGTGTGTACTCAGTACCAATAAGCTTTAAACCTTGACGGATAATATACGAACAGGATGTTAATGCTTACATTATCATGTAGCAATACTCAAATGACGTAGAGTCAATGAGTCCGGGAATTACTGAACCAGAATTTCCACCTGCATGGCGCACTTGCTATGCAAGCGCTATGACAGTAAACCACTGAAATTTCCATCTGCCTGCGCACTTGACAGAGCAAGTGCAGCAACAACAACAGTAACAGCTACTGCAAATGCAACTGCAACAACTACTACTTTTTAGTCTTTTTATACATATAAAAAAAAATGTTTTTCAAACGTTTTCATACAAACCTGAGATTAGAAACCTATGCAACTTTGGAAGGACCGTTAGTCAACCACAGCAACTGGAAATTATACACCACTGTGATTGTAAACCACACCAGTTTAATTTTGGGATTTCAGACAGGCTTATTAGCCAAATACCACAGTGTATACCGCATTTAATGCTAATCACTACAGTGATAAATGTTTAGTCCTCATGGACAAGCATACCCTTGTAGATGCACCACCGTCATGAGGATGGTTGGGAAGTGGAGCCAAGTTGCTCAAGCTATTATGCAATCTCAATACATCCAATTACATGGATGAGGGGACGAATATGAACTATGGATGAGATATGATAAAAAAAACAGGGAGAAAAAGGGAAATGTGTTGTACTCAATGAGATCAAAAAAAGGGAGAAACAAGTTTGCTAATATAGCACGGATTTTACTTACACCGAGTTGAATAATACCAGTCTATGGCACAAATTACCACGGATGCCACTAAGGCAATAGCACTTATTACAGATAACTGATAACATGAACTATTACACAAAAAAAAAGAGCAAAAAAAGAAGACAAAAAAAAATGAATAAAGAAGAAGAAAGGAAAAAAAAGAAGAAGAAAAAAAAAAGGATATCCATCAGAGGGAGATTGACAACAGAATACTTCACAACAACCGTGTGACAGACATTACCAGTTTACTAAACGAGACATGGGACGACCGCACTCCGTTGGGAGCATGTGGGCCTGACAGACTTATTTATGAGTTAGTCGGGTAAGTAGTAATGTATCAGTACGGTACCCCATGCAAGTAGACTAGTAGTGTTAGGAACACGAGAAGTAGTCAACTCCGTACTACGGACGTAAGACATATTACCTCGAAGATGGACGAGAAGAGCCGCAGTTAAACCAACGGGCTAGAAAAAAAAAAGAACCTTAAACAGAGAACAGTAGACAGTATACAGTGAAGACAGGGAAACAATTCAAGGACAGGAACCCAAAAAAAATAGAAGAAACAGGAAAACCCGTTATGGACGGATAATATGTAGAATCCTCATAAGGATCGAGCAAATGCTTGCAATCCAGAGGAAATCTACCAGATGATATAGATATAAACAAGTGACTACGCAAGGAGAAAAGATAAAGCTATATGATAGCAGAAACCTTGCTCAAGGAACAGTGGATTCGGAATGTACCACTCACAGGATAATTCGCACATCTTTTCTATTTGCCTCATTGGATATTAGCTGTTGAGCGTTTACGCCTCTGCACTCTGTATGACTGAGTGTTTTGGTTTTGCACTCGCGCAGTTATTAATCTAATGGGAATGCAGAAAGATAAAGTGGATATCAACAAGAGTGTGTAAAAAAAACGGAAAAAAAGAGATAACTACAACAGAGTATTACTCTGGAACAAATCACCAGGAGACATGGATGACAAACATCATCTTTGTGGACATAGGCTGGTACGTCTTAGTATTACAAAGACAAGTGCAAAGAGCACTAAGTACTAACAGTAGCCAATGTCATATTACATCTCAAACTGAATGTCAGTGAGAGAAGACACACGCATATATGCTAGTGATCCAAACCAGTGGATTCACAGCAATGAAAAAAAGAGGCAAATTGAGCCTTTGTTCATGGGTCTACACCTCATACGGAGCGAGTGGGCCCAAAGAATGAACTGGGGAGAGAGCACAAAAAGATCAGTGGCCCCGGACTTTTCAAGTTTGCGTTTTTATTTTAGTTCTGTTTTTGAAATCACTGAATTCAACTGGGGTCCGTGGTCTCGGACATCAGGTCCGTGGCTACGGATGTAATTAAAATTTGACCTAATTCTGCCTCCGAAACCCTAGTTTAGGTAACTTTCAATTTCACTTTAATTCTCTGTCAAAAATAAAAAAAACAGAAGCGCGCACCTAGGTTAAAAGCAACTTTGTAGAAAGCCGTAAATAAACCAAGTAGAGGAAAAACGACCTAGGAGGGGTAATGAAAGTAATTTGAACCCTAACTAAGTCGAATATCATGCCCCCGAACCCGAACTCTCCTTTCCTAATTTGATCTAGGTTAAAATTAGGTGGCGACTCATAATAGGGTCCAGTGAGCTAGCTTAGGTTTTAAAATATTGTTATATGACATAGTTATTAATCTTAGGCTATAAGTGGACCTAAAACCCGATTAGATCCAAATCAACTTTAATCAAAATAGGATAGGGTTTAAAATCGAGGCTCACAGACTGGCGACTCTGCTGGGGACTACCCTCTTAATTTTAACTTGTTTAATTTTAAGAAAGAGGGCTAACTTGAAAGATGTTTATTTATGGCTTTTATTACATTGTTTATTTACGTTTGTGCGCAATTTGAATTTTTGTACCCTTGCATCATATGAGAGCGAGGGTCCACATAAACCAACCTCACCCCAGGACCCGTTTGGGGGTCCCCTGTCAGGGACTCACACCTTTTAGGTGATGTGAATAAGTGGGGGAAAAGAGGAGGGTGTCGTCTAACCACACCCCCTTAATACCTGGGCTTTAGCCCCAAGCATTTTCCCGGCAGTACCCCTACCTAGCCCATTGTTTGGTCAGTCAAAGACTCGACCGTAGACGCACACCTTCAGGTGATGTGAGAAAAGTGGGGAAGCCCAAGGAGAATAGCGTGCATCCCTATTCCTTTGTGGTGACCTGGGCCCGCGCCCCAAGCACCTCTCTGGATCGATCCGTACTCGTTGGACCGAGTCATTTTTTGAGGACATGTGCATCACCTCCTTATGTAAGGCTTCTGTGCATATGTTCTTTCTCCTGGGCCTCAGGCCCAATGTCTGTATCGATCCATCAATCTCTCCCAGTCCAAATGAAACACTTGAGGGTTTCAGTGGCCCAAATGCATTTACCTCCACACATCACCCTCTCGGAATAAGCTCGAAGTGTCCACTAGGATTGCTGGCCCATGTCACATGCCAAAAATCTCCAGCCCGCTAGGCCCAAACCATAAAAAAAAAGTCCGGGAAAATCTTTCCATGTCATTGAAAGCCCGTGCCCTAATGGTTTTTGTTTTTTACTCTATGTTCTGAAACAGAAAGGAGGCAAGATTTCAGAAAGGCGCTGGGACAGAAGTTCCGGACGTTTGACCCGACTGCCTACTCCTCCACTTCCGTTATTTCAGCCCGAAGTAGACTCCAGCTCATCTGACATGTCGGTCCAAGCCCATGACGATATCCCTCAGGAGGATCAGCAAGCAGGGGGGGAAAACCAGAACACTTCTGTTGAAGTGCTCATGAGATTTTGATTTGAAGCACCAGGAAGCAATCCAGACACTCAAAAATAAATATGTGGACACAATCACCAAGCTGGAGGATAAGTTGGCCGCGTTGGAAACGGCAGCCCAAAGCAGGGCCACTGGAGGTCCAACGGGGGAGCATGATCAAATAGCCAGCCTAGTACAGAAACATCAAGCTTCCATTGAAGCCCTGGAGGCACGGCATACGGCGGCAACAGTTGAGCTCCATGAGAAAATAGGATCCTTGGAGGCAGCAAGACAGGAAGGACCGCTGCAGGGATTTGTCAACCCTTTATACGGCGTGGACAATATCTCCTTGGAGGGACATGACACCCATGTTGGATACGGAGGTGGTGCTCCCGGGAACCAGTTAGCTACTGATGTTCAAAGGGCTCTGAGGCGCATTGAGCGCATGGAAAAGGCCGGTAAACCTGCTGGTTTTGACTATCTCTCCATGGGATCTTATCCAGACGTTGAGCTACCTGCGAAGCTGAAGCTCCCCACCTTGGCTCTCTACAAGGGCTCGACCGATCCCCAAATTCGTTTGGCGATGTTTGATCGAGAGATGTCTATCCTGAGGCTCAATGATATGCAGAAGGCCAAGGTTTTTGCCCGATACCTAGATGAGATTCCTCAACGATGGTACCTAACTCAAAGAATGAACACCAAGACATACGAGGAGATATGTGAGGCCTTCCTAACTCACTTTGAGTATGCTAAAAACTTGGAAATCACCCGGTCTGACCTTGCCAGCACACGCCAAACGGGAAGTGAGTCCATGTCTGACTTTATAAAGCGGTGGAGGAGGAAGGCAGCAGGCATGCCCACAAGGATGGATGAGCAGGAACAAATTCGCATGATTGTTGAGAACATGCAAAAGCAGTACAATGATGAATTAAAGTATATGTACTTTCCAAGCTTTGATATGCTCATGGGCAAGGTAGGAGTTTTGGAGGAGAAGATCCACAAGGGAGACTTAAAGCTTGGGTATCCTCGAGGATCCGGAAATAATTCAAAGTTCCCAAAATCTGAACCAGCGAAAGCTTCCTACCCGACCGCAGCTTACGCACAGAGCGCACCGCAGAGGTACACGGGACAGTATGAGGTGAATGCAGTCCAACAGCCAAGGGAACAAGGGAGGAACTATCGAGCGGTACCACCTCCAAGACCGGATTTCAATCAGCGAGAATTTACAGATATCGGTCGGCCTTTGAGTCATGCTCTGGAAAAGCTCCAGGGGCAGAACATCTTGCAGCCTCTTCCGCCCGGCCAGGAGTCACCCGTTTGGGCAGGAGTCCAAATCAGTTCTATCACTACCATCAGTTACCAGGTCACGACACCGATCATTGCAGGGCCCTGCAGCATAAGATCCAAGACCTGATTGACCAGGGACTTTAGTTCTCAGAGTGCAGGAATATCTTCGGGAATCCTATGCCAGAACACCACTAGGAATCTTTGTTGTTTTTCCCCCTTTAAGTTGTTTCGCATAGCTTTTGTCCTTTTCCTTTTTCTTTTAAGTTCTTTAGCTAGTTCAGTTGTTTCCCCGTTTAATCGGTACTCAGTGCCACCGTTGTTCCCTTTGGTTATCAATAAAATTTCTTCTTTGTTCATGTTTTAATGTTTATACATTCGTTTATGTGCTGAAAAAAAAAAGAGAAAGACTCTCACTCATAAAGCATGTCTGCAAACATATGAAAGGAAAGACCTTCTTTTCGCATGAAAACTCTTGTACAAAATCACCTTCCCATCCAAGTTACAGCCACCACACATGTCACAGCATACCATCATTTCTACCATTTTACGAGACACATAAAAACAAAACTGCTGCCACAAACAAAAAAAAATAAATCATTCAGCAATCACCCCATCACCACTCACCATCATACATGCAATCACCCTCCATAAGTAACTTGGGCATTCTAAGGTTTATTAAGTAAACCCCACAGCAATACCGGGGGCAATCTGAGTTAAGGAATGATAATGTTTAAACGTGCAAACAAGTCTCTGAGTGTACACTTCGCAAGAGTGCTTTGAGCGGTAAAACCAAGAGCGAAAGAGCGTGTCATTTTTACACGACTCCAGAGAGGTCACATTTAAAGGTGAGGTAACGGCATGACTCCAAACGAAGGAGATAATTTGTAAATTTATGCTTAAACCTGTGAAAAGTAACAAAGAACGGATACACAGCTATTAGGGATGACGAAGCGCCTAGGTACAGCACCACACAGCCAAAAAGCTTGTGAACCCTGACATTACACCCTAGGCACCCTCGCTGAGCTTTTCATATATGACCTCTTTTATAACACTACAAGCTCCATAAATAAGCCAGCCAATGATGAATAACCGACCCGGTGACCAAAGGAAGCAAGGAGCCCGACTTCCGAACAACAACTTCACAAGTCCAAAGAAGCAAAATTGCTACCAGCGTGACAAAATGATCCGCAAATGGTCCCAAAGTGACACAGGATCCAAATGAGCTAACATCAAAAACAGCTCTCAAAGTTCAAAGCCGGGAAACACAAGAACCCCGAAGGAAGGATATTCAAAGAAAGGCAAATCTGAAAAGCCTCGAAGAAATCCAAAATCGGAAAAAAGAGGGAAGATGCAAGGAACAATCCAAAAGTTCCAAGTCCCAAGTTCACAAGTGAAGTCATCACGAAGTAGCCAAATGACTTCAAGGCAGAGAAGACAAGTCCGGGAGACGGTGCAAGTTGCAGCTTTGGTCATCCTTAAAGCTCCACATATCCTAAACATTCCTCCGTTATCCTGTTGTTATTCATCAACCCAAGCCATGTTATAAGCTCAAAAGACTTCCGACTTAGTTGTTGTGTATCCAATCATGTGAAAGTAACAGGTTGAATGCGTAAATCTAATAAATGTCAAATTCAATGGTTGAGAAGTAGTGGCCGTAAGCGAGAAACAAGTGCAAACACCAAACACGTCGAGTGTAGGTTAGGAAGCTCCACATCAAAACATAAGCCTTGACCCTGTAAGGATAAGACTTGTTCGCATTTAAAAAAAATACTGGGGGCAATCGATCGGAACGATCGATTGCCATGAATTCTAGCTCAGATTGTCTTGAGGGAAATACTAGGGGCAATTGTTGGTCCAACAATTGCTGTGACAACGCCAATTGGAACCAAAGCTCACACATCACCACCGCATCGTATAAAAAAACATCACACAGCCCGTCCTAAGCCCTACTCCACATTTAATCATCCTCAGGCCGTCCTAAGCCCTACCTCCACATCCAAACATTCACAGGCCGTCTTGAGCCCTACCCATCTCCAGGTTTGACATAACCCTAATCCTTATACATCCATTTAGACCCTCATACATTTTACTCACTTTCACTTAGATAACCTTAGGCTCGTCATAAGACGTGACCCTCTTTTAGGCTCGTCAAAGACCTAGATCCATCCTTAGGCTAGTCCCATAAGACCTAGGTCCACTTAGGCTCGTCGTAAGACCTAGAACCATCCTTTAGGCTCGTCATAAGACCTAGTTGCATTCCCATAGGCTCGTAGTAAGACCTAGCATTACCTTTTAGTTTACCCACTCTCATCAAACACATTGCATTCATCTCATCCATATAGGCTCGTCATAAGACCTAGTTGCATTATCCAGGCGCATCACAAGACCTGGCGACAGAAAGTTGGCGAGGTGATGGCAATAAATCCTCCTTTTGTGATGTCAACTTATTTTTGGGATCAACGAACGGTGGGCAAAGGCAATAAGTCCCCAGGGTTTTTACCAGGAGTTATCCCTGCACACCGGCTTGGGGGGTGATGACAATAAGTCCACATTGGGTCCAGCCAGGAGCATTGGCACGGGTTTCGGTCCCCAGTAGCATCCGAGCATCACCAGCATCATCAGCATCATTAGCATCGTTAGCATTTCAGCATTCTTGCATTTACATGCCACACAGTTTTCACATCCCAGGTAGTCAACGCCTTAGAATCGCTTGACATTGCTTTATTTCATTTATTACAGGTAGTCAACGCCTTAGAACCGCTTGACATTATTTCATTTTCGTCACCTAGGTAGTCAGCGCCTTAGAATAGCTTGACACATTTTCACTTACAGGTAGTCAGTGCCTTAGAATAGCTCGACAGCATTTTATTGCTTAGGTAGTCAGCGCCTCCGAATAGCTAGACGTAGTCAACGCGGTTTCGGACAACATGGAGGATTTTGTGGAATCCAAAATTTTGGGGCATCACTCAAGCATCAACCAGACTTTTCTCATCCACTACAAAGTCTAGTTGACGGGGGGCAATCTGTTATACCCAAAATTTTGACCCCCCTGGTTAGGGTCTACAAGATTTTGGTGTTGTGAGGGCCATTTAATCGAGTAATGAGGGATTCCGGCTCGATCGGCGCATCCCAGGGCATGAGGAGCAGTTTCGTCATTGTTAGGGGCGTTTTTGTAATTTTTAAGGCTCTGGGACCTCCTATAGGCTTTCTCTCTCCTCCAAAAGAGGCCCAAATCAGCTTGAAATGCTTTGATATTTTAACCCATGATAGAGGATGACATTCTAAGCATAATGGCATTGGAATTTTGATTTTTCGAATTTCCAATAATTTTCTAGCAATTTCTGACTGAATCTGACGAGAAATTCAATTTAAAAATATTCCAACATTTAAAAAATCCGATTCCACTTCAGAAAATTCATAATTTCCATCCTTGACACGTGGTTAAAATTTCACAGCAAAATTCGTTTGGGAAGTCATTTATTTAAAATATCAAAAAATCTTACCTTTACTAGATTTTCTTTATCTTTAAGAAAGTCTATATAAGGGGATAGGTTTTTTGATAAAATGAGAACCTTATATGCTCAAGAACCCTAGAGAGTCATAAAACACAGCCTCCTCTCTCTCTCACACGTTTTCCAACACCCGGCCACCCAAATCATACCGAAAATCCCCCGAAATCACCATCTAAACACGTTTTCCAATCTCCAAAGCACCAATAATCATCAAAACCCCATAAAAACATCACCAAAATGTGAAGAACGGCAAGAACAACCAACAACTAGAAGCTTGGATCGAAATCCTTTCGGGTCTGCCATCAACGGAGCACTCGACGAATCCCGGTGTGAAGAATCATCGTGAATCCGAAGGTAAAATAGGTAGAAATTTCACTTTCCTAACCTCACGATATTATCAGTCTTGCCTCAAAATTTGGGCTTAAACTAACTCTTTTTCGCTTCTGTATCGTTAATTGTTTCGGCTACTGCCTTGTTACTTGTTTGCTAAGTTTCGTATTAATTTTGAAGTCAAATTGAGTTCTTTCAATTACTAACGTGTTTAAAATCCTTCAGGCTACACACCCATAAAATTTGAGCTCAAAACACCCTCGGGAACCATCGAAAACCCATTGTCCGTGGGCTGTCCGTGACCTCGGACTCATTGTCCAGGACCACGGACGGGTTGTCCGTGACCACGGACACCCACGAACGGTGGCGGGATTTTATATTTTTCAATTTTTCAAATTTTAGGGTTTCTGTCAACACATGTCCGAGCCCACGGACACCCTGTCCGTGGCCCCGGACTTTTCAAGTTTGCGTTTTTATTTTAGTTCTGTTTTTGAAATCACTGAATTCAACTGGGGTCCGTGGTCTCGGACATCAGGGCCGTGGCTACGGACGTAATTAAAATTTGACCTAACTCTGCCTCAGAAACCCTAGTTTAGGTAACATTCAATTTCACTTTAATTTTCTATCAAAAAACGTTAAAAAATAAAAAAAAACAGAAGCGCGCACCTAGGTTAAAAGCAACTTTGTAGAAAGCCGTAAATAAACAAAGTAGAGGAAAAACGACCTAGGAGGGGTAATGAAAGTAATTTGAACCCTAACTAAGTCGAATATCAAGCCCCCGAACCCGAACTCTCCTTTCCTAATTTGATCTAGGTTAAAATTAGGTGGCGACTCATAATAGGTTCCAGTGAGCTAGCTTAGGTTTTAATAATTATTGTTATATGACATAGTTATTAATCTTAGGTTATAAGTGGACCTAAAACCCGATTAGATCCAAATCAACTTTAATCAACATAGGATAGGGTTTAAAATCGAGGCTCACAGTAACAATGACATAATAACTATATATTATACATATATAGTTTATTTTAATTCCAAAATCAACCCAATAAATTCCTGAAAATTCCTAATAGCCCATGGGTGATTATAATACCATTTTATTCACTTAATTTTCGGTAATAACATATATACCTCATATGTTATAAAAATGTTACAATTAAATACTTATCTTATTATAAAACCTTAAATAAGTTATTTAACTTATCTAATTTGATCAAAGCCTACCATATGGTCAAGGTTGACCTCCTTAATATTTCCTTGACCATCAATTCCCATTAATTACGGTTTGTACCCATATTTTCCAGAAATTACCATTTAACCCCAAAACTTTATAAAATCTTATAATTTTTATTTTAAATCCTTTTAACACCTAATTTTCGGCTTTATTATTAAATAGCCCCCAAATTTAATTTAATTATGGTTTAACCTCTAATTCCTTGCGGTAATATATATATGTTACCTAAAAATCTAATTTAAACTTAATATACATAAATAAAATGGCCTAAAAGTACATGGCCTTATTACAAACATTAGCTTATAAAATAAATTACATATAAATGCCCAAAAATGCCTTAAAATCTCGCCCTCTCCCATAAGTTCTCCATATTTACCAATTTTCCACATAATGTCTTAAATTTGACAATTATGTTATTTAATCACTTATATAAATTTACTAACTCATACCTAAACCACCTAAGGTCAAAATATGACCTTTTATACCTTATTCACTCACGGCAATTATATATACATATGTTTAAACACATATTAATATACCAAGTGAAGGTTTAAGTGATTTATACTTTATTTTAGCCAAGATAAGGCCTTGTTTGGCCACGGCTCCTTAGGGGAAATTTTTCCACAGCTTGATTAACATGTTTTTACACAGCAATTAAGACATGTTTAGACTCCAAGCAAGAGCTAACCATAAGAGGTGTTTTAATGTATAATTTCAAGGTTAAATTTACCTTAGAATACAAGGGCAACCAAGGCTGATCTTCGGCCTAAATTTACAGAATAAAAAGAGCATCAAAAGAGCTACTAAACAAGGCTTAAAACCGGTACAACTCAGATTAGAAGATGGCTAATTTTCACCTTAATTAAGATGCCAAAAATGGTGTTTTGGCATGGATTTGGCTATTCCTTGTAGCTCTTGATATACCAACTGAATAAGCATGTAAAGAAGAAGATAATAAGTTTAGGGAATCAAGCTTTCCAACCAGAAATGAAGAGAATGAAGAAGACCATGCTTAAAGCATGTTTTTTACCTTAAGAACAATATAGCTTTGCTTCCTTCCTCCTCTGAATTTTTCCACCGAAACACAGCCTATTTTCCAGCCCCAAATCACACCAAATGGCTGGATGAAAATGGAAGTGGGTAAGCTCAATAGAAAGAGAAGGAAAAGATGAAGAAAATGGACATAAAATTGTCTTAGAAGCTTACCTAGATTAAAAGATCTCACCAACTGAACTTGGAGTCTCCTTGATGTTAAGGAGGTTGAAAGAGAGGGTATGGAGGCTGAAGAAGATGGCTGGAGGAAGTAATGGGAGGAAAGAGAAGAAAATGAGCTTATAAGGTAAGATTTACTACTTTATTGAATAGTCTTTAGATGACTCATTAGTAGATATTTATGTTGGCTAATGGATAAGTATGACAGCCATATGTGAGCGGCAATGGGTGGCCAAGTTAAAAGATAACCATTGACCATTGTTTAAGTTAAGTAATTAAATGTTATTTTGGGTACTATTCACCCAAAATCACCCATTTTGATTTTATTTTTTAACTTTGATTTAGACTTTAAAATATAGTCTATCATGTCACATTAATGTTATAAAGAATGTAATCTAGTCTTTAAAGTGACAAAAAAGTCAATATCTTAGAGCTCATACATAAAAACATGCTTTAAGGTGTTTTAGTGCACATTTTGGTCCCAAGGTGTTTCTGAGCTTGGTTTTCTTTGAGAACGGTTTTATTACATTCCTTACATGATAATTGAACTTAGGAATCCAAATTTATATCAAATAGAGGTCATAAGACCTTTAAGGTTTCTTAGAGCACATTTTTGCCCTCATTGACTTTTAAGCATGTAAATGCTTGCTTTGTGTTTGAGTGTTGTCCAATACATTTAATACATTCCTTTATGTGTAATATTCTTAGGACAAAATTTTAGGTCCTAAGGAGTTCATTTGGGTATGTATTTACCCTAAACGGTCAAAGGGTGCAATTCTTGCTTTGTGTTGACCATTAATGTTCTCAATTGACTTTTAAGGCATGTTTAGGCCTTAATTAATTTGATTAGATGATTAATCAATGTTTTATTTTTGGGGTATTTCAATCTACCCCCTTAAAAAGACTTCGTCCAGAAGTCGCTTTCTCAAATAGGTGTTTTAATAACTACCCATATAACTCATAATGTATATCTATGTGATATATCATTTACACACATTGTATTGTGCTTATACAGCACATAGCCATCACTTTGTGGCGTTAGTTCAATCATATATGGATATAGGTGATCCATCAGCACCATTATTTCCTATCAATTCTACAAACCCTGACAACCTCCCCGAGGTGTCCATAACATACAATCCTTCCACATTCCATATCTAATGATTCATTTCGTATCTAGGCGTTACCATATGTAATCAATCTACAAGGTAATATAAATATACATATCACAAGTATCATAAAAAGGTATTACACGCATGGGTATAAACACATCATTCAAGCAAGTATCTCGTAAGATACAAACATACATTGCACATCACACACAAACAAAACAACAACGTACGCCCCACATACCAAACATAACCAAAAAACATCGTATGCCCCGCATATGAAACCATAAAACTTAGTGCACACACTGCACAGCCAAGAGGCTCTACCCCCTTAAAAAGGGTTACGCCCCCGTACCCCACCAGTATACAACAGCCGCTCAACAAGGAGCGCTGGATACTTGGCTCTCATAGAGTTTTCCAACTCCCTTGTGGCATCTTCCACCTTTGGAGTGGATTATCCTCATATTAGAGAGACGGGTATGACTCTCCCTTCCGGACTCCACAATACATAAAGGGTAAGGCACTGATCTATTTATGCTCTCTCCTGGATTCATTCCAATGGGCACACTCGCTCCGTATTGAGGTGCAGACCCATGAACATAGGCTTAGTTTGCCTCTTTTCATTGTTGTGTATCCTCTCGTTTAGATTACTAGCGTACATGCGTGTGTCTTCTCTCACTAATATTCAGCTTGAGGTGCAATATGACATTGGCTATTGTTAGTACTTAGTGCTCTTTGCACTTGTCTTTGTACTACTGAGACGTACTACCCTACACATCCACGGAGATAATGATAGTCATCCGTGTCTCCTGGTGGTTTTGTTCTGGAGTAACACACTGTTGTAGTTCTTTGATACTCACTTCGTGTTGATATCCATTACAACTTCCCGTATTCCCACTAGATTAATAACTACACAAGTGCAATACCAAAACACTCAGTCCTACAGAGTGCAGAGGCGTAAACCCTCAACATTTAATATCTAATGAGTCAAACAGATAAGATGAATCAATTATCATGTGGGTTGTACATTTCAAGTCCGTTAGTTATCATAACGTTGTTCCTTGCTTAAGGTATCTGCTGGTATATTAGCTTTGTTTCTCATCATTGCGTAGTCACGCGTTTATGTTCACATCATCTGGTAGGTTCCTCTGGATTGCAAGAATTTGCTCGATCCTTATGAGGGTTCTACATATTATTCGCCCATGTAATGGGTTCTCATGTTTCTATCCTTAGTGTTCACGTCTTCATTGTATACTGTCTACTGCTTTATGTTGAAGGTTCTTGATTTCTCTAGCCCGTTTGTTTAACTACGGCTCTTCTCGTCCATCTTCGTGGTAATCTGCATCACTGTCCTTGACACGGAGTTGACTACTTCTCGTGTTCCTAACACTACTTGTCTACATACATGGGGTACCATACTGATACATTACTACTTACCCGACTAACCATAAATAAGTCTGTCAGGCCCACATGCTCCTATCGGAGTGCGGTCGTCCCATGTCTCATTTAGTAAACTGGTAGTGCCCGCCACACAGCTATTGTGAAGTATTCTGTTGTCAATCTCCCTTTTGATGGATGTCCTTTCTGTTGTTTATTAGTTCCTGTTATCGGTTATCTTGTTGTAAATGCTATTGCCCTAGTGGCATGGTGTAAGTAAAAATTCATGCTATATTTAGCAAAATTGGTTCTCCTATCTCGATCTCATTGAGTACAACGCATATTCCCTTTTTCCCTGTTTAATCATGATCACATCTCATCCATAGTACATATTTGTTCCCTCATCTGTTTAATTGGATATATTGCAGATTGCATAATAGCTTGAGCAACTTGGCTCTTCACTTCCCAGCCATCCTCACTGACGGTGGTGCATCTACAAAGGGTATTCTATTTCACACATGGTTATGCTTGTCCATAAGGACTAAACATTCATCACTATTATTGATTAGCATAAATGCGGGTATACACTTATGGTATTTGCCTAAAAAGCCATGTCTGAAAATTCTCGAACAATTAAGCTGGTGTGGTTTACAATTACAATGGCTGTATAATTTCTTCAGTTGCAGTGGTTGGACTAACGGTCTTTCCAAGGTTTCACTGATTTCTAATCTTAAAGGTTTGTATGAAAAGTTAATATGAAAATTTTGGTATTTAATAGGAAATTAAAATTTAGTGGTAGTTGCAGCACTTGCTGTGGCAAGTGCGCAAGGCAGATGGAAATTCCAGTGGTTTGATTGTCATAGCGCTTGCAATAGCAAGTGCGCCATGCTGGTTAAGACATTGGTTCAACAATTACCGGTCTCATTGACTCTTCGTTGTTGAGTATGGGCTACATGATAATGTAAGCATTAATAATCTGTTCATATATATCTGATCCGTCAAGATTTCAAGGTCACTGGTATCGAGTCCACATAACTAGTCTCAAAAGTCATACACAAAAGGCGAGTGGTCACTGACACACTCCCACATACTTACAGCATATATCTGTCTAATACACAAGGCTAAGTACATAACAAAACAAGCAAAAGCGTTCCACCAGCTGTATCTCGGAGTTCAGGGTGCTCATGCCCTATCGACTCCCTTCCCTCTCTAGGCTCCAGCATCAGTAGATGTCTGGCCCTCCTGACCGCCTCGCGGTTGTTGGGATAAAACCTAACGGTAAATTGTTGTTGGGGGTTTAACCTAACGGCAAGTGTACCGGTTGATTATAGCAAGTTTAAATCTCAGAGTATTCCCTGAGTATCGAACCAAAGGAGGTAGTGTCTAGTTTAATTTCTACTCACAAACAAGAATAATATAAATAACAGGAAATTGGGGGTTTTTGTGTGTGATGGTGAATGTTGTAAAAGAGTTCAATAAACAATAAATAACAGGTATATAATTGATTTGGTTTTTGTTCGATAAAGGAAATTCCGGTTTACTACTTCTCCAGATTTGCAGTTTCTTCTCCTAAGTGATTTCCACAGAATTCTGAATAAAACCCTAGAATAAGGATAACTCGTATTCGGTCTCCCCGGCAGCGGCGCCAAAAACTTGTTGGGATAAAACCGAATGGTAAATTGTTGTTGGGGGTTTAACCTAACGGCAAGTGTACCGGTCGATTATAGCAAGTTTAAATCTCGGAGTATTCCCTGAGTATCGAACCAAAGGAGGCAGTGTCTAGTTTAATTTCTACTCACAAACAAGAATAATACAAATAACAGGAAATTGGGGGTTTTTGTGTGTGATGGTGAATGCTGTAAAAGAGTTCAATAAACAATAAATAACAGGTAAATAATTGATTTGGTTTTTGTTCGATAAAGGAAATTCCGGTTTACTACTTCTCTCCAGATTTGCAGTTTCTTCTCCTAAGTGATTTCCACATAATTCTGAATAAAACCCTAGAATAAGGATAACTCGTATTCGGTCTCCCACTCCACGAATTCTAATTAGCAAAGACCGAATCCTAACTCTCGTTATGAATCCACTGTTTACTAATTTCTTTAAGCATAGTCTAGATTAATGGTCATCTAGTGGTTTAGAGGAATTACCATCTCTATACTAACTGGTTCTTTCCCTGTAGTCAATTGATAGCCGCAGTTCTCACTTATAAGCTAACAAACTAATAAACTCAATAATTGATCAGATTAAAAAGTTTAGGAATTCATAAGGGAAAAGAACTTTATTCTAAAGTACTGCAGAAAATCACGGAGGTTCCGAAATAATAAATCTAGTGATACATAGTAAACCGAAATTAAAAGTGACTACTCAGCCATAGACAAAATAACAACACTCAATATAAACAGCACAAGGATAGAGGGATTTAGCAGAAAAACTGATTTTAGAAGCCGTCACCGAGTCTGCAATTTCCACTCTTGTCTGTGTCACGTCCGGCTATCTGGGGTCGGACACCGATCCGGACGCATTCTTCGGGGTCTGTCAGGATCTGGACGTCAATCCGGACGCGGCTAAATGAAGCACCGTGAGTAGGTTTCTGTCTGTGAGTGAGGGGGAAGAATTACGGAGAAAGATTTGTGAATGGAGATGAAGGGTTTATCGTGGATGAGCAGATATGAGAGGAGGAGAGAGAGAGGAGAGTAATGTTTAGACTGGAGGAGCGTCTGGTACGAATTGAAATGAAGGCTGAGTGAAGGTTTAAATAGGCTTAGAAATAAATACAGGTTAGTGGAAGTTAGGTACGAGCGTGGGCATAGGCTTAACATATTGAGTACAGGTGTATGTTAATTAATGATGTGGTATGGGCTAAACCGCCGCTCGGCTGATAATTGCGCCGAAAGCCCGATTATCAGCGTGATGCGTTTTTATTTTTCGTTTCTGTGTGACGTCCGGATCTGTGTCTGGATCCGGACGTGAGACAGCGGTTTTGGATCTGAAACTCGGGGTGTGTCCGGATCTTTATCCGAATCCGGACAAGACACAGAACTCTCGGATCTGGAGTTTAGGTCACGTCCGGCTTGCGTCCGGATCCGGACATGTGGCGTCCGGATTTGCGTCCGGCTATCTTGACCCGGACGTGACCAATCTTTGCCTCTTCTTCCGGATTTGTTCCCCGTTTGTTGCGTCGAAATCCTTATGATGTAGAATCTTCATTTCTCTGGGTTTTTCCTATATTTAGTATATAAAATGCATCAGTTCATATCAAAACATCAATCTTAGGAAAAACACATAATAAGTGGGAAACATTGTGTTATACCCAAAATTTCAACCCCCCGGAGTAGTCTCTAAGGCATACGTGTTACAAAGGGCAAAAGGGGTCAAAAAGCACCAAGGCGGGATTTTCCAAGGACATTATCGGGATTTTCTATTTTTATATGACTTGTTCATTATATCCAAACACTTCCAAATAGCATAGTCATTATGAAAGGTATTTCATGATTCTCTGATAATATTTATTCTGGAAATTTAGCTTTTAATTCATATTATAAGCTAATTTCTTTAATTAACACATGAAATAACCTCAAAATAGAAATAATAAAAGGTTTCCAAAATTAAAATAAAATTGTCACATGGTTAGCATGACTACATACAGTCATAAACCTGAAATTATTTTATTTGGTACCTTAGCCCAAAATTTAAAAGAGAAATTCAATCATTTTTGCAATTTTCTCTCTCCTATGGAAAATACCGAAATTAAAACAAAACGTCATGAAATTTTAACACAAGATAGAGGATGTTTATTAGAGACTAATGCCGTTGGAATTTCGTTATTTCAACTTTCCAATAATAAGTTATGAATTATGGGAGATTCCAGATTGCAAGATTTTTATCTAATCGGTTATTTATCAAAATAACCCGATTCCAACTCTCAAAATTCCTAAACATCATCCTTTATCTTCAGTTAAAATTTCATAATTTATCTCGTCCTGAAACATATTTTACAAAATCAGATTCCCTTAGAGCACGAAATCAGCGTTTTAGATAAAGATCTAGCTCTATCAATTTGACCATGCTCTTTCTATAAAAGGACCCCCAAAAAACGAACTAGGGCAGAGGAGAACGCCTCCAAAGTCAGAGAACACAGCCACAAACCTTCTTCCCACGTTTTTACACTTCCAAGCCTCAAATCAGTACCGAAACACTGCAGAAATCACCCTAAAATCACCAAAAACTCATCCTTTCTTCTCCTATTGAACTTCCAAGCACCAAAACATCACAAAAACAGAAGCAAACCGTCCTTAATCATACAAGGAAGAAGAAATCAGAAACTCGGGTCGAAGCTGAACCGGATCGGCTACCAACGACGCATTCGAAGTTTCCCGACGTGAAGGAACAACCAAATCCCGAAGCCAAAACAGGTTAGAATTCGAATTCTTTAACTCCACTGATCACAATACGCTTCTGGTTGAAATTCTTATTCGAACTGACTTTTCTTTGCTTCTGAATTAAAGTTTGTTTGTGTTTCTGTCCACTAACTTGTTCAATAAGTTTCATCCTTAATTCGTAGTTAAATTGAAAACTTTTGATCACTAACATGTTTAGAATCTTTCAGGCTACGTACCCATAAATTTTGAGCCAAAAACACCGCCGGGAACAGCCTTAACGCCACCGTTCGAGGTCGGTCCGCACCCACGGACGCTATGTCCGGGGTCCCGGACGCTCTGTCCGAAAGCCGGACGCCCCCGGACGGTGGCGGGATATTTTTATTTTCGAAAGTTAGGGTTTTATAAAACATGTCCGGGCCCACGGACGTCCTGTCCGTGGCCCCGGACTTTTCAAAATCTCGTTTCTGTTTAAATTTGACCTTTTTGTGTAATTAGGTTAACTGGGGTCCGTGGGTTCGGACATTAGGTCCGTGGCCACGGACAGAATAAAAATTTGACCCAATTCTGCCTTCGAAACCCTAGTTTAGGTAACTTTCAATTTCACTTTAATTTTCTGTCAAAAAACGTTAAAAAATAAAAAAAAACAGAAGCGCGCACTTAGGTTAAAAACAACTTTGTAGAAAGCCGTAAACGAATCAAGTGGAGGAAAAACGAGCTAGGAAGGGTAATGAAAGTAATTTGAACCCTAATTAAGTCGAATATCAAGCCCCCGAACCCGAACTCTCCTTTCCCAGATCCCGAGACCTTAGGTAGATAGGTGTTAAGGCACCCTTAAGACTTAATAACCGGATAGACGAGGCCTGCTATTGTTAGGAAAAAAATTTTGATCAGTGGAGTACCTTGCCTTATCCTTTTCATTCCAAACATTCACTTCATTTCCAAAATCCCAAGCTAAAATAATCTGGTTTCCACAACTAGCCAATCTACCAGATTTTAGTGAAAAGAGAGTATTTTTAAATAAAATTATTTATACAAACCTCATCAAGCAAATAGATTCCTACAGTTTTCACTTGGTTTAATTTCACTCGGTGTGCACAGGCATTAGAGCAGCAAAAAGCAAGTGTGGCATTTAAAGAACAACTAGCATGTTTTCAGGGAAAGGTCTTTCCTTCCTCACACTTAAGAGGAGCAATGTCCTCATTGGTCATAAAAGAAATGCAAGTAAAAGAACTTTCAAAACATGCGATAATCATAATAGATGCATGTGCAATAATTAACCCTTAACACAAGCAAAAATGGAACATCAGTAAGTTAAAGTTGGAACTGAGACTCCCCTGGTGTCATAGATTGAGGAAGATATTCTTCCTCACACTTGAAGTTTTGAAGGGGTCGAGATATTCCTCATGGGTCACAGACAGTATGCGTTTTGTGTAGAGTAAAAGTTGCTAATTTTTCACTGGCATGTACAACCACAGAATAAAATGCATTAACTCTAACGACAGGGAATATTTGAATCGTATGAGTAATATTTTAGAGAAAGAATACTCCCCATAATTCAAGCTTAGCAGACGTTCGCAAGTAGTGTGGTTCCATTTCCTGTACTTATAGCCGTTTGTTTCGCAGTAGAGGTGACGTGTAAATTAATCATTTAAGAACGCTGCACTACTTAGAGAAACAGGAAATTTAGCAATTCAGAATTAAACACTGCCTAATATAACCATTACCACTTCACCTGCAGTCTCGTGTTTTACTGTTAGTTTTAACAAACAAAAGTAAAATAAGTCAAAGAAAAAGAAATGTACAGAAAAACAAACAAAATAAAAGAAAGCAGTAAAGAGGGGATGGCTGTCACTGAGGCGGCGGTGGTGGCGGAGGTCTCGCATCCATCTGGGCCATGAGCATCTGTAAGAGCTGGCTAGTTTGGGCCTGCTGAGCTGAGGAGTCGGCCATGAACTGGGCTGCCTCTCTCTATCGAGTAGATGCCTCTGCCATGAACTGAGCAGTCTCTCTCTGAAAAGCATCACTGCGCTCCATGCGCTGGGTGATCAGAGCGTGGGTGTCCCGGAGAGTAGTCTACTCTGACTGGAGGTGCTCCTGAGTCTGGCGGATGTCATCAATGTGTCCCTCTATGCGCACCTGGTGCTGCTGCACATCCCCGACCTGCTGTTCCATCCCTCCAAAGCGCTGCTCCATACCCCCAAAGCGCTGCTCCATCCTCTGCTGCTGCTGGAGAATGGAGTCCATCATGGTCTGCATCTCTGGCGGGATGCTCATCACTGGGGGCATAGGAGGTGCCATGGTAGCAGCAGGCGCCGGAGTAGAGCTGGAACTCGCAGAGGTGCCTGTGGACCCTAGACCTGAGCTGCCCTTCACCCAGCTGCCATCATCAAGACAAACGAAGCCCCATCTCCTGAAGGTCCCGACGGAGATGGGTGTCTCCCCCTCTCTCATCTCAATATCGGTGAAGATCTTCTCGGGGAGGGTGGCGGTAAGAAGATGCTGAATAAAGATGGGAAAGATGGGGGTGATCTTCTTCTTCTTCGTCTTCTGATAAGTCACCACCTTGTGCTGCTGTCTGATCATCACGAAGGGGAGTGAGAGCTGCAGAGAAGGTGGACGTGGGGCGGGGAGGCTAGGGATAATCGAGGAGACACAGTCTCGTTAGAAGCATCATTTCCGGCATGAGGCCGGATCTGATGACTGAGGATTCTGCAAGGGTCCTCTGGGGAAGGGAGGGGAGGATAGCATAGGGGAGCACAGTCTTATTTTCCTCACCCCGTCAGCGAGTAGTACACCTGACCGCTTGTAACCACCTAGACTTAGTCTGCCTAAGCTCACCCTCCGTAAAATCTAAATGGGTCTCCGTATTATCCGGGAGGAGTAAAAGAAAACCAAAAGTCTCAGGGGTTACCTCCACTTGAAACTGGCGCACGTAGGAGGTAATGCTGTTTGTCGTGTCTGATGCCAAACATTGGCGGTGAATTCTCGTACCAGCTCCGGAGAGAAGACACCCTCGCCTATGCGCAAGATGCTTCTAGCGCCCAAACCCTCAAATATGTCTGTAAGCCCAATGGCAGCCGATGGCTCTGCGGTGGTGCACCACTCGATGACGAAGGACCCACCATGCTCATACCAGGCCCGGGCGGTAGCAGATACGAAGCCATCAGGACGGAGTGGAGTGGAGGCTGGCTCTGACTGGTCGTCAGGGCGTGGGTTCCTCGAAGAAGACCCCGTGCGTGTAGCACCTCCTCCTCTAGTGCGAGCCATCTAAACGATAAACAAAAGCATTAAGGAACCGAAATAACATGAAACAGTAAAGGAGAAGCAACAGACACATAAATACCTGGAACCGATCGAGCAGAAAGTTCTATTTGAACACATTCTTGCACAAAGTTAATCTATGAGTATCAAGGCATTAAAACATCCAAACAAAACAAACAAGAGTATTAAACAATATAACATAAACCTATAAAACAATTGCAGAAGAATTCAAAAATTTGTACATGTCCGGGTCTACGTCCGGGTCAACTTAGCCGGACGTAGATCCGGACGCAATCATAAACCCTAAAAAAATTCGCCGCAAATAGAGCGACGTCGAATACACAAAATCCAACCAGAAAGCTCCAAATTTCACAGAAAAGTTCACGGTTTCGCATCTCAACAACAATTAACATCATAAACTGCCGAAATCTACCTACTCTACAACAATTTGACGGAAAATTCAAAATGAAATCGTAAGAAAATGGAAAACCTGTTTTAGTTTAAGTTCTCGATTTGGAAATCGACAGGGGGAAAATTGGGGCGACGCTGGTGGTTCAGGTGTGTCTTGGCGGCGTGACGGCGTCGGAACTAGGGGTGGTGGTCGCCTGCGGTAGTGGAAGTGGTGGTGGTGTGTTTGGATGGGGCGAAAATGGAGGAGGAACTGTGTTTGTCGGTGTTCGAACGTGACAGAGGAAGAAGAAAGAAGAAAGGAGAGAAAAGAAGAAAGAAAAATCACGGCGCGCGTCGATTTTAGTGATGTCCGGTTTTGCCGTCCGGATCCGGACGTGGCTAGATTTGTGAGTCCGGCTTTACGTCCGGCTAAACTTAGCCGGACATGTTGTAATGCTTCTTTTTTTATATATATAATTTTAAAACTACTACTCTAAACACCTCCTTGGTTTATAAAGAAAAAGGAACTATTACTAAATCAAGCAAAAATGAAATAAACACAAGAAATGTAGAAATTAAATAGCAAGAGTGTTAAAGGACTCCCTGATCCGTGGTGAGCACTGCCATGATATTTCCCCACACTTGAGTTCAGTTTAGCATTAGAATGAAGTACCTGAAAGATTAAATCTGCAAAACCAGAAGAACTCAAGTGGAACCAGGCAGAGTTATTTATTGAAATAGGGGAGTCGGGGCTCGTGCTGTAAAATAGTAAAAAATTCTCAATAGATTAAAAGAAAATTATATCAAGTAATAGGAAAGTGGAAAAAGAAAGTGTAGAAGAGATTTTATACTGGTGGGTTGCCTCCCACGAAGCTGCCCATCTTTTCGGTCTTTGGCTAGACCTTGGTGCTTCAGTTTGAAGAATCAGGATCCCGGAGCCAGAGTGTCGAATGGACCATATCAACATCGCTCCCTTGGTACAACTTCAGCTGTGATCCATTAACCTTGAATGCTTCCCCTCTCTCGTTGACCACTCCAATGACTCCAAAAGGGGGAACAGCTGTGACTGTGAATGGACCCGACCAGCGAGATTTCAGCTTTCCCGGAAATAGTTTCAGTCTTGAATTGAACATGCACTCGGTCACCAATCTGAAACTCCCTTTTCACAAGCAATTTATCATGCCATCTCTTAGTCCGCTCCTTGTAGACCTTGGCATTTTCATAGGCCTCCTCTCTGAATTCATCCAGTTCACAAAGCTGTAGTTTCCTTTCCTCACCGGCCTTCTGAAGATCACAGTTCAGAACTTTAAGTGCCCAGAAAGATTTATGTTCCAGTTCTACTAGAAGATGACACGCTTTTCCAAAAACCAACTTCTAAGGAGACATTCCCAAAGGTGTCTTATAAGCTGTCCAGTAAGCCCACAAAGCATCATCCAATTTCATAGACCAATCCTTACGGGATGAACTAACAGATTTCTGTAGAATCCACTTAATCTCCCTGTTAGTTACCTCAGCTTGCCCATTGGTCTGTGGATGATAAGGTAAGGATACCTTATGTCTTACGCCATACTTTTGCAACAAATCTTCAAACTGCTTGTTACAAAAGTGAGATCCTCCATCACTTATGATTACTCGTGGTACACCAAACCTAGTGAAAATGTTTTTCTTCAAAAATCTCAGCACTACCTTTGCATCATTAGTAGGTGCAGCCACTGCTTCAGCCCATTTAGTCACGTAATCTACAGCTACCAAAATGTAGAGGTTCGAATGTGAAGAAGGAAATGGCCCCATGAAGTCAATCCCCCACAAATCAAATGGCTCAACCTCCAAGATATAATTTAGGGGCATCTCAAGTTTACGTGAAAGGTTACCTTGGCGCTGACAGCTATCACATGTGGACACAAATGTTTGGCAGTCTTTATGTAGCGTCTTCCAAAAGAAACCTGCCTCCAATACCTTAGCTGCTGTCTTGGCTAGCCCGAAGTGTCCTTCAGCTTCTCTTGAATGACAGTGGACAAGGATGTCATGTGTTTCATTCTCCGGGACACACCGACGAATAATTCCATCTCCACAAACCTTGAATAGGAAAGGATCATCCCACCGGTATTGCTTAACAGTAGAAAAGAATTTCTTTCGCTGCTGATAGGACATCTCTTGTGGCAAAATCTACTTAGCAAGGTAATTTGCAATGTCGGCATACCAAGGATCCTCCTTAAAACCGATTGCATACACCAGCTCATGAGGAAAATATTCATTTATTGGTACACCGTTATCAGGAACTTTCATCCGTGATAAATGATCAGCAACTCCGTTCTGCACCCCTGACTTGTCCTTCACCTCAATGTCGAACTCCTGTAAGAGTAGTATCCATCTGATCAACCGGGGCTTAGCATCAGCTTTCTTGAACAAATACCTCAAAGCAGAATGATCAGTATGTATGATGACTTTGCTCCCGATGATGTATGGTCTGAACTTGTCACAAGCAAAAACAATGGCCAACAACTCCTTCTCTGTGGTGGCATAGTTTTTCTGAGCGTCATTGAGTGTCTTGCTGGTGTAATAGACAACTTGCAGCACCTTCTCATGCCTTTGACCGAGGACTGCTCCTATAGTAAAATCACTCGCATCACACATGATCTCGAAGGGTAAGGACCAATCAGGAGCAACGACAACAGGTGCAGTCACCAAACTTTTCCTTTATCGTGTTGAATGCATCAAGGCACACCTGCGTAAACTCAAACTTTGCATCCTTCATTAGTAAATCACACAGAGGTTTTGAGATTTTTGAAAAGTCTTTTATTAATCTTCTATAGAGCCCTTCATGACCCAGGATACTTCTAACATCTTTTACAGAAGCTGGCGGTGGTAGCTTCTCAATGACCTCAATTTTGGCTTTATCTACCTCAATGCCTTTGCTTGATATCTTGTGACCCAACACAATGCCCTCTTGCACCATGAAGTGGCACTTCTCCCAGTTCAGCACTAGGTGTGTCTCTCTGCACCTAGCTAGAATTTGATCTAAATTTTCCAAACATGAATCAAACGTTAGTCCAAACACAGAGAAATCATCCATAAATACCTCGATGCACTTCTCCAGATAATCAGAAAATATAGCGGTCATGCATCGCTGGAAGGTAGCTGGCGCGTTGCACAATCCAAAAGGCATGCGTCGGTAGGCATATGTTCCGTAGAGGCATGTAAACGTGGTCTTCTCCTGGTCCTCTAGAGCAATAGGAATCTAAAAATAACCAGAATATCCATCCAAGAAACAATAATATTGATGCCCTGAAAGCCTCTCTAACATTTGGTCAATAAATGGAAGAGGAAAATGATCTTTCCTAGTGGCGGCATTCAATTTCCTGTAATCAATACATACCCTACGTCCTGTGATGGTTCTCTGAGGAACTAGTTCACCTTTTTCATTGGGGACTACAGTAAATCCCCCTTTCTTTGGCACTACCTGTGTAGGACTTACCCATTCGCTATCTGAAATAGCATAGATGATACCTGCATCCAAAAGCTTGATTACCTCATTCTTGACCACTTCTTTCATGTTAGGATTCAAGCGTCATTGAGGTTGAACCATTGGCTTGCTGTTTTCCTCCAAGTGTATGCGGAGGGGTGCAGAAATTTCCTGATATCCCCTTGATATCAGTGACAGACCACCCAATTGCTTCCTTGTTCTTCCTGAGTACCTGTAAAAGTTGCTCCTCCTACGTATGTGTTAGATTTGCAGAGATAATGACAGGTAAACCAGAGGGCTCAACTAAAAAGACATATTTCAAATGACTAGGGAGAGGTTTTAGCTCTGAGGTGGGTGGTGCTCTGATGGAAGGAATCAACTCCGTAGGTTCTCGCTCTAATCTCTCCTTCTCCACATGAGCACCCCTGCGAAATGGCCTACCAGCTGATAAATGGAATGCAACCTCAGCAATCCCTGGATCTTCATGAGCTCCATTGAAAGAATTAATTAAACACTTTCCTAACTCATCTAATTCAGCTGGACCAAAAATATATTCCTGCAATCAAAGAATCAATAGCAGCTAGACTGAAACAGGCATGCACGTCAGAGGGATGTTTAGTAACCTTGGACATATCAAAAACCAGCTGCTCATCATGCATTTTCAAAATAATTTTACCACCCTCAACATTAATGAGGTTTTCTCGCTGTTCGCATGAAAGGGCGTCCAAGAATTAATGGTACTTCCTTGTCTTCCTCCATATCTAGAATCACAAAATCAGCAGGAAAAACAAAAGTACCGACAAAAACAACCAAATCTCTAACCACACCTTTAGGGAAGATGATGGATCTATCTGCTAGCTGTAAAGTAATACGAGTAGGGTCACACTCCCCTAATCCAAGCTTAAGATACATGGACAACAACATCAGATTAATACTAGCTCCCAAATCACAGAGACCCTCACCACAATCGACATTACCTATTGAGCATGGAATGATTGGTAAGCCGGGGTCGTCGAGCTTTGGTGGAAGATTCTGGCTAAGCACTGCAGACACTTTCTCTGTCTATTGCACCGTCTCCTTCTCAACTAATGACCTTCTATTTGAAAGGATGTCCTTCAAGAACTTTGCATAGATAGGCATCTGCGTCAAAGCATCTGAAAAAGGAATATTAATTGTTAGTTTCTTAAAAATGCTAAGAAACTTACCAAACTGCTCGTCGAGGTCTCTCTTTTTCATTCGATTTGGGAATGGCACTGGGAGCTCAGGGATAGCCTGTCGTGATGATCGAGAAGACTGGACACTTCGCCGGTCAGCTCACTATCTTTCTGTGCATTATTGCTTACTGGAGCACTTCCTGTCACTGGTCCCTCAATGATTTCTACCTCTTGACCAGCGACCTTGTCTTTATCGGGTTGATTTGGAGTATCCACAGCTTCAGGGATCGGCTAATCAAGCTGTCTACCACTTCTCAAGTTTATTGCTTTAGCATACTCTCTCGGGTTCATATCTGGCTGACTAGGCAAAGACCCTGCAGGTCTCTCTGAAAGCTTCTAATTAATCTGAGCCAATTGAGTTTCCATTCGCTTATTGTAAGCCTTTTATTCTTGCATGAATGCCTTTTGGTTGTTGTTGATTTCATCCTGCTCATTGAATCGGGCTTTTGTTGATGCAATGAGTTCGCTCATCATAGCTTCCAAGTTTGAGGAACTATTAGCTCCTTGACCTTGCATCTGTTGGTTATGAGGAGGTCTCTGATAAGACTGATTATATTGTTGTGGTGCCTTCTGATTGTAGTTGTTGCTCTAAAACCTTTGCTGCTGATATCCTTGGTTGTTTTGGTTGTTATAGAAATTCCTTGTCTGTTCCCCAGGTAATTCACCTCTTCACTTGGTTGAGGTGTACACTGACACAAGTTTGAACTTCCACCACTGTACTCACATTAAGGGAATGAATCAATGATAGCCGATGCGTTTGATTTTGGGTTCATCAGTGTGCACATTTTCCCAACTGCTTAGAAATGCTATCCATCTTAGCAGCTAAGAGGGTATTCGAGTCTACCTCATAAATTCCTGCATTATTCTTTGGAAAGATCTGAGTAGCAGCTCTAGCACCTCCCCATTGGTTAGCTGAATTGGAAAGAGTTTCCAACAACTCCTTTATCTTGGTGATTGGAAGCTCCATAAGACTTCCTCCTGCACAGGTATCAACTAATAGACGGCTCTGGGGGTCTAGATCCTTATAAAATGATTGCAATACAACTTCTTCTCCCAGACCATGATGTGGTACTCTTCTTACAATTCCATTGAATCGCTCCCAAGCTTTAGAAAGAGTTTCACCGCTATACTGTTTGAAGTTCGTGATCTCACCTCTCATTGACAGCATTCGGGACGGTGGAAAGTACTTTGCTAGGAACGCATTTGCTAGCTCACTCCAGAAAGTGATACTGTTTAGAGATAGGGAGTTCAACCACTCTGCAGCTCTGTCCCTGAGTGAAAAAGGAAACAGGTTAGCCTGGCTACCTCCTGAGAAGCTGGTGTTGAACATGCTCCAACCAATCACAGGAAGGATGTAAGATGAACATATGGGTCTTCAGTAACTGTTCCACTGAACTGTGGAGCATTAAGGACCATCGTGACGTAATGGGTCTTGAATTGCCATTCTACCCCTTCCGGTAATGCAGGGATTTCTATTGGTGATGTGAGTCCCTCCACATTCGGACAAGTGTAGTCGTTCATCCTTCTTTCTCGGCTGACACCGTCCATAAGATACTCTTCTTCTGGAACAAAGGTATCACCTGGTGAGTCTTTGAAAACACTTCTGGTTCAACTGTAGACTCTAGTACCAATCCCTGACGACTTCTTCTAGTAAATTGCTCTATCTCAGGTTCCAGCTCAAATTCAGGATTTCCTTCAGAACGAGTTTTAACCATAAACCAAATCAGATAACTGACAGTAATGTAGTTGAAAAAGTAAACTCAATCGGGTAAAACCAAAATAAACTCGAACCAAAAATAAGAAACAAATCGCACAAAGTTAAGAAAATGAACGAAGAAAATAAAATAAAACAAAACAAGAATAAGTAAAAAGCAAAAACAAAAACAAAACAAAATTAAATACCAATATAAAAATTAAACTAAATAACCGTGCCTCCCTGGCAGCGGCGCCAAAAAGTAAATTGTTGTTGGGGTTTAACCTAACGGCAAGTGTACCGATCGATTATAGCAAGTTTAAATCTCGGAGTATCCCTGAGTATCGAACCAAAGGAGGCAGTGTCTAGTTTAATTTCTACTCACAAACAAGAATAATATAAATAACAGGAAATTGGGGTTTTTGTGTGTGATGGTGAATGATGTAAAAGAGCTCAATAAACAATAAATAATAGGTAAATAATTGATTTGGTTTTTGTTCGATAAAGGAAATTCCGGTTTACTACTTCTCTCCAGATTTGTAGATTCTTCTCCTAAGTGATTTCCACAGAATTCTGAATAAAACCCAAGAATAAGGATAACTCGTATTCGGTCTCCCCGGCAGCGGTGCCAAAAACTTGTTGGGATAAAACCTAACGCTAAATTGTTGTTGAGGGTTTAACCTAACGGCAAGTGTACCGGTCGATTATAGCAAGTTTAAATCTAGGAGTATTCCCTGAGTATTGAACCAAAGGAGGCAGTGTCTAGTTTAATTTCTACTCACAAACATGAATAATATAAATAACAGGAAATTGGGGGTTTTTGTGTGTGATGGTGAATGTTGTAAAAGAGTTCAATAAACATAAATAACAGGTAAATAATTTATTTGGTTTTTGTTCGATAAAGGAAATTCCGGTTTACTACTTCTCTCCAGATTTGTAGTTTCTTCTCCTAAGTGATTTCCACAGAATTCTGTGTAAAACCCTAGAATAAGGATAACTCGTATTCGGTCTCCCGCTCCCGCTCCACAAATTCTAATTAGCAAAGACCGAATCCTAACTCTCGTTATGAATCCACTGTTTACTAATTGCTTTAAGCATAGTCTAGATTAATGGTCAGCTAGTGGTTTAGAGGAATTACCATCTCTATACTAACTGGTTCTATCCCTGTAGTCAATTGATAGCCGCAGTTCTCACTTATAAGCTAACAAACTGATAAACTAAATAATACAATAATTGATCAGAAAATTTAGGAATTCATAAGGGAAAGAACTTTATTCTAAAGTATTGCAGAAAATCACGGGGGTTCCGAAATAATAAATCTAGAGATACATAGTAAACCGAAATTAAAAGTGACTACTCAGCCATAGACAAAATAACAATACTCAATATAAACAACACAAGGATAGAGGGATTTAGCAGAAAAACTGATTTTAGAAGCTGTCGTCGAGTCTGCAATTTCCACTCTTGTTTGTCTCAAGTCCGACTATCTAGGGTCGGACGCTGATCCGGACGCATTCTTCAGGGTCTGTCCGGATCCGGACGTCAATCTGGACGCCGCTAAGCTAAATGAAGCAACGTGAGTAGGTTTCTGTCTATGAGTGAGGGGGAAGAATTACGGAGAAAGATTTGTGAATGGAGATGAAGAGTTTATCGTGGATGAGCAGATGATATGGAGGGAGAGGAGGAGAGTAATGTTTAGACTGGAGTGCCTGGTACGAATTGAAATGAAGGCTGAGTGAAGGTTTAAATAGGCTTAGAAATAAACACAGGTTAGTGGAAGTTAGGTACGAGCATGGGCATAGGCTTAACATATTGAGTACGGGTGTATGTTAATTAATGATGTGGTATGGGCTAAACCACCGCTTAGCTGATAATTGCGCCGAAAGCCCGATTATCAGCGTGATGCATTTTTATTTTTTGTTTCTGTGTGACGTCTGGATCTATGTCCGGATCCGGACGTGAGACAGCGGTTTTGGATATGAAACTCGGGTTGTGTCCGGGTCATTGTCCGGATCCGGACAAGACACAGAACTCTCGGATCTGGAGTTTGGGTCACGTCCGGCTTGCGTCCGGATCCAGACATGTGGCGTCTGGATTTGCGTCCCGGCTATCTTGACCAGGACGTGACCAATCTTTGCCTCTTCTTCCTGATTTGTTCCCCGTTTGTTGCGTCGAAATCCTTATGATGTAGAATCTTCATTTCTCTGGGTTTTTCCTATATTTAGCATATAAAATGCATCAGTTCATATCAAAACATCAATCTTAGGAAAAGCACATAATAAATAGGAAACATTGCCTGAATTGTTATAGATTATAAGGTAATTAGACCCTAAAAAGCCTATATGGTTCACACTTATCAGCGGTACTCCAGATCCTCCAGCTCTGGTCTTCTGAGTACTCTTTGGTGGCCTGTAGTTATGGCCCTCAGGGTTCATCCAACACTCGAACTCCCAGTGGCCCTCTTTCTTGCAGTACCAGCACTCAACTTTGCGGCCACTACAATCGACCCCAAGATGATCCTTCCCACAACGCATGCAATAGAAATGGCGTTGGGGCTGTCCGTGCCTGATGGTGGTATTTAGTTTAAGTTAATAGTTGTAGGAAGGTGTTCTCACCCTTAGGAGGCGCATATCTCAAAGGCTGAGCATCTATAGCTGGCTGGTCAACCGAGGAACGGGCTCTTTCCCCTTCGCTCCCTGGTGACCCTGCTGCCCTTTCTCCTGAAAGAATTTCCTGTTTAAGGTTTCGGGACAGCATTCATAAAGGTGTTTAATATGGTTAAGTAATTTAGAATGGGATAAGTCCTTACTTTCCCTTCTTCTGTCTATCGCCTGGAGATGCTCCTCCACCCTCAGACTCTCCCTCAGGGTTCTTTCTCTTCTTCGTCCCGAGAGTCTCTTCCCGAGTCTGGAGCATTAGCTCCGTCCTCGAGGCAGCGTCATAACACTCCTGGAATCTCATTGGTAAGTTCTCACAAAGTTAATCGGTAATGTAGTAAGTGAAGAATTACTGACATTTATGTTAATACCTGGATGGTAGTATAGAGGGTAGCACCCATCGCCATCTGGATGCGAAATAACAATCCCCCCGGAACTTCTCGACCTTTACGGTCTATAAGTAATCAACTCTCGGGATGAAGTCCAGCAGACCAATGAATCGAGCGTAGTACTCATCCACGGTCAGACCTCCCTGGGAGAGTGTCTCAAACTCTCGGTGCTTCTTCTGCTTGAGATATGCCGGGCTGTAATTCCCCCTCAGCAGCTCAACGAAGGCAGCTCACATAAAGTCGGGCGTAGCCAGGTGATGGTCCTTGACCAAACTCCACCAAGTGCTGGCTGCATCCTTCAGGTGGAAAGCAGCAATGACGACCCTCTTGTTGGTAGGTGCTTGCAAAGCTTTGTAGGCCTTCTCATGTTCTACTATAAAACGCTCTAAGGCTACGGGGTATGACTCCCCTGAATAAGTAGGTAGTCGGATCTCGGAAACTGACTTCAGCCAGTTTGTCTCCCTGGGCTGTAGCGGGTGGGCTGGTCTTCCTTCAATTTGAGTATCAAGCTGTACGAGAACGGCAACAATCGTCTCTACAACTCCTGGAATCACGGGGTCACCGCCTCCACCTCTACCGGCACCATGACCTCTAGTTCCCCAAGACATCTGTAGTATAGTATGTCATATGAATACTCGGTAATTTACCATCCACAACCAGTAGATATTGAATTGCCTTTAAGGCTAACATATCATGCAACTTGTGTTACTAAAAACAATACTTTTTAAGACGAGTCGTCTCGTACCTCACATACGTTTCCCGTAATTTCCCAAGTCCTAAGCTCACTGTCTTAACCTAGTATCTCGTCATCAGAGCGGTACTCCGCTCTGATACCACTTTTGTAACACCCCTCTCCATAACATGTAATAATCCCTCACGTAGTAATAAATAAAACGTCTTACAGTGGAAGAATAAATAACAACATCAATACTCACTTGGGTGTCACCTGCCATTACTCGCCCATGCGAGTAACGAAGCAGACCTATATCCAACAACCAAAATAAACAAACTGCTAACCGCTGTGATAACGAGATAACTCCTATACATCATACTAAGTCCATAAACAATAAACGTCGACAAGTGAGTGTTTACCCAATCCCAAATATATATACAACCGTACCATAATACAATCCACAGTCTAACATTGTTATACAAATAAACTCCATGTGCGGTAATTAAAGTAAACCCTAACTACCCTGATCTCGCACTTCGGCTTCGACAATGATCAACGACCTGCACAATGAGTGTAGTCTCAGCGATAAACGCTGAGTATGCCGGGCCTGGACCCTATTGGTCACTTAGTCATTTTAACCATCTTATTATTAGATTGGTTTCATGCTTTACCATTTTACAGATATAATCGATACTGTAATAAACATGCATAAAACATAACCATCCATCCAATCAATACAGTCATTGCATATCACAAACAACAGTTGCATAAACGAACATATCGAGTTATAGTACTGTATAATCGTCGTAGCGAACACCTTCCTTAATTGATTTAATTTGGCCTTCAAGGCCTCATCCATCCAAACCATATTTAATTAATTACCATTGGGCGTCATGTTGAGACAACCTGATAACCTCATCAATGGACAGTAGTCCTCCCGTACACACAAAGGTGCTCATTTCGCCAGAGGTCCGGAGGCCCCTGACTATTCACTTTGCCTCGTAAGGCGTCCATGTAAAGGCCGTAGCCACCTGACCCACGATCCAAATAGGGCTCATTGGGTAATACCTAGAGCGGAACCCGATCGGGTACACCTCAGTGATCATAAATGCGCAACCAAGTAGTTCACAAACTACCAGGATTCCTCCCCTCAACTCATACCAACTCTCTCATAATGTTTAAGATAAACTCTTAGTTTTATGGAGAATACAATTTATTAATTAGCTGCCCAATGGGTCTCACGCATACCTAGAAGTAATCTAGGTTATATTCATGTTCGAGGTCCATGCTCTAGAGACTGACAATGTCATGTCTCGTACCTAAGTGTTTTACTTAGTACCACATACTTAATATTAATACTAATGGTGTTATATCAAGTAACCGTCATGTCATCACTTTAAACGCATATGTATGTTCTAAGTCGATCCATAGTCGACGTAGTGTTAGTCCCGTAGGACGCTCATGCATAAATAATTAATGCAGTAACACACATAATCACATACACGTATCCACACACATAACACACAAGTTATATCAACCAAATCCGAGGCCAAGGAATTCCTCAGGACAACCCGGATCAAATCCCTTTACATACCGTACACCTAAGACCTAGGATGCACAGTGTAGTCCACTAGCTCGTCAGGCGCCTTTGTCTGAAGTACGATCTAACTGTAATAAAACTATAAGTCAGTCTCCATGACTAACTAAATCCGGTATTTCCTAATAACAGGTAACCCCGACAGTTCATCTCCAGATTTCAACAGTTAATTGTTACGGGTTCCTCTAAACCAGTCGGCTTTGTTACTAAAACTCGTAGGTCATAATGTTTCGACTGTTGAGTTTAATTCATTATATTTTTCTAATCTTGTCCATTATTGAACTTAGGTTTATAACCTATAGTTGCATGTATGCATGCATGATTAATATTATTTTCCCACCATCCATTATAATACTTTGTATTATATAATCCATTATCTTTAGTAAACTATATTTGCATTCCAAAACTTATAACTTATAGTTTGTAAGTATATTCATATATCCATCCTTATATACATTATTCTTGCATATGTATATATAAATCCAAGTTTGTAAGAATTTTTTTTTTGGTTTCACAATGTCTTCTTGCCTTAACCAAGTGTAGCTTCTTGCTTACTGGTGTATTTCCAATTTTTAAGGTTAGACTGTTAAGCCCTCCCACGGTTATGATGATCTCACTTAACTTCATAATACTTTGCTAAGTACTTTATAGTTCTTAAAAATTTCCCCCGAACAGCCCTATTATAGCAGCACTTGCCATGGCAAGTGCGCCATGTTAACTGGCAATCGGCTCAACACATACCGGTTGCGGACTTTCTTTTACCCGCACTGTCACCGGTGGCCTTGTTGGCCCTTACTTTGATGCTCTAATTTGGTGATCAATCTTCTGCACAGCTCTTCATTGGTCTTGACACGGTAATCATTAACTAGGGTGTTTCCCATTCTTGGAGTCCCCTTTTTACTTGGTATTATATCTTCTTCGTAGCCCGTTCCACGCATTTGTCGTGGTTACTGAGACTTGTCTCTTGTTTGGGTACTACGTTGTAGTTCCTTAGTCGGTTGGTATACCGTTGGCGGCATTATTTAGTAATCATGGCCCGTAGACACGCGTCTCGAGTTCCATTACTTCACTTCTTTCCTATAGCACTGTTAGTGCATTGCAAGCTGGTTGTTCTCGACTGCTCGCCATGTCAACCCAGTTTGCCGGAAATTCCACTCTCCTATGCATAGGATTCTTCATTCCTCGCTATTAAATGAGGTTAACGTTGTTCAGACGGAAACCGTCTCCGGGATCCTCACTTTTTGGAATCTACCATATGACAGGTTCTCGTACTTATAGAGGTACTTAATAACAGCCAGATCGGGTATCCCTGAGTAAGAGAGGACTTTCATCTCTCTGGCGTTGTTTCCTGAGTTATAAAACAGGGTTTGTGGAGGGCGGGATGGATATTGTAGGTCTCCAGTACACACTGGTAATTCCTAACTAGCGTATCTCTCATGCTATCACCTTAACCTTACAAAGTACTATAATCCTAACTCGGTACTTCCTAAGCTCGGTATTTCCAGTCATCAGAGTGATACTTCACTCTGATACCACTTTTTGTAACACCCCAACTAACAACATCACACTTAACAACAACTACAGCGGAAAACTTAACTCATCACATTACTTAACTCATTGGTGTTACACGTCATTAACCACCCACATGGCTAACAAGGCTAATACATATACACTGTATCGGTCTGATGGACCAGATTCCCGAGCAACTACACAGTACAAACTCTTCCCATTTCCAACGAACATTATACATTTACATTCCAACTGTACCGAGTATTTACAAACTGATGCCGACAACAATTTCGGTCTTACTACACCTACAATACATACTCAGTCAATTAAACTACCCATGTGAAAACAACTACCGTCCTACTCTCGAACGGCTTCCAGCACCTTGTACCTAAAAATAAAGATAGAAAGGGTGGCCCCCCAGGGGCTCAGCATAATGCTGGTATGGTAATCGTGCAGCCCGCATATTACCGGGCCTCGCACAACTAATTGTCGTTTAAGCATGCGGTTGATTTTATTTAAATCATGCATGAGAAACTATAAACACATAACACATTGCATACCCACAACAATGGGGTTCAACAAATCAATCAACACAACTAAACTCGTTAGCTCACTCATTTTGTTCCTTAACCCTTGAGGGTTTCTCCTCTTATGGAGCTATTTCCTTAATAGACGACACTTACCCACTAATCGGGTTATACTTAAATTTCTCTTATAACTAAGTTGGATTGATACCCATAAGCCACATGCTCACATAATAACTAATATCACGCTTTAACGTACATACAACATAACTTAGAGAGGGTCACGTGAGGACACGTACCCCGAAATGTGAGTTGGTAAACTCTTTGGAGCCTAGAGAATCTTTTTATTCCCATGCTAAGCTCTTTATATAATAACTTATTGTTCTACATAGAGAACATAAATTTACTTAAGATGCGTCGGATATAACATAGTTCCGAACACACCGTACATATTAACTTTACTGAGATGTGTCGGTCTCAATATAGTACCGAACACACCGTACATAACCCTCTAGTCCCGAACAATAGTCGAGGTTGGTAAGCCTTGGTTAAGCTTACCGATGATTGTAATCCAAGAAGGAAAAACCACCATAAAACCATAACATAAAAACAGGAGCAAGGTAAGGCAAAATGGATACCACTCCCAAACAACGCGCGACCGGAACGACCGGATTCCTCACCCCCCATTTATATATATATATAAACATAGTTAAGAGTTCCATTATGGAACCTATCACATCCACACACCATATGGTGTTACAACCGGGTTAAACACACAAGGGAGGTAAACATACTTACACGCACAAACAACACACAACTAACTCACGCATAGCCGTGGTTAGAACGTTCCCATGGTTTGGGTCGTTAAATCCAAATACCGCTCTTAAGTGATCCTAGATTTGGTTAGCTAAGGTTCAACACTTTCGAGGTTTAATGGTATCGGTGTTAACACGCCACATTAACGAATTACTATAAACTCATTTCATCCTTATTCTTGCAAGGTGGCAAACATTCAGAAAAACACATTGGCATAAGAGCCGGTGTAATCTGGTATTACACAGGTTGCAAGAAAATCATACCTGTCACCACAGTCCACTATATTGTGTCCTTCTAGGTTCCTCGAATAATTCTTGAACAACTGGTAACATTACAATTGCTTTCATTAACATCGGGGTAATATGATTGTTTAACATCTAATGCCCATAGTTAACCCCGTTATTGTAACACCCCTAAACTTAAACCTGTAATGACGTCATATCTCGTAGCATAATAAATAGCAAATCGCAGCGGAAAATAAAACTAACTATCCTTGGTGGTTACACGCCGTCACTCACCCTTGTGAGTAACAAGGCATCCTTACACTTCCAACATTACAACTTCCACACGCTGTGATGAACAGATACTGAGCACCCTAATTATTACAACCAAATCCAACTAAATGAGCAACTAACTGAAATACAACAACCTCAAAATACAATGCATAACAAATCCACAAGTGTTTAATAAAAACACAGCGGCTACCCTGTTTCCCGCACTCCGGCTTGTGTATTCTTCAGTAACCTGAAATGTTTGGCCCAATGAAGGGCTCAGCAACTATGCTGGTATGCTAAATGTAGTCTTAAGCCTTCTAGATTCCTTAAGTCGTTAGCCATCTTGACATTAGATTCATTACATACAATGCCGGTTTATAATGATAACAGAAATAACTATAACACTTAACAACACATAACAATCCACCTGTAAATACCAAAGTACAATAGTACACAACACCAATAACCACAAAACAATAACCACACAACAATAACCAATAATCGCACATTAATAAACCATAACAATAATCAAACAAGATACACGTATTAAACTGTACTTGTTAGTTAGTCACTTGGCTCTTATCCTTTAAACCAATCATTTAACCTTTCCAATTAATTTCCATCTCAAGTGTCATGATAAGACAAACCTTAATACCTGTGAAAATGGACAGTGTGTCCCACTGGGTTCCAAAGGAACCGTTACCAGCAGACCTTATGGCCCTGGATAAATATATGTATTGACCGATCCGGTCGAAACTGTGCACCAACGGCAGTGCATTCCGCCATCCCCGAATGTGGCTGATGGATTTGGAGTGACTCCCTTCTTGAGTCTCTCATAGTGATCACAATGCGCAACCAGAAAGTCGAAACGATCTGGATTCCTCTCTTATAAGTTAGCCCTTTTTGTCAGTGACATAATAACCAATACTTGAAATAAGACTATCCCATTTGACCCTTGTTAGGTTCAATAATACCTAAAGGTCAGTTAGTCTTTTTTTTTCCAGTTTAGCTGTATAAACTTTAGTCACAAGACATTCGCGTATAAAATACAACGCAACAGTTTGGGCAATCCCACATACAATATCATTCACATAAAATCATAGATATCTTCTTAAACATATAAGCACACAATGTCTGGACCTTAGGATAATCCTTAGGACATTCAGACCACACAATTAACATAACCGTTCACCGGGAAATCACTAGCTTGACAAGTCCTGCTCTAGCAATTCTTTCACGTACGCTGTTATTTTTACATGCAATAACGTATATTTATTAATACGACTGTCCACTAAATAATATAATACAGTCACCGTAGAGTTTACTCTCGTTGTATACTAACTCCGTACGTTATTTATTTTCCCCCGGTTAATTAAACAGTGGCTCTTGAAACCCTGGCAGTTTCATCATTTCATGTGACGATCACATGTGATAATGAATTACCGTTATACGGTATAGCTTAATCTCATTAATTAAATTCCCTTAAGTATTCTCACTTATCATTCTTATCATATCACATAGTTATTCATGTTATAACCATCTTTATTTAATAAGCTTTATATTATATTTCATTATTTACCATAATACATTATATCACTTAATCTTAATCCTTTCTTTATTAAATTACCAAACCACCATAATAATTCGGTATTTATAATTAATACCCTACAACTTTTATAAATTATCAAATAACCATATAACTTCTATATTTTACTAACCAACCACACTAATTTCCGGAAATTACATTTGCACCCAACAATTTTCGCAATCATAATATACCCACTTATAATTTTCGCTTTTCATAAACAACATTCCTTTATTCACAAATCAACCCCAAAACTTCATATAAGTTACATATTAACTTATAAACTATAGTTTTAATATTTATTTTTCTTAATACCGAAAATACCCATATACTTTCTCAAATTACATAACCGACCCAATTTAAATTCGGTTTCAATCAATAATTCCATAAATTACATATTCACCCCAAAACTTTTACAAACTCATTATTTTATGTCACAAATCATTTTAACTCAAGGTTTTTAACCAACACTTTGACCAAGACTTAATTTCTTAATTAATACTTCAATATACCCATAAAATCATATATATATTCGGTAACACACTAAACTTTCCAATAATCACAAAATAGCCCCAAACCTTATTAAATGTCATTCTTAGCACTTAAACACTTATTTAAATTCACTAAAATTCATAATATAAATTCCCATCTTATATTATATTATAAATACACCAAATAATTCTTATGTTCTCGGTAATACACATTTGTACACTAAACTTTTCAGAAATTACATTTCAACCACATAACTTATTTAAATAGCCATTTAAATACTTGTAGCTATTTTTAATGTTCTCAAATATTTGTAAAATAAGCTAATACACTTATATGTATTTCAAAATTCATCAAATGTCCTATATTGCCCTCGGCCATTATTAAACTTTATCATATGATTTTAAAAAACTTGTTTTGAACTCATAATATTTATATATGCCATAAAACACTTCTAAAAATTATGCTAATGTCTTAGAATGATTATATACTAAAAATAGAACATAAAATACCTAGACTTCTCGGTTTGAATAATTGTGTAACATAATTAATTTTTATGACTAAATATATATACTTTAAGGTAATAACCTTACCTCACATGTTATAAATTATTTCCTTGACAATTTAACCTTATTCTTTTCGGTTTTAATTTATTCAAGGGTTACACAAGATTTTATAACAAAGTTTGAAGTTTGAATCAAACTTAAACTTAATAAACCTTATTTAGATAAACTCACCCTTAAATCAAGACAATACTTGTGCTTGATTTTTCCTTGAACTTCCAAGCTCCTCAAATGCTTATTTGAAGTAGATAATTCGAACTCCTTGTAATATATAGGAGATCTATTTGTTAGACTTCTAACAAAAGTTTATAATTAATATTTGTAGAAATTTTACAAGAGTTTACCTTAGGAATTTATCAAGGTATTTTTGGTACACCTTGAGATGATTGTAGATCCAAGTTCCCTTCATGAAATAATGAAGAGAGTATGGATTTAGATGGCATAATATTTTCGGATATATAGGATACTTTGCCTAAGGTTTCCAAATATGAAAATACCTTAGATTAACCTTGATTACTCCTTGAATTGATGTTGAATCACGACAACTCCTTGGAGTACAAATTGATGGCGATTTCTTGTAAGCTTGATAGGATTATTCTTGCTTCAAGACTTGATAGAATTAGCTAGGAAAATACATTAAAATGGTGTTAGGAATTGTTACACCATTAATGGAGTTATTGGGACTTAGGAGTTGATTTAGAGAATGAAGGAAAGAGAGGACAAGAGGGAATACTTACCATACGTGAATAAGAGCAATTGAGAAGTGATGTTCACGTAGGATATTTGAAGAGAATGGAGGCTATTTGATTGTTATTGATTAATGTCTTTATTTATGTTATTTGATTACCAATTATTGCATAATCAATTCACCATTATTTGCATAGCCACACTAGTCTTACGGCTGTAGGGTATATCATCAAAATGGTCACTCCATTCATGCTAGTTAACGGCTAAAAAGATTGGTTAGAATTAATTTAGCTTTGTTTATGAATTGGCTTTATTCTAAGATGTATATTATATAGTCTAGTTAACCCTTTTATTCTTGCTTGTTGCTGGCATGCACGATCATTTATTCAGGCTATACAAATTCCACTTACGTATTCAATTGTCTAGCTTCTACGTTTAGTATACTTGCATTAGTAGTTTTATTAATTTAGTTAATTGTTTGTAAAGTTTTAGACTTAATTATGTTGGTTAATCATGCTTAATTATTTATACATGCAGGTGTGGTCATTCGGATAAGCTTGGAGCAATTCAAGCAGCTTTATCATATTTGTTACGGTAATATATATTAGTAGATAGTTAGACTTTGTTTGTTAATTTGCAACATGTCAATTATGTAAGTTAGGTCATGGTCTCCTAGATTAATTTAACTAGTAATCATACAACATTTAATTCCCACCATGTAGTCCATTATTGATAATCATATGACATTTGATCAAATAATTTTACTTGTATAATTGTCTAGTAGAAGTGTGACTAGAGTAGCATGTTAATCAAATTTTTGGCACTTGTCTTATAGTAATTTAGTGGGCAATTAATCACTCCCCTAGCATATTCCATTCGGTGGTTTCTAGCTACAGCACATGGTGCTCCATGTTATTATTATGGTAATACCATCACTAGTAGACTAGGTAAGTCCACGTTAGTTTTCATATAATTAATGTGCTTAACCTTTGTTATCTTTCTTTCTTTTTGCAGGTGCTTTGTACGTGGCTTGCTGGAGCAAATTAAAGTTCCACCATGCAGATGGTAGTTGATCGCATATGTGCTGTAGTATAAAGGCTACTCCACTTGTTATTACACTCACGGTAATGCTTAGCAAGTTAGGTTTATCTCTTGTTTTGTTTTTTTTTTGTTTAATAATTGTACTAATCTTTGCTGTTTCCCTCATGCAGGTACACGTACTAGAGTCTTCAAATTGGTTGAATTAAGTTGTTTGACTCATCATGTAAGTCATGCGTGAGTCACCTATGCATTAGGAAAATTTTATGAATTAAACTTGCCAAAGATGACACCAACTCACGCATGGTATAGCAGGATTGGGACCTATTTTCATTTAACTTTTGCTACAATATTGTACTAAGACCATACTAATGTGTAATAGGTTCCAGCATTTAATTGGTACATTTTTATTATGGAAAAAGATAAAGTTTTAAGGTAAAATGTTGATTTTAGGTACCTTTGTGTCCTAAAAATCATATATACTATGTTTAGTACTGGAACCAATTGGTTTATCACTCTTATGATTAATGTAATGTTTTACCATATTCATATCATTTTATATGCTTAAACTTTATTTAAATATAGGTTTATCTACAATATTATATTTATATACTTTTTATTATCCATTCATATAATTCCATTTTACTTTTAGTGATCACAAAATTTTATTTTACTTCTCCACTTATTAATTTATTCTACTATATATCTAATTATTATACATTTTATCCATAAGTTTATCAACTCGTGGCTAAACTTAGGTACGAAAAACGCATTTTCATGACACCCGAAGGTGCGTTTTTGTGCTTTAAGGATTTCCTAGGAATTAATTAGTCGCTATGACCTCCAAGTATTTATTGACATCATTTACAGTCAATAATAATATATTAAGGTGTGTACATTAAATTATATGGGGTTATATAAATTTGTAACTCAATTTTCGGGCTAAAGGGGCACTCCCGAGATAAAAGAAGCGTTAAGAAATTTCCCCCGAGCTCTTTGTTTATTTTTGAAGAATTATCTTGGGAATTCTCTTTAGAATAATTAATAATAATTTTAGGAACTCTAGGAATAATTTTTATAGGGGTTCGTGCCACCTTGGCACTCCTCCTAAGCATTCCCGGCCCTTATGGGGCCCACTTCGGGAACTTCCGAGAACTTTGTATTTTTTTACTCAGTTATAACTGAGAACTTGTATCTTAAAGATCATAAAATGATCCTTGGTTAAATTCATATAATATTCATAGCTTATATAATTGTTTAACTTAAGGTCGGGCTTTTAACGCTCGTTTCTAACCTTAAGGAGTTTAGGTGCGTTTTTAACGCCCAAGTTTATATGCTTTCTTAGGGTTTCATAATCCCCCAAATAATATTTATAATTCCAAAAATAATATTTATTTACTTATATTTAATTATTTAAATGTTAGGGGTATTTCAGTTATATATAAGTGGCTGACCGACCTTGTAGGGTAGATCCCAAGGTCGATCGGAACCAGAAAAATTCCTTGTCTGCAAAATTTTAGCCCGACCGACCTTGCCAAGGTCGGTCCTAAGGTAGGTCAAAGTCAGAAAGCTTCCTTGAGGGTATTCTGGGCCCGACCTACCTTGCCAAGGTCGGTCCTAAGGTAGGTCAAACTAGAAACTTGTTTTTTAGTGCTGCTATTTCACTCCAAATTCACCCCAATCTTTTCCTAAGCATTACACATGTTTTCCCACATGTTTTAACATCTTTTTGGCACACAAAACCCTCTATAATCATCCCAAAAACTCCATAAACATTTACTCAAATTTTTACTAAATCCTTAACACTTAGAACATTTTGCCTTACACATGTAACTTGTAATCTTGCCTAAAACTTCCACTAACCAAAGTGTTCTTCCACAACAAGATAACCACTCCTAAAGCATATTTTTGCATCACACTCATCCCCTTTACACACTCCTCAAGTCTTTCCCACAAATTCATAATTAATCCTTCATAAGGCATTTTACCTCTTTGTTACCAAGTTTGCACAAGACTTTACCATATCTCCACCATGACCTTGGTGTATCTAGAAATCATCCATTAGTTCTCTAAATCTCCAAGACTATGCCCAAGGCATCTTAACACTTAAAAACACCATAATTCACTTTCTTTCACATCTTAACACTTAACAATTTTTTGTACCTTCTAGGTCATAAAATCTCATTACAACACATAACTCCTTTGTTTATCAACTAAATTTTGGCATAGCTTCTCTAACACACATCCTTACACACAAACATATTGTTTTTCATCCTTTAACCATCAAAGACATTCATCTTCACAAGGAATATTCTTTACACAAAACTAAACCTTTAAATTACACTACATCACAATATAGTGCATAAACATAAATTGCTTGGCACTTAGGCCCTTAAATAACATGGCTCTTAGGCCCTTAAATTTCATTAATCTTAAACACTAAATTTCCACATTTAATTGCCTTCAACCTGCAATTACACACAACAAGTCTCCCATTGCAATAGAGGTATTCTTGTAATTCACCTTGTGATTGTTTTACTAGCTCAAATTGCCATTTGCTCCTTAGTCACAAGTTCTCAAATATGATTATGTTCTTTCACCTAGGTTTTATAGCCCTTACTTAGAGTAAACTCTAAGCTACACTTAGTACATATCTAAACCCCATCCCTTAAAGCAATAAACCACCTTAAGGTAAGTCATTTACCTTGTTTTTCCAAGCTTTCCACACATTCCTCTCCTTGGATTTTCTTGCTTGATTTTCGGCAAGCCCCTTTAATTCCTTTGTCAATATTCTAACCAATATACAATTACTCCAATGAGTACTAAGGAATGCACTAAAACCTAAGGAATCATTCCTAGGTTAAAACGAGTGCTTTAAGGTATTAAAATGGATAATTACTTTTGAAGTCTTAGGATAGACTTGTGTATGAATCAAGGAGGACCTCCACTAGTCTTTGGAGATTAAAACAAGCTATTTCAAGGAGTAAAAACAAGACTCCATGAGAAGACTATTTTCAGTAATGCACAAAAGTGAAGGAAACTTAGTTTTTCTTTCACTTTTCTTACCTTGAATGAGAGAAGAAGCAAAAAGAGCTCTTTAAACAGAACTTTCCCCCTTCAATAGAGTTTCTCCATGGCATCAAACATGAGCTTTTGAAATTTTGAAAAGAGAGGATGAAAGGCCTTGACTCAACTAAGACAAATATGTGCTTAGTTTTTGATTTGGAGCAATATTGAACATTTGGTGAGCAAATGAAGTTGGATAAGAGAGGTGTTGTAGCAAGAGCGAGATTGGTTGGGAGATGGGAGGAAGATGACGGTGGGAACAAGAGAGAATGAAGAAAGGAGGTGAGAGGCAAGCTTTTGTTAAGATATTTGACTTATAAAGGTAAATAGTAACTTTACTTTATTTCTTTTTCTTTTCTTTAGCTGGCTGGCTAGGTTGGTAACTCACCACCACTAAAACCGTGCCCCCTTCATTCTATAAGATATTTATGGTCTTTGTTGACCATTTAACTAATCAAAGTCGACTTAAGTCAAAACTAGCACTATTTGAGCACTATTCACAAATTAAGGCACATAATTGTGAAATTTTTGGTTTCCCATTGATTTAGACTTCATAATGTGATACTAGGTAGTACACATGTTGATTAAAGAGTAATTGGACATTTAGCCACTCAAAACTCATTTCCAAGACAATTTTTCAAAAATGTGCTTAAGGCTTCTTAAAGCACATTTTGTGTTCTAACTGTTTTCAAGCTTGGTTTTATTTAGGAATTGATTTAACAAGTTCATTAGCATGTTAATAAGGTCTAGGAATGACGTTTAGGTCTTATACAAGGTTACACCAAGTCTAGGACTGCAAAAAAGGATACAAAGTTTTGTTGAAAAAAAATTCTATAATCAATAATCAGATTTTTCATAAATCATCCATTCAAATCCGATCTATGGATAGGACAATTATTCACCAACAGAAAAAGTAGAAAAAGAAAAAAATAAAAAAAATGAAAGAGAAAAAAAATGAAAGAGCTGACTGATAAAATTAGCACAATCAGAAATGAAATAAAAAGAATTACAAAAGACAAGAAACGAACACGAAAGAAAAATAAAAGAAGAAATGCTCGATTAATCCGTAAACTATATTTATTTATAAATGGATCAGGGAAAGTATATCCACGGATATCTTTTGGGGGATCATTCCATATACCATTAAAAAGATCTATCGATCTATCATTAAGAGTCTTTCTAGGTGGATGCGCATTATCAAACGTTTTCTAAATTAACAAAAAAAAAGAAAAAAGAAAAACACATTTGAGCATATTTCGACTATACAAAAAAGACTTTCACTTTCTCATATTACTCATAAAATGAAGATTCGGAAGAGGCGGAAGGGGCGGGCCAGGGCGCGGGTTTTTTAATTTATCCCTCGTGTCGTAGAACTATGTATTTTACAAATTATCACAAAACCAGGCTATTAACTTGTATAAGTTAAGATCTGGCCTTCAATATGACGGTGCATCTTTATTTCTTAAGAATGAAATAAAAATTCTTTTCGAAGACAAGGAATAATTTCTTCCGAATTAAAGCATAAGAAACTTCAGAATTCTGGAATGAATCGATGGAAAAATTTGTTAAAAAGAATCAATGGATAAAATGGTTAAAGAGTCATTATCAATACGAATTATATGAGCAAAATGGTCGAAATTAGGACCGCAAGAATGGCGAAGTGAAGTCAATCAACATTGTAGGGTTGAACATCGAAATTTAAGAAAACGAAAACAGAATTCATCTAAACGAGAGAAAAAGGTTTCGTTATTGGAAAACCAAAACTATCATTTGCAAAAAACATATAGATATTAGAAAAGATCATATCAATCGATTTATTATCAAGATAAGAAGGACTCAGATAGTTATGGGTCAGCATTACAAATACATAAACCAAATTTAGTTGATGTGGGGGGTGTAGTAGCCTATTCAAAATTATATAAGAAAAGATCATTTTATGAAAAATATAGATAGAAAATATTTTGATATGAAAGGTCTTGATCTTTTTTATCTCAAAATTCATAAAGAAATCAAGCCACCCAATCAAAAAAGAAACTGTTTTGATTGGATGGGAATGAATGAAGAAATACGAAATCTTCCGTATTCGATACCTTGGTTTTTCCCAAAAATTAGGTTAAAAAAACGAAGGATTTAAAAAGAGACCGGTGTTTAGACAAATTCATTCACTTGGTGAAGAAGATTATACGAAATCAGAGATGCAAATAGCAAGAACGACAGAAGAAGAAGACGTATACAGCCCAATTGATATTGATAATTTTATTAGGAGTGGGGGAAAAAACCTCAAGAAAATACATTTGAGTTTTCAATCGGACTGGGGAATACTATAGGAAGTTTTGAATTATGGGAAAAGATGGATGAATTTAAGCCTGACCCTGTACCTAGCTTTGAACGTCTACTTAGCCTTGAATGTGGAAAAAATAACCAAATCGCAAGAAGAGGCGATATGCTTTTCAAGTTGAAGAAGAACGCAGTGGATCCGAATACACTAAATAACACGATGTTGTGGTTGAGTCATTGTGATGGTGTCAAAGGCCTAGAAAATGGAATGTGGAGTCTAGAACTGGGTCGTGTGTCTGTAAAAGATGTAAAAGATAATGCAAAATTTATTATGTATCAAACCATAAAGATTTCTTTGATTCATGCGATTCAACAAAAAAATAAAAGAGAGAGAAAACATGGATAAGAATCTTTTTAAGGTATCGATTGGACTAATTATGCCAAAAAATAGAAAGAAAAATAATTTTGATTTGCTTGTTCCTGAAAATATTTTATCGTCTAGACGTCGTACAGAATTGCGAATTCTAAGTTGTTTGAATGCAAGGAATAGTAATGGTGTGGATAAAAATGCAGTATTTTGCAATGGGAACAGGCTAAAAACCTGTGGTCAATTTTAGTTAAAAGCCAAGATCTTGATAGAGATAAAAAGAATTTTATGAAATTCAAATTCTTTTTCTTTCTTTGGCCCAATTATCGATTAGAAGATTTAGCTTGTATGAATCGCTATTGGTTTGATACTAATAATGGTAGTCGTTTCAGTATGTTAAGGATACATATGTATCCACGATTAAATAATGGTAGTCTTATCAGTATGTTAAGGATACATATGTATTCACGATTGAAAATGAATTCATGATACAATTGTGCGCAGCTATTTAGCCACCCGATATATATGGTAGGGGATAAATAGCTGCGCACATGCCTTGTCTTACATTTCAATTTTTATACATGAATACTAATTCAATGACGTATCAATTAGATCTAGAAATGAATCAATAAGGAAATTCTGATTGATTATTGTGGATACCAGAAACAAATACCTCCCATTATTATTACTGATCAGTAAATTCATATTCGTAAAAGAAAAATAGTAAAAATTAATAAAAAATTGCCACAGAGAATAAATACAAAAAAGATAAGAAGAGATGCGACCCCCACTACCATACTTCATACCTTCTCCTAAAAAAACTAGTAAGACCAAATCCATATTTATTTAAAAATGGATCGGGGAAAGTATATACACGGATATCTTTTGGGGGATCATTCCATATACCATTAAAAAGATCTATTGATCTATAATTAAGATTCTTTCTAGGTGGATGCGCTTTAATACCCCGGACCTAATAATGGTGGTTTAATTACTCAAATAAAATTATTAAGGGCCTAATTGTGCCTATAGAGTATTGGTAAAAGAATAAAACCAAAAGAAAAGAGAAAACGCTTGAAAAGCGAAGAACGCTAAAATGCGCAATAAATGAAAATAAGAGAAAATAATCTCGTAAGGGTCCGAGATGGATTCCTAAGGCTTAGTTAGGCCTAATTATTATACGGGAATGATTCCCGAAGAAAACGGATCCAAATAATGGATTAAAACGCTAAATAAGCATAAAAGCACGTTTTTCGAGGAAACCCGAAAACGTGACTTTAAGTGGTCAAACGGACCCGTAAAAATTATAGTTGATTAAATAACTATAAATAAGTATTAATGGAAGCTTAATAACCATTAAAATTAATTAAATGAGAAATTTCCGGAAAACGGACCCGGTAAGTGAATAGTAACGAAACCGGGAGACGAGACGCGTTTAATTCGAAAAGACGAAAAACAAACCGGGCGATTAATTAATGTGGGCCGGTTTTAATTAATAAGTGTACACCCATTAATAGCTTGCTAGCTATTAAGTAATAACAAGACAAATAAATAAATGAAGAAAGCAAATAGTATAAAGTAAAAGTAACTTAAATTACTTACCTCACACCTTTTCTCCTTATTTCTTTCACGATCCCAGCCCTCTCTGCGCGCCTCCTTCCTCCTCTGAAAACCCATTGCGATTTCAAGAGCAAGCAAACAGCCCCTCTTCTTCTTCCTCCTCAAACTTTCTCATTCCTTCACCGAATCACACGAAAATTGTACCGCTAGATTCGTATCGGCGAGGGCTACGTTTTCCACCCCTCAAAATCTTGTTTCCTCACCTTCACTTCCATGGGTGTTTTGCCTTTTGAAGCTTAAGGAGCTGATTTTGAGCCTCCATCATCTTCTTGATACGTCAAGGTAAAAAGAAAGTTACAAGCTCTTCATTTCTAGCCAACTCTTCCAATTTTGGAAAAAAATTCCCTCACGTTGAACTTTTTCCCCATGTCAGCCGTGAGCATCTTGCTCTTGTGGTGGGTTGGAAACTCTTCCAATAGATTGCCAAGCTATCCATTTGGTTATTCTAAGGTAAAACCTAAGCTAAACCTTGAAAACTAGCTCCTTCCTTGAAATATATTAGGTTATGTGGGAAATATTGAAATTTACTTGTTGTTGTATGTGATGGGATATGGTTGTAGCTAACAGTCCATGAACCTTGTGTGGTGTGGAAAACAAGAAGAGAAAGAGGAACAAGAGAAAGAAGAAGAAGAGGAGTAAAAACCGAGAATAAACAAGGTAATGGGCTTACCTTGTGTTGGTTTTTTTTTGCTTTGGGAAAACTTAGGTTGGTGTTGTATAAACAACCTTGAGCTTGAATGGGTGTAGTTGTGATACTACAATGATGGTAGTTAACTGAGAATGTTTAATGTTGTTTAAGTGTGAGAAATAAGTTTGTGAACTAAGCTAGTTTATATGTGTGAACAAGGGGAATTTGAGGTGGTTTTGATGTGTAAGCCAAACAGAGGAGAAGAAGTGTTTGTGAGCATGTTTAGTGTGGTGAAAATGCTTAGTAAAGCAAGCAAGTGCTGTCAAATTTTACTTGGAAACCAAGGGTGATTAGGAGTGTGAAACCTAGGAAAAACTAGGCATGTTTCGAATATTAAAGTGAGTGGTAAATCACTTGGAATTTGGGAAGAGGAAGAGTAAGGTTCTTGGAGTAGAACTGAGAGGAAAATAATGTCATTTGGGTGCTAGGAATGGCATTAGTGAGTGAAGTTTGAATGGTATAATGAAGAAACCAAAATCTGTTACAAGAGTTATAGAAAACAAGAAAAACAAGTTATGGAAATGTAAGTGGATTTTGGGTGAATTAAGCATGAGTTAGTGAGTGGACTTGGTGATCAATTTAAGGTGGTTTAGATGGGTAATTAAGTGCTTAAACATAAGGATTTAAGGTGGGAAAGATTGGATAATCAAATGGTGGAAGAATGGAGTTGTAACAGAATTGAAATTGCCAAATCTGTAAAATCTGTAGCAGGGTCCGGGACCTTGTCCTTGGACAAAGTCCCGGACCACCCCCTTTATTCATACCGAGAGTTTCCTACCATGTTTGGTCCGGGACTTGAGTCAGGTACAAGGTCCCGGACCACCTGCTAAAATCACCCGAGAAGAATGACCCTGCACTTGGTCCGGGACTTGGGGTATGGACAAAGTCCCGGACCACCCCATTTAAATAGGCCGAGACTGCACAACCATGCTGGTCCGGGACTTGGGATAGGGACAAGGTCCCGGACCATATGTTAAAAATCGCCGAGAGTTAAGTTTGCAATAGGTCCGGGACTTGGGGTAAGGACAAGGTCCGGACCACCCCCAGAAAACCAACAGAGAGCATTTTTAAGGTTTGAAATGATGGGGGTTTAAATGTTAATGATGTTATAAGATGTTAAGGCCTTGTTTGGAGATATGTTAAGGCCCTGGAAAGTGTAAGAAAGTGTTAGAAGTGTTTGAGAAGTGAGAACTCAAATTAACAAGAATAAAACCGAGAAAACGGGATAACGGGGTAAGTACGGGAGTAACATTTTATTATGTACCGTATGAGCTTAGTATTAATAATAATGTTTGAAACATTATCAGAGAATCGTGCGTGACCCGAGCATGGTGTGATGACACGGTAAAAGTAAAAACCCCGGTGAAAGTTATGATTTTCTCATGCCCCGTATGCTAACCGAGTTACTCTGATTTGTGTGTTTGTGTGCCGGCTTAATCAAGATTAAAGCATGAAAATAATCCCTTGTTTGATTATGGATGCCTTATTGTATGTTGTATGAACTAACATACTTGTACGCCGGTGTGGTCTAACATAGTGCATAGACCGACTCATAGAGAGTAGTGATTGACTAGAAACCCGTAGATCGGGTGGTCTCATGAACAATGGTAATATGCAAACACACACAAGCTATCGATTAAAGTATAACGATAACACAAACATATGAACTCCCTAAAATGTGAGGAGATGTACGGGTTGAGTAAATACCGATAACGGTTAGAGAACCTTATTGAACAATCCACGAAATAATATGAGTGGAGAGATAAACGACCTCCATCGAGAGGATTGGAGTTAGTCCAATAATGTGAACTTATAAGAAAGGTAAAAGCGACCTAAGGGACTTTGTAACTCCCTTGAGACATGGTCGACCTCCTATATGAGGATCTTACCTGGTATAAGAAAATATCCGAATGTATAAGTGTATGATTGTGAGGGTAACCCTTAAACCTAGGATTACCCGAATTTAAGTAAAGTTCCCAAAGTCATTAGAAACATCAAGAGTGATGCTTCTAGACTAATGTACATAAAATTATTATAACTCCGAGAGAGGAGTGTATGGGAAAGTGAGTAGTCCGAGAGTAGTCGGGTCTATGTAAGAAGAGATAGGAACTAAGGGAAAGTTCCAGGAGCTGGTTGAACCTTCCCACCATGCTAGACCCAGAGTAGGGTCGAAACCGGGGAAGTAAGACTATGCTAGAGAGCCATGAGTTTTGGCCTAAGTATGTATTAAGAGTAACAAGCGTGACGTAGGAGACCTGTAGCGTCTCGAGAATCTACAAGAGCTTGAGTATGAATAACCCAAGAGTGTGGGTAAGATAATGAGCATAAATAACCCAAGAGCGTGGGTGAGCTAATGAGAATAAGTAACCCGAGAGTGTGGGTGAGTATAGTACGAGTAGCCCAAGAGAATGGGCGTGTATTTGAATAAGTAACCCGAGAGAGCGGGAGAGGTACTGAATAAGTAAACAAGGCATAGTGAGGTATAACCCTCATGGCCTAAGAGTAAACATATACAACTAACAACCTTGTTATGTTAGTTAGGAATTGTGCTCCCTGATTGGATGTAGATTCCTTGTGTAATATACATATATATTGTATTGTCATGATGCATGTTGTTTGATTAAAATGAACTCCATGTATATCCGACCCAAAGTAGTCGGCGTACCGCGGTTAGCACGCGGTATATGCGAATTTCATATTCAGCGTAAGCTGACCCCCTAGGGGGAACGTTTTAGTGTGCAGGTACTTGAAGCTGACCACCGTTCGAGAGAGTAGGACGGGGACTGCTATGAAGCATGGGTAGTTAGATAGTAATTACTAATGCATTTGAATGAGGTGTAAGTCCGAGTATGTTATCGGCATCCGTATATTGTAGACTCGGTATAGTAAAGAAAGGAATTGAGTGTTGTGTTGTATGAAGTACTCGGTTGTTCCAGTTCATCAGACCGATACGGTATGTAAGAAAGGCCTGGTTAGCCACATGGGTGGCTAACGGCGTTGTTTCACCCCTCGTTGTAATTAGAGTTCCGCTGCGTGAGTAAGAGTAATTAGTAACGGTTTAAGAGGTAATGACGAGATTAACGGTTGGGGTGTTACAAAAATGGTATCAGAGCGAAGTATCGCTCTGATGACTGGAAATACCGAGCTTAGGAAATACCGAGTTAGGAATTAGAGACTTAGGGCTATGGGTTGAGTGGTAGCGTGAGAGATGCGCTAGATAGGAACTTCCAGTATGATCTGGATACCTACAATACCAGACCCGCCCTCCACAACCCCGCATTAAAAGCTCGGGAAAGAACGCCAGAGAGAAGGGAAACCCGACCTGGCAGTTACTTAATAAATGTATCAATATGAACCAGAATCTGTCATGCGGTGGATCCCGAGAACCGGAAACCCCGGAGACGGAAGCCACTGGAACGACAATAACTGCATGCAATGACGAAAGGTCGAGACATCCTGTAACACCCCATCCAACATTAACACACTTACAATAAACTGCAGCGGAATAACAACCTCGTCACATTACTCAACTCGTTGGTGTACACGCCGTTAGCCACCCACGTGGCTAACAAGGCTAATACATACACATTGTACCGGTCTGATGGGCTAAATTCCCGAGCGACTACACATTACTATCCCTTTCCGTTAACAGCAACAACAACATACACTTTCAACTATACCGAGTATTAATAAACTGGTGCCGACACACAATTTCGGTCTTACTACACCTACTGTATATATACACTTAAATGTTTACCCATGTACAATGACTACCCGTCCTACTCTCGAACGGCTTCCAGCACTTCGTACCTGAAATAGGAAAAGAGGAGAAGGGTGGCCCCCAAGGGGCTCAGCACCTTTGCTGGTATGGTAATCCCGCACCCACATGCTACCGGGCCACGCACAACTAATTGAAGTCTTAGCATGCGGTTGATTATATTTAAATCATAACATGTAACAACGAACACACATCACATAACATTCGCCTCAACGGGCTCAACAAACGGATAATATATCCTTACTTAATAAGTCACTCATGGTATTCATCATGCCTAGAGTGTTCCTCCTCTGATGGAGCTACTTCCTAATAGACGACACATACCCTTAAATCGGGTTACCCTTAAACGCCTCTTATCACAAACTGGGAATCATATCCATGATCCACACACTCCACATTATACAACCTACAACATACACTACATACAACACTTACAACACTTTGCACGTTTCCACGTGCACAACATAATACCACAATAGATATTGCATCACAACAAAAATACATAACATAACGGGAGTGGTTCTCTTAGGAACCAACCCAAACATTGTTTATACACTGGTGAGCCTAGAGAATGTTGCCAGTCTCATGATAAGCTCGTTATACAATAACAACAACACTCATTACCGTCCTAATAGTTGGACGAGTAACTTAAGTTAAGGCGTTTCGGGTTTGGAGGCCCCGAACACACCACACAAACACATGTTCCCCCTAAACCGATCATAAGTCAGAATAGCTAAGCTTTGGAGTAAGCTAATGGGAGATCATAACCCGTGAGGGAAACAACCATAACAAAGAGAAAGGTAAGGCTAGGAAGGATACCCTCTCCCAAACAACGCGCGACCGGCCAAACCGGATTCCTCACTACTGTTAGTACATACTTACTTTAGATAATAGTTAGAACCCCACTATGGAGTCTATCACACCTACACACATACAGTATTACACTGGGTTAAACACACAAGGGATCCCTACATTCACATACACATATCACACAATTAACACACGCATAGCCGTGGTTAGTACGTCCCATGGTACGGGTCGTTTACTACTCGAATACCGAACTCTCATGTGATCCTAGACTCAGTTAACTAAGGTTAACACTTCCGAGGTTAAATGGTATCGGAGTTGTACACGCCACCTAAATAATTACTGTAAACTCATTACATGTTTAATCTTACAACGTGGCAAACATACAGAAAACACATTGGCATACAAGCCGGTGTAATCCGGTAGGACACAGGTTGCAAGAAAACCATACCTGTCACCGGAGTCCACTTTACAAACATCCACTTATGTTCCTCGAGCGATTCTCGAACACTGTTAACATCACATGTGTTTTAATTAACATCGGGGTTTGCTTGATTATTTAATGTCTAAATGCTTAACTTTCCCCGTTAACTTAGTTACATAACTTTACATTTTTAACTTGTTCTTTCTACTTTTACATTTTGATACAACTTTTCACCCATTAATTGCCATTAAACTCACCTAACATGTCCTTGAACAACCTTATAACATCATTTACCTATCAATCCCCATCATTACATATCATTTCATAACCTTAAACCATGTTTTTTTTTTGGTCCGACGACCGACCTTGCCGACCGAACTTGTCCAAGTTCGGTCGATTCCAGAACACATTTCCGTCAAAATTTCCTACTCCGACCGAACTTACCAAGTCCGGTCCTATGTTCGGTCTTTTCCCGAGAGTTTCTCCCCTTTGTAAATTTTGCCCGACCGAACTTACCAAGTCCGGTCCTATGTTCGGTCTTTTAGTAACTCAATCCGTACTCAAAATACAGGCCCGACCGACCTTGCAAGTCCGGTCCCCAAGGTCGGTCTTTTCCAGAAGCCAATTCTCGCAGGGTAAACTGGGCTCGACCGAACTTGCAAGTTCGGTCGCAAGTTCGGTCTGCCCCAGACCTTTGCTTTCCTTTTCACATTCAACTCCAAACTTCACCCCATATAACCTCGTACCCCCTAACCTCATTTGGGCACTTTAAACACACCTTAAGACATCCTTAAACCATCATAAAACTCATTTTCTAATTCCTTAAGCCTTTACTCCTTTCTTTACAAAATTCCTAACACTTACAATGTTTTCTCCTAGTTTCCAAGTGGTGTTTCATACCTATGATAACTACTATCCCAAAATGCTTTCTCCTCCTCTTAACATCATCTTTTAAGCATTATCTCTCACAACTAACTCTTATATCCTTCTTGAAATTCTTTTCCAAGTTTACACTTTCTCTTTATTTTACCAAAGTTTGCCTAAGTCTTACCTAAGTCCAAAATGACTTTGGTACATACTAAAACCTCAAGATCATGCCTAAGTCCTTATTACACTCTAGAAACACTTCCTAGTTCATCAAAATTCCTTTACAACATCTTGAACTCCTTATGCATTTTGTTACACCTTAGCACATTACTTTCATCATTAAACATCCTAGAACACTAAGAACACCAAGAACACCTTTCTTATACAACTTCACCAAATTCACACCACATCACAATATAGTGCATAACTTAAATTGCATGGCACTTAGGCCCTTAAGATGCATGGCTCTTAGGCCCTTAAAGTGCTTAAATCATAAACACTGCATTTCCACAATATATATGCCTTTAACCTGCGATTACATACAACACACACATATGCCCTTTACTAGTCTCTTGAGAACACTTTACTAAGTCATTCACCATTCGCTCTTTAGGTAGTTTTAATAAGCATTTATAAGCTCATTTCTCCTAAGGCATTAAAAACAACATTAAGTTAGTAGATTTACCTCTTTTTCCCACACTTCCTTCTTGTTTTCCTTACAAACCCGTATGGTATTTTGATTCCTTGTCAAGTTCTAGACAATGTACAAACATCATAATGAGTAATCAAGCTATAGGCTTCATCTCATTGTAAACCCTAATTTGACATTGTTTCAAAAACATTAATGTAGTTGTTTTACCTTGATCTTTGAAGAGAGTTTGGATATATAACAAGAGAGGACTCCACCTAGTCCATGAAGAGTTGCAATGAAGCTAGAACAAAGTCACACAAGGAGCTATATCAATGTGTATTTTCGGACATGACAAAACAAGGAGGAAACTTGAGTTTGTTTGAGATTCCTTACCTAGAAGCAAAGGAGAGTAATAATATGTCAAAATATAAGCTCAAGCTCCTTCAATGGTGGAACACCTTGGCACCGAAATGGAGCTCTTGGAGTTTTGAGAAGATAGGAATGAAGAGCTTGATGAGAGGAAGAGATTGGTGGTCTTTGTTTTTGATTTGGACAAGTGAGCTAGATTTAACAAGTGGTCAAAGTTGGAGTTTCCATGGTGATAGGGTATTACCGAGAGAGAACAAGGAAGAAGGAAGAAGAGAGGTGTTTGCAAACCGTGGGAATGAAGGAAAGAAATGAGAATGAAGATAGAACTTGCTTTTAGGAGATATTTATGTTTATAAAGTAAAAAGTAAGTTTACTTAGTTTTCTTTCTTACTTACTTATAATATCAACTAGAGAGTGGTGAGTCACACACTTATAAAACCGGCCCCTTTATTAGTATGAGGGTGTTTTAGTCTTTTTTTGTCAATTTAATTACTTAATACAACATATGTTATAAACTAGCTTATAAAAAGTACTATTCACCTAACAAGGCACTTAGAAGTGAAATTTTTGATTTCCCACTAATATAGCCACCCAATGTGATACTATATAGTACACATGTATATTTAAGAGTAATGATGGACATTTAGCCATTCAAAACTCATTTACAAGACAATTTTCAAAAACGTGCTTTAAGACTTCTTAAAGCACATTTTGTGTTTTAACTTGTTTTCAAGCTTGGTTTTCTTTGGTAATTGATTTAATATGTTCATTAACATATTTATAAGGTATAGGTATGACCATTAGGTCTTATACAATTTATCCCAAGCTTAGAGCACATTTTGCTCTTATTGACTCTAAGGTATTTTCTTGTGTTCTATTTGGTTCATTGTCTACCAAAGTTTCCTAAGGACTTAATTGCCTTATTAAATCATAATTGAATATTATTAAGTCTTGGTAGGCTCTTTGGGTCCTAACCAAGTTCACTCATAGCTTAGAGCATGTTTTTGCTCAAACTGTATCTTAGTGCTTTATTGCATTTACTATGGTTTAAATTGTTCACTGATGTTTTTAAGGCACTTTTTAGCCTTTACATACCATAGTTTAATATTTAAACCACATATCAAGGTTTGGGGTATTTCAATCTACCCCCCTTAAAAGAACTTCGTCCTCGAAGTTCACACTTTTCACACAACATTAGATTAGAACACAGTAGTCACTTGGAATAAACTTCCACAACCAAACACACTTTACATCACAACCTCGGACTTAATGGTCCGGGAACACATTCACATCCACACATAACATAACATATCCACATGATAACCTCGGACTCTTTGGTCCGGGTATCTTAACAACACTTACATATACATAACAACCCCTTTGACTCACTGGTCTTGGGTAACATAACAACATCTAGACACATAGGTCCCGATAACATAACAGTCTTTAGACACATGGGTCTATGTAACACAAACACATTTAGACTCATAGGTCTTGATAGTATACACCTTTAGGAAATCCAAGTCAAAACATTCATTCATACACATACCACACAACATGTCAGAGCATGTATAGCAATCAAAATATCCTTGATATTCACTATGATCCCGTAGAACCCGGTCGCGATGACACCTTCCGTCCCCGTGCCTTTGGGAGGTCACAAACAATCACTTAAATTTAAAATTTCCTTGTGAGGTTAAGTAAGAGAACTTTAATTATGTAAAGTATCTATCAACGTTTTATAAATACCAATTTAAAATCCTTTTGAAAACACACACAACTCCAAGTCCAACTTAAGCTCTTTGCTTCATTCTTAGCGTGGTTATTTGTGACCACTTATAGGGAGCTTCAAGAATCATCCAACCCTGATGTGATCAGCATCATGTAGAACTTCCTCCTTCCACTCCAATTTGTGTTCGGCTTCCCTTGATCACATGCAAATCAAGTTCCACCTCCCACTTCATTTTCAAGCATCAAGTAATCACTCATTTTCCAATTTTCTATCTTTAAATCATTCAAATCATGATCATACATCTCCAAGGATAGAACTTCGTCTATCAGTTATCCCATACACTTTAGTCCTGTTGCCTATGGAATCTTATTCTCATTAGATTTTATATTGGTCTCATACCCTTTTATGAATCACTATATAGTATATATATATACACATATATTTTATCAAAATACAACACCTGGTTTTACATTTATACACTGTCGGGGCTTTGTTCCCCCGGGAGTTTCTCTCTACTCCCCCACTTGTACTATCACACACAACTGTTAACAACACACACACTTATCACAATGGTTATTCGCATCTTCTGTGCGCAATTACCACAATTAAACCATGAATGAATGTGTATGTTTACGTAACACACACACCAATCATCAAAACAATAATATAATTTTGTGCTATGCACAATATAATCACATACACTACGTACACTTGTACGGTAATATACACTAAGTGGTTTTGCGCTCTACCCCCCTTAAAAGGGATTACCCCCACGTAATCAATCACTAAACATTGGCTTAAATGTTCTGCCGTCGTGAAGTGTTTTAACTTCCACGCGGTTATTACACAATGGATTCTGATTAGAGGATCTTAACCATATTGGCGGTTTAGTTCCCTAACCAAGAATTCGCATTGGAGTTTGTAACTCATAACCGGTTTCGGTCCTGGCCTGTGAGGCTTTTAGGCGTTAATAATTAGCCATTCACTCATGTTCACCATGTACATTCAACACTTGATCACTGGCTCACTAGTTTCTGCTGCGAAACTCTGATAAACTGTAGAGCTTAATTGCTCCCTTTTGTTATTCTTACCGTATTGTATATCCCCAATTGTCACCTTCATCTTGTAACAATGGTTTCTCAACCGACGCGTGGTATCTCTTACCGTTAGCGAATTCGGTGAGTTATAAACTTTCTATCCACTTCCATAACAATTTACTACTGTGTATACAGCTATGTATTCACAATGATTGACTTGTTCCCTTTCGACTTACTGTCGGTTGAGATTGAGCTACTACCTAGTGTGTAGTGCTCTCTCAGCTATTTACAACATTTGGGGTATATTCTATACCAATATTTGGCAGTTAGTGCTACTGTAGTCACTTACTGTTAATCATGTCTCCACATTTGGTTTTGTACAAGTACTCTTTTATTGGTGTGGTCTTGCATTTCCTATGCATCGGCCATTATAACATTATTCCTCCACAATTAACATGTTTCCAATTCCTAGCTATCCCACTCGATCATTACTGCGCAAGTGCAATACCAAAACACTCAGTCATACAGAGTGCAGAGGCGTAAACTCTTGACAGTAAATCCCTTATGTGATTCGCCATGGAATTCACACTGAGTTCCTCATCACATAGTACCCTACTACTGGCTTATTGCCTAGTCTGTGTATCATCACTTGCTTGCATGTCCACTGAGTTTAACTCATAACTGGTCTTATCTGTTACATTATCGTTTAACAACATTTATACAACGGTCGCTTGTTGCGCACCGTGCTCTTACTCCTTGTATAACATCAGCTTACATCGTATCTGCTGTCACCTCAACTTCCACACATAAACTTACATCATTCACAATATGGTTCATCCCTCCTTTGGATGACCACCAAATGCTCCTTGAGCATCGATCATTCGAGTCACAAGCCGGCATTATTCAGCTCGGTTTTCACTTTATACACACATGTTACTAAGCTAACTGCTTTCTTTCAATAACAATATGGTCAATCCTTAACTATTACTTAGGCTTGATACACATAACCACCGCTCCTGCGGTTTCAGAATATCGAGAGGTATCCCCACTCTTAATGCAGTGGTTCGTCTACCACTCTATTTACTTATACAACATAAACTTCTACCATCAATCGAATTTATATACATATCTGCTTATGGCTTATAAGCCTTATTTGCCTTGCGCTGGGCTCATTGTAGGCTGTTCACACACACGTACCTTCTGTACACATTACATGGGTTGGATATATATTGAGCTCCATGACAAGGTCGTTGCATTCCGTTTCCTTTCATGGGATGCCCCTTAGGATTGTCAGTCCGTCTCCTGACAACTTATGTCTAAACTGGGTGTTAGTTCAACCCTTGTGTTTCTGTCATGCATTTCGTTCAACAAGTGTTGATGCGAACACCCCTCAAGGATTGCTCCTGGGTGTTGCTACGTTATGCTTTACATTTGTTTCACACTTATTGGTATATTCCATTAGCTACGCCTTTTGCGTTCTTAACTGGCTTATTATCTCCTTCTATGAAGATCAACATTTCCTGGTAGTGTAGGTACTCATTCTGGGAGTTTCATCCCGTTCATTGCACTTAATGTGTCCACATTAGGCATCTGCCTTGCCATGCACAGGCTGGGTCTCGTTCCAGCTATCATGTTTATCCCTGAGGATCCTTAAGACGTATACAATGTCTTTACATACAGTTAGTGCACCTCGCACCTCCTGACTCCTAGACATTTCCTTGAAAACGAATTCACTAATTCCTTTAGTCTAGTTAACTTAACTGAGTTCCTTAACTTCACTATTCCTTGTAATCCTTAGCTCTTGTTTGATTTATACTGCTGACCGTAGAACGGAGTCGACTACTTCCCGTGTTTCGGACTCTACTCGTATACATATGTGGGGTACCATACTGATACATTGCTACTTACCCAACTAACCCATAAGTAGGTCTGTCAGGCCCACAAGCTCCTATCGGAGTGCGGTCGTCCCACAATTCAATTGGTACACTCGTAGTGTCCGTCACACGCCTAGGTGAAGTATTCTGTTGTCAACTCCCTTATATTGTCCCGTGACAATATTCATTCCTTACTTCCCGAACTTAATCGAGGGAAAGTTTATCCATTGTTTGTATCCTTGTCAACTGTCCTTGTTTTACTGGTTTGGTTTAAAAGAAGGTTGAAAAGAAGTGTTGGTTGAAAGAAAATCTGGTTTGAAAAAAAAGGTTTTGAATAAATCTGGGTTTGAAAGAAAATTTTCATGGTTTCACAACATCTTCTTACCTTAACCAAGTCTAGCTTCTTGCTGACTGGTGTATTTACAATTACAGAGGTTAGGCTACCAGCCCTTCCATGGTCATATGATCCTGTTTAACTTCATGTTACTTTACTAAGTACTTGTAGTGGTTATAAATTTCCCGAACAGCCCTGTTATAGCAGCACTTGCTATGGCAAGTGCGCCATGCTAACTGGCAATCGGTTTAAACACATCCGGTTGTGGTATTCTTTTTACCCAGACTGTCATCAGTGGCCTGTTGGCCCTCACTGATCTTACTGCCTTGATAATGACTCTTCTAGGTGAGTTCTCACTGTCTTCACATGACGATATCAACTAGGGTGTTTCCCATTCTGGGAGACCCCTTTGTCTTAGTATTGTATTCTCTTTGTAGCCCGTTCCACTATTTATCCGGTTACTGAGACTTGTCTCTTGTTTGGGCACTACGTTGTAGTTCCCTTGTCGGTTGGTAGCCGTTGGGGTATTATTTATCAATTGTGGTCCCGTAGACACTCGTCTCGGGTTTCACTAATCCACTTCTTGCCTGTTGCACGGTCGTGCGTTGCAAGCTGGTCATCCTCGACTGCTCGGCATGTCGACCCAGGTTGCCGGAGATTCTATTCTTCTATACACAAGATTCTTCATTCATCACTATTTAATGCGGTTAACTTGTTCAGATGGAGACCGTCTCCGGGATTCCCAGTTTTCGGGATCCACCGTATGACAGGTTCTCCGTACCCTAAAGGTATTTAATAACAGCCAGATCGGGTATTCCCGAGTAAGAGTGGACTTCCATCTCTCTGACGTTCTTTCCAAGTTATAAAACAGGGATGTGGAGGGTGGGATGGAGATTGTAGGTTTCCAGTACACACTGGTAATTCCTATCTAGCGTATCTCTCACGCTATCACTCAACCTTAACCCAAAGTACTTAAATCCTAACTCGGTACTTCCTAAGCTCGTAATTCAGTCATCAGAGCGATACTTCGCTCTGATACCACTTTTTGTAACACCCCATCCAACATTAACACACTTACATACTGCAGCGGAATAACAACCTCGTCACTTACTCAACTCGTTGGTGTTACACGCCGTTAGCCACCCACGTGGCTAACAAGGCTAATACATACACATTGTACCGGTCTGATGGGCTAAATTCCGAGCGACTACACATTACTATCCCTTTCCATTAAATCAACAACAACATACACCTTTCAACTGTACCGAGTATTATAAACTGGTGCCGACAACAATTCGGTCTTACTACACTACTACTGTATATATACACTTAAATGTTTACCCATGTACAATGACTACCCCGTCCTACTCTCGAACGGCTTCCAGCACTTCGTACCTGAAATAGGAAAAGAAGAGAAAGGGTGGCCCCCAAGGGGCTCAGCACTTTGCTGGTATGGTAATCCCGCAGCCCACATGCTACCGGGCCACGCACAACTAATTGACGTCTTAGCATGCGGTTGATTATATTTAAATCATGCATGTAACAACGAACACAACATCACTAACATTCGCCTCAACGGGCTCAACAAACGGATAATATATCCTTACTTAATAAGTCACTCATGGTATTCATCATGCCTAGAGTGTTCCTCCTCTAATGGAGCTACTTCCTTAATAGACGACACATACCCTTAAATCGGGTTATCCTTAAACGCCTCTTATCACAAAACTGGAATCATATCCATGATCCACACACTCCACATTATACAACCTACAACATACACTACATACAACACTTAACAACACTTTGCACGTTTCACGTGCACAACATAATACCGCAATAGATATTGCATCACAACAAAATACATAACATAACGGGAGTGGTTCCTTAGGAACCAACCCAAACATTGTTTTATACACTGGTGAGCCTAGAGAATGTTGCAGTCTCATGATAAGCTCGTTATACAATAACACAAACACTCATTACCGTCCTAATAGTTGGACGAGTAACTTAAGTTAAGGCGGTTCGGGTTTGGAGGCCCGAACACACCACACAAACACATGTTCCCCCTAAACCGATCATAAGTCAGAATAGCTAAGCTTGGAGTAAGCTAATGGGAGATCATAACCCGTGAGGGAAACAACCATAACAAAGAGAAGGGTAAGGCTAGGAAGGATACCCTCTTCCAAACAACGCGCGACCGGCCAAACCGGATTCCTCACTACTGTTAGTACATACTTACTTTAGATAATAGTTAGAACCCACTATGGAGTCTATCACACTACACCATACAGTATTACAACTGGGTTAAACACACAAGGAGAGATCCCTACATTCACATACACTATCACACAATTAACACACGCATAGCCGTGGTTAGTACGTCCCATGGTACGGGTCGTTTACTCCGAATACCGAACTCTCATGTGATCCTAGACTCAGTAACTAAGGTTAACCTTCCGAGGTTAAATGGTATCGGAGTTGTACACGCCACATATGAATACTGTAAACTCATTACATGTTTAATCTTACAACGTGGCAAACATACAGAAAAACACATTGGCATACAAGCCGGTGTAATCCGGTAGGACACAGGTTGCAAGAAAACCATACCTGTCACCGGAGTCCACTTTACAAACATCCACTTATGTTCCTCGAGCGATCTCGAACAACTGTTAACATCAATGTGTTTTATATTAAACATCGGGGTTTCTTGATTATGTTATGTCTAATGCTTAACTTTCCCCGTTCCTTATTACATACTTTACATTACTTTTTCTACTTTAACATTTTGATACAAACTTTTCACAACTTTTCCACACCACTTAATTGCCATTTACACTCCGCTAACATGCCTTAACAACCTTATAACATCATTACCTATCAATCCCCATCAGTACATATCATTCATCATCACCTTAACCATGTTTTTTTTTTGGTCCGAGAACCGACCTTGGCGCCGACTTGTCCAAGTTCGGTCATTCCAGAACACATTTCCGTCAAAATTTCCTACTCCGGACCGAACTTACCAAGCCGGTCCTATGTTCGGTCTTTTCCCGAGAGTTTTCTCCCCTTTGTAAATTTTGTGCCTCGACCGAACTTACAAGTCCGGTCCTATGTTCGGTCTTTTCCAGTAACTCAATCCGTACTCAAAATATACAGGCCCGACCGACCTTGCAAGTCCGGTCCCCAAGGTCTGGTCTTTTCCAGAAGCCAATTCTCGCAGGGTAAACTGGGCTCGACCGAACTTGCAATTCGGTCGCAAGTTCGGTCTGCCCCAGACCTTTGCTTTCCTCCTTTTCAACATTCAACTCCAAACTTCACCCCATATAACCTCGTACCCCCTAACCTCATTTGGGCACTTTAAACACACCTTAAGACATCCTTAAACCATCATAAACTCATTTTCTAATTCCTTAAGCCTTTACTCCTTTTCTTTACCAAAAATCCTAACACTTACAATGTTTTCTCCTAGTTTCCAAGTGGTGTTCATACCTATGATAACTACTATCCCAAATGCTTTCTCCTCCTCTTAACATCATCTTTTAAGCATTATCTCTCACAAATAACTCCTTATATCCTTCTTGAAATTCTTTTCCAAGTTTACACTTTCCTTTATTTACCAAAGTTTGCCTAAGTCTTACCTAAGTCCAAAATGACTTTGGTACATACTAAACCTCAAGATCATGCCTAAGTCCCTTATTACCTCTAGACACTTCCTAGTTCATCAAATTCCTTTACAACAACATCTTGAACTCCTTATGCATTTGTTACACCTTAGCACATACTTTTCATCATTAAACATCCTAGAACACTAAGACACCAAGAACACCTTCTTATACAACTTCACCAAATTCACAGACCACATCACAATATAGTGCATAACTTAAATTGCATGGCCACTTAGGCCCTTAAGATGCATGGCTCTTAGGCCCTTAAAGTGCTTAAATCATAACAACACTCTCACTGCATTTTCCACCATATATAGATTGCCTTTAACCTGCGATTACCTTATCAACCCACACATATTGCCCATTTACTAGTCTCTTGATAACACTTTACTAAGTCTTCACCATTCGCTCTTTAGGTAGTGTAATAAGCATTTATAAGCTCATTTCTCCTAGGCATTTAAACAAGAACATTAAGTTAGTAGATTTACCTCTTTTTCCAACACACTTCCTTCTTGTTTCCTTACAAAACCGTATGGTATTTTGATTCCTTGTCAAGTTCTAGACAATGTACAAACATCATAATGAGTAATCAAGCTATAGGCTTCATCTCATTGTAAACCCTAATTTGACATTGTTTCAAAAACATTAATGTAGTTGTTTTACCTTGATCTTTTAAGAGATTGGATATATAACAAGAGAGGACTCCACCTAGTCCATGAAGAGTTGCAATGAAGCTAGAACAAAGTCACACAAGGAGCTATATCAATGTGTATTTTCGGACATGACAAAAACAAGGAGGAAACTTGATTTTTGTTTGAGATTCCTTACCTAGAAGCAAAGGAGAGTAATAATATGTCAAAATATAAGCTCAAGCTCCTTCAATGGTGGAACACCTTGGCACCGAAATGGAGCTCTTGGAGTTTTGAGAAGATAGGAATGAAGAGCTTGATGAGAGGAAGAGATTGGTGGTCTTTGTTTTTGATTTGGACAAGTGAGCTAGATTTAACAAGTGGTCAAAGTTGGAGTTTCCATGGTGATAGTGGTATTACCGAGAGAGAACAAGGAAGAGGAAGAAGAGAGGTGTTTGCAAACCGTGGGAATGAAGGAAAGAAATGAGAATGAAGATAGAACTTGCTTTTAGGAGATATTTATGTTTATAAAGTAAAAAGTAAGTTTACTTAGTTTTCTTTACTTACTTATAATATCAACTAGAGAGTGGTGAGTCACACACTTATAAAAACCGGCCCCCTTTATTAGTATGAGGGTGTTTTAGTCTTTGTTTGTCAATTTAATTACTTAATACAACATATGTTATAAACTAGCTTATAAAAAGTACTATTCACCTAAACAAGGCACTTAGAAGTGAAATTTTTGATTTCCCACTAATATAGCCACCCAAATGTGATACTATATAGTACATGTTATTTAAGAGTAATGATGGACATTTAGCCATTCAAAACTCATTTACAAGACAATTTTTCAAAAACGTGCTTTAAGACTTCTTAAAGCACATTTTGTGTTTTAACTGTTTTCAAGCTTGGTTTTCTTTGGTAATTGATTTAATATGTTCATTAACATATTTATAAGGTATAGGTATGACCATTAGGTCTTATACAAATTTATCCCAAGCTTAGCACACATTTTGCTCTTATTGACTCTAAGGTATTTCTTGTGTTCTATTTGGTTTCATTGTCTACCAAAGTTTCCTAAGGACTTAATTTGCCTTATTAAATCATAATTGAATATTATTAAGTCTTGGTAGGCTCTTTGGGTCCTAACCAAGTTCACTCATAGCTAGAGCATGTTTTTGCTCAAACTGTATCTTAGTGCTTTATTGCATTTACTATGGTTTAATTGTTCACTGATGTTTTTAAGGCACTTTTTAGCCTTTACATACCATAGTTTAATATTTAAACCACATATCAAGGTTTGGGGTATTTCACATCCTAATCCAAGGAGACCAGAATTTGTGGCAGCCTGGGGCGACATGCTTAGCAGTCGCGAGAACCCAGCTGGTCGAGCAGCAGTGAGAAGGATGCACCAATCGTGCGACCAGACGGACTTATGAGAACTAACGAGAACCGGGACACATGTCTACGGACCGCCATAGTTAACTAATACCAACATCGGTACACTAACCGACCAAGAATCTAGTCAAGAGTAGGTACACCCACCCTGCCACACCCGAAGAGGTTGCAATACCTAACAGGCACAACTTAGACAGCTACAAGCATAATTACGGGATATACCCGAATAGGACTACAGAAGTAGTACCTAAATAAGTTAAACCTCGGTAACCACAGGAAGAACGTGGGAACGAGCAACGAGGTAAAGCATAGAATTAAATAGTTAAGGAACTCCGAGAGTGGAGGGGCACCTAAATGAATGACAGTCACATCAAGAGAAATGAGAAGCGGCTCCAAGGAGCAGTTATCCAATTAAAAGATCTAGGAAGAGCCGACAAGGCTACCAAATACCATGTGAACAATACCGTGACGGGTATGAGTTAACCCAAAAACCGCCAGTACCGCGCACTTCCCACGGCAAGTGCAGTAATAGCGGGACTAATAAGAAGAGCTTTGGCAAGCGACCAGTACTTAGCAAGTACCAAGACGGCAAGAGAAGCCAATATAGCACCACAAACCCTAAGAATTCTGAAACGAAACCTTGAAAGGCCTAAAGGCCTGACCACTGTATAAAGAACATACCAGTCTGCAAGAAGTCAGACATAGTAAGAAGCAACCGGCATTGAAATGCCGTGGAGATTTATTTTCAACTCAAATTTTTTCCTTCAAACAGAGAATTTTCCAAAAAACTCCTAAATTTTTAAAAACCAAACCAGAGAATCACGGTAAGTTATCATAGGACGAATTAAGAGGAGTTGGCGACAGAATACTTCACCTAGGCGTGACCGACACTACACAGTGTACACAAATGAGACATGGAACGACCGCACTCCGAAGGAGCTTGCGGACCTGACAGACCAATTATGAGTTAGTCAGGTAAGTGGTAACGTATCAATAAGATACTCCATGTATGTATACTAGTAGAGTACGGAACACGGGAAGTAGCCCACTCCATACTACGGACGAAAGAGCCATTCAAAAAGACAGTTGGACACCTCGAATGACCGAAGAACTTAAGGAAGCTTACCAAGATAAAGGAGTCTAGAATCCAGTAAGGTGACGGACCTAAGGATATAGCATGGAGAAGTGCGAGAAGCACAGAGTATTAAGCACAGACATTGGATATGTCTCAGGAAATACCTAATAACTGGAATATATACCAGCGTAAGTAATATGGCAAATTCCTAAAATGATCTTATCGATGTTTGATGAACGGATAGAATTCCCACAGTATATCTCACTATGAGAATAACGACCCAATTAAGTAGGTAAAGGAAAAGTACTAATACTCTACCCAATAACGGGAGACATTACAACCCAAAACGGGATAGTTCGAGTTATACATAGCCGCAAGGCGAAGTCGCAACTGAACATAACCATAAGTATAAGCCGGATGTAATGGCATACTCAGTAACACCCAGGAGCGATCCGAGAAGGTGCCGGAGTCAACAGTAGTTGAACGAAACATCGTGTTGAGAACACAAGTGTTTAAGCAAACACTCGGGTAAAACCCGAAGGGATCCCTCATAACACGGGATACCCAAAATTGCTAGAGGGCATGAATTAATACCTAGTATAAAAGGGCCTTCCAAGTACGGAAGAGTGGTGAGAGACAACCATGTCAAAGAGCCCAGTAATACCTCCAAACCATTTAATGGTATACGGAGAAGAGAAACCTATATAAACAGCCCGCATGGAGCATGACTCGAGGCATGGTGGCTTGTAAGCCGATAGAACCAACTACAATTCGTAGATCTAAACGTTGTAAACTATGCATAGAGGCATAAGAGGAACAGTGGAGAATGAACCACTACCTTAGAGTGGGGATACCACTTGTTATTATGGGGCCTATGGAGCGGCATTTGCGTGAATCCTCCAGAGAAAGGCTACCACCTAAATATGTAACGTGAAACCGCTAGAGCGGTGTACTCAAAACTGAGCATGTGTATATGCCAATGAGTATATGAACTATAGTAGAGTGTAAAGAGGAACCTCGATTGTAGCAATTCGAGACCGAAGAGTAATCAGTTGAGTAGTAAACACTATATGTGTGCAATGTGAACTGCAGAGTAAGTAGCGCGCAAGTGCGCAGAGGGATTTAAAGAATAGCGTATATTATTGAGCCAAATGAATGGCAAGCCATAGTGTAAATGGCGAGAACACCTGGGCGGAAGCTAAAGTAGTAGCGGATGCCATGAAAATGAGAAAGGACAAGGTACGCAGTAAGCGACCATGTAAGAGTATATTCGGTGAGTGATATGAAGCTGATAAGGAAACATGGTAACAAGAGACATGATCATTCCTATCTCATGAGAGATTTACTGTCAAGGGTTTACGCTTCTGCACTCTGTATGACTGAGTGTTTTGGTATTGCACTTGTGCGGTAATGATCGAGTGGGAGAGCCAGGAATTGAGAAATGTCAACGAAGCCTGTTGAGTGAGAATCCAGAGAGATAACCGTGCGTCCATTGGCCAAAGATGCACAAAGAACGTGGGCAGTAACCCACAGGGCCCAGGATCGATATGTGGAAAAAGGCAGAGTAGTATGAATGAGGAATTCTTGTACAGAAATAAATAAACAAACATGATTCAGAAGTCATTATCAAATGAGGAAGCACTACATGCTAAGTAGTAGCTTGACCTCAACCGACAATAAGTCGGAAAAAGGTAGTGAATAACCACAAAAGTATACAGAGTTATACAAAAAAATATAGATTTCCAGAGAATTGGAGAGAAAATCTATAGCTCATCGAATTCGCATACGGTAAGAGATACCTAGCGACGATTGACTAACTTTATTCCCAAGTCAAGAGGGATAGAAAGGGAGTGGATAATACATTGAGAGTACCAAAAAGGGCGAGTTAAGCTCTAGTTATCAGGTCACGCAATAGAAGCTTGTGGACCGTAACTCAAAGGTTAAGTATACCTAGCAATTGTGAGTGTTTTGAAGCCTTAGAGGCTTGAACCGAACCCGGTTATGAGTTAATTAACCAATGTTCAGTGATAACATATGGTTGGTTACGCGGGCGTAACCCCTTTTAAGGGGGGTAGGGCGAGAAACCGTTTAGAGTACGTTTTACGTATTGGTGCGTAAACTACTATGTGCATAGCACAAAAAGAAATTGTTTTGATGATTGGAACTTATGTTACATAAACATATGTACCCATTCATTGTGTAATAATGATTATGTGCATGAGTGATGCAAGTAACGAGTATGTAATATTTATGAAAAGAGGAGTAGAGAGACTCCTAGGGAATGAGAATCCCTATAGTACATGTCTAGTGAGATTAGACATGAGTTATGATGAGTATGAATCGGCATGAAACCGATGTGTGTAACCTAAGAGGGAGTGAGTTCCCTAGGTGATTTTATTTGAATGATTGATGGAGTGAGTTCCATCCTTTGAGTTGTATGTTGTATGTTTTAAGTTTGAGTAATAATTTGACTAATGAGGCCACAAGTATGGAATGCCTAGGCAAGGTAAGTGAAACAAATAGAGAATAATGGATGACTTAAGTTCCATGATAAGATAAATTGAAACAGATTGTTTATGAATACGACTAGAAAGAGTAAAAGATAGAAAACAAAAAATGTTTGACTATCTGATTGTTTGAAACTGACGTGGGAGGTGGAACTTGGTCTGCTAGCGATCAAGGGAAACCGAACACAAATTGGGGTGGAAGGATAGTTCAACACTGATGCTGATCACATCAGGGTTGGATGATTCTTGAAGCTCCCTATAGTGGCCACAAGTAATCACGCTAAGAAAAGATACAGCTACCATAAATTTGATTTGGAGTTGTGTGATGTTTTAAAAAGAATTTTCAAACAGATTTTGAAAAGAATTTTCTTCAAGTATGAAGATGGAAACGAAAACTGGTTTTGAAACAGCTATCACCCGCCGATGGCTGTGGCCTTAAGTCTTGATGACCGGTAGAACGGTGGGCGAGTATTAGTTTTGAAACCATTGCACCGTACGTGCGGCGGTCCTAAGTGACCGGTTGGGGCGGTGACAGTGTGTGATTTTTCCAAAGGCAGCGGGACGGGGAGAGTACCCTGAGATGTTCCTGTGTTGAGTGAGTCAACCAGAGTGCCTGAGGATATGTATATGTGTAACGTTTTGATCTGAACCGAAGGGACCGTGGGCCAGAGAGAGTAAGTGCCCATTTGTCATGAAACGGCCGTGAACCAGAAAGAGTAAGTGTTCAACGTGACCGGTACCTGAGGGATCAGTAGTATATCACTCAACATGGATTCGAGGACTGTAGTGCCTTCTTGTCTTCGGACCGATTCCATGGAGAGAGAACAAAAAGTATTTTGATTGCTATACATGCTGTGATATGTGTGTGGTATGTGTAGTATGAAATGAGACTGACTTGTGGAGTCAGTAGGGTTATACATGTACTATAACCTTGGCATTGAATGCCATGAGACTAACCATATTAGACTCACCAACTTTGAGGACAAAGTTTCTTAAGGGGGGTAGATTTTAATACCCCGGACCTAATAATGGTGGTTTAATTACTCAAATAAAATTATTAAGGGCCTAATTGTGCCTAGAGAGTATTGGTAAAAGAATAAAACCAAAAGAAAAGAGAAAACGCTTGAAAAGCGAAGAACGCTAAAATGCGCAATAAATGAAAATAAGAGAAATAACTCGTAAGGGTCCGAGATGGATTCCTAAGGCTTAGTTAGGCCTAATTATTATACGGGAATGATTCCCGAAGAAAACGGAACCAAATAATGGATTAAAACGCTAAATAAGCATAAAAGCACGTTTTTCGAGGAAACCCGAAAACGTGACTTTAAGTGGTCAAACGGACCCGTAAAAATTATAGTTGATTAAATAACTATAAATAAGTATTAATGGAAGCTTAATAACCATTAAAATTAATTAAATGAGAAATTTCCGGAAAACGGACCCGGTAAGTGAATAGTAACGAAACCGGAGACGAGACGCGTTTAATTCGAAAAGACGAAAAACAAACGGGCGATTAATTAATGTGGGCCGGTTTAATTAACAAGTGTACACCCATTAATAGCTTGCTAGCTATTAAGTAATACAAGACAAATAAATAAATGAAGAAAGCAAATAGTATAAAGTAAAAGTAACTTAAATTACTTACCTCACACCTTTTTTCCTTATTTCTTTCACGATCCCAGCCCTCTCTGCGCGCCTCCTTCCTCCTCTGAAAACCCATGGCGATTTCAAGAGCAAGCAAACAGCCCCTCTCTTCCTCCTCAAACTTTCTCATTCCTTCACCGAATCACACGAAAAATTGTACCGCTAGATTCGTATCGGCGAGGGCTACGTTTCCACCCCTCAAAATCTTGTTTCCTCCACCTTCACTTCCATGGGTGTTTTGCCTTTTGAAGCTTAAGGAGCTGATTTTGAGCCTCCATCATCTTCTTGATACGTCAAGGTAAAAAAAAGAAAGTTACAAGCTCTTCATTTCTAGCCAACTCTTCCAATTTGGAAAAAAATTCCCTCACGTTGAACTTTTCCCCATGTCAGCCGTGAGCATCTTGCTATTGTGGGGGTTGGAAACTCTTCCAATAGATTGCCAAGCTATCCATTTGGTTATTCTAAGGTAAAACCTAAGCTAAACCTTGAAAAACTAGCTCCTTGAAATATATTAGGTTATGTGGGAAATATTGAAATTTACTTGTTGTTGTATGTGATGGGATATGGTTGTAGCTAACAGTCCATGAACTGTGTGGTGTGGAAAACAAGAAGAGAAGAGGGGAACAAGAGAAAGAAGAAGAAGAGGAGTAAAAACCGAGAATAAACAAGGTAATGGGCTTACCTTGTGTTGGTTTTATTTGCTTTGGGAAAATTAGGTTGGTGTTGTATAAACACCTTGAGCTTGAATGGGTGTAGTTGTGATACTACAATGATGGTAGTTAATGAGAAGTTTAATGTGTTTAAGTTGTGAGAAATAAGTTTGTGAACTAAGCTAGTTATATGTGTGAACAAGGGGAATTTGAGGTGGTTTGATGTGTAAACCAAACAGAGGAGAAGAAGTGTTTGTGAGCATGTTAGTGTGTGAAAATGCTTAGTAAAGCAAGCAAGTGCTGTCAAATTTTACTTGGAAACCAAGGGTGATTAGGAGTGTGACCTAGGAAAAACTAGGCATGTTTCGAATATTAAAGTGAGTGGTAAATCACTTGGAATTTGGGAAGAGGAAGAGTAAGGTTCTTGGAGTAGAACTGAGAGGAAAATAATGTCATTTGGGTGCTAGGAATGGCATTAGTGAGTGAAGTTTTGAATGGTATAATGAAGAAACCAAAATCTGTTACAAGAGTTATAGAAAACAAGAAAAACAAGTTATGGAAATGTAAGTGGACTTTGGGTGAATTAAGCATGAGTTAGTGAGTGGACTTGGTGATCAATTTAAGGTGGTTTAGATGGGTAATTAAGTGCTTAAACATAAGGATTTAAGGGGGAAAGATTGGATAATCAAATGGTGGAAGAATGGAGTTGTAACAGAATTGAAATTGCCAAATCTGTAAAATCTGTAGCAGGTCCGAGACCTAGTCCTTGGACAAAGTCCCGGACCACCCCCTTTATTCATACCGAGAGTTTCCTACCATGTTGGTCCGGGACTTGAGTCAGGTACAAGGTCCCGGACCACTGCTAAAATCACCCGAGAAAATGACCCTGCACTTGGTCCGGGACTGGGGTATGGACAAAGTCCCGGACCACCCCATTTAAATAGGCCGAGACTGCACAACCATGCTGGTCCGGGACTTGGGATAGGGACAAGGTCCCGGACCATATGTTAAAAATCACCGAGAGTTAAGTTTGCAATAGGTCCGGGACTTGGGGTAAGGACAAGGTCCCGGACCACCCCCAGAAACCAACAAAGAGCATTTTTAAGGTTTGAAATGATGGGGTTAAATGTTAATGATGTTATAAGATGTTAAGGCCTTGTTTGGAGATATGTTAAGGCCCTGGAAAGTGTAAGAAAGTGTTAGAAGTGTTTGAGAAGTGAGAACTCAAATTAACAAGAATAAAACCGAGATAACGGGATAACGGGGTAAGTACAGGAGTAACTTTTATTATGTACCGATGAGCTTAGTATTAATAATAATGTTTGAAACATTATCAGAGAATCGTGCATGACCCGAGCATGGTGTGATGACACGGTTAAAGTAAAAACACCCGGTGAAAGGTATGATTTTTCTCATGCCCCGTATGCTAACCGAGTTACTCTGATTTGTGTGTTTGTGTGCCGGCTTAATCAAGATTAAAGCATGAAAATAATCCCTTGTTTGATTATGGATGCCTTATTGTATGTTGTATGAACTAACATACTTGTACGCCGGTGTGGTTTTACATAGTGCATAGACCGACTCATAGAGAGTAGTGATTGACTAGAAACCCGTAGATCGGGTGGTCTCATGAACAATGGTAATATGCAAAACACACACAAGCTATCGATTAAAGTATAACGATAACACAAACATATGAACTCCCTAAAATGTGAGGAGATGTACGGGTTGAGTAAATACCCGATAACGGTTAGAGAACCTTATTGAACAATCCACGAAATAAATATGAGTGGAGAGATAAACGACCTCCATCGAGAGGATTGGAGTTAGTCCAATAATGTGAACTTATAAGAAAGGTAAAAGAGACCTAAGGGACTTTGTAACTCCCTTGAGACATGGTCGACCTCCTATATGAGGATCTTACCCGGTATAAGAAATATCCGAATGTATAAGTGTATGATTGTGAGGGTAACCCTTAAACCTAGGATTACCCGAATTAAGTAAAGTTCCCAAAGTCATTAGAAACATCAAGAGTGATGCTTCTAGACTAATGTACATAAAATTATTATAACTCCGAGAGAGGAGTGTATGGGAAAGTGAGTAGTCCGAGAGTCGGACCTGTAAGAAGAGATAGGAACTAAGGGAAAGTTCCAGGAGCTGGTTGAACCTTCCCACCATGCTAGACCCAGAGTAGGGTCGAAACCGGGGAAGTAGAAGACTATGCTAGAGAGCCATGAGTTTGGCCTAAGTATGTATTAAGAGTAACAAGCGTGACGTAGGAGACCTGTAGCGTCTCGAGAATCTACAAGAGCTTGAGTATGAATAACCCAAGAGTGTGGGTAAGATAATGAGCATAAATAACCAAGAGCGTGGGTGAGCTAATGAGAATAAGTAACCCGAGAGTGTGGGTGAGTATAGTACGAGTAGCCCAAGAGAATGGGCGTGTATTTGAATAAGTAACCCGAGAGAGCGGGAGAGGTACTGAATAAGTAAACAAGGCATAGTGAGGTATAACCCTCATGGCCTAAGAGTAAACATATACACTAACAACCTTGTTATGTTAGTTAGGAATTGTGCTCCCTGATTGGATGTAGATTCCTTGTGTAATATACATATATATTGTATTGTCATGATGCATGTTGTTTGATTAAAATGAACTCCATGTATATCCGACCCAAAGTAGTCGGCGTACCGCGGTTAGCACGCGGTATATGCGAATTTCATATTCAGCGTAAGCTGACCCCCTAGGGGGAACGTTTTTAGTATGCAGGTACTTGAAGCTGACCACCGTTCGAGAGAGTAGGACGGGGACTGCTATGAAGCATGGGTAGTTAGATAGTAATTACTAATGCATTTGAATGGTGTAAGTCCGAGTATGTTATCAGCATCCGTATATGTAGACTCGGTATAGTAAAGAAAGGAATTGAGTGTTGTGTGTGTATGAAGTACTCGGTTGTTCCAGTTCATCAGACCGATACGGTAAGTAAGAAAGGCCTGGTTAGCCACATGGGTGGCTAACGGCGTTGTTCACCCCTCGTTGTAATTAGAGTTCCGCTGCGTGAGTAGGAGTAATTAGTAACGGTTTAAGAGGTAATGACGAGATTAACGGTTGGGGTGTTACATGCGCATTATCAAACGTTTTCTTAAATTAACAAAAAAAAAGAAAAACACATTTGAGCATATTTCGACTATACAGAAAAAACTTTCACTTTCTCATATACTCATAAAATGAAGATTCGGAAGAGGCGGAAGAGGCGGGCCAGGCCGTGGGTTTTTTTTAATTATCCCTCGTGTCGCAAAACTATGTATTTTACACATTATCACAAAACCAGGCTATTAAGTTGTATAAGTTAAGATCTGGCCTTCAATATGGGAGCATCTTTATTTCTTAAGAATGAAATAAAAGATTCTTTTCGAAGACAAGGAATAATTTCTCCGAATTAAAGCATAAGAAACTTCAGAATTCTGGAATGAATCGATGGAAAATTTTGTTAAAAAGAGAATCAATGGATAAAATGGTTAAAGAGTCATTATCAATACGAATTATATGAGCAAAAATGGTCGAAATTAGGACCGCAAGAATGGCGAAGTGAAGTCAATCAACATTGTAGGGTTGAAAATCAAAATTTAAGAAAACGAAAACAGAATTCATCTAAAGGGGGAGAAAAAGGATTCGTTATTGGAAAACCAAAACTATCATTTGCAAAAAACATATAGATATGAGAAAAAATCATATCAATCGATTTATTATCAAGATAAGAAGGACTCAGATAGTTATGGGTCAGCATTACAAATTACATAAACCGAATTTAGTTGATATGGGGGGGAATAGCCCTATTCAAAATTATATAAGAAAAGATCATTTTATGAAAAATATAGATAGAAAATATTTTGATATGAAAGATCTTGATCTTTTGATCTCAAATTCATAAAGAAATCAAGCAAGCCACCCAATCAAAAAAGAAATCTTTTTGATTGGATGGGAATGAATGAAGAAATACGAAATCTTCTGTATTCAATACCTTGGTTTTTCCCACAAATTGTGTTAAAAAAACGAAGAAGGATTAAAAAGAGACTGTGATTAGACAAATTCATTCACTTTAACCATAGGCGAAGAAGATTATACGAAATCAGAGATGCAAATAGCTAGAAAGACAGAAGAAGAAGACGTATACAACCCAATTGATATTCATAATTTTATTAGGAGTGGAGAAAAAACCTCAAGAAAATACATTGAGTTTTCAATTGGACTGGCGGAATACTATAGGAAGTTTCGAATTATGGGAAAAGATGGATGAATTTAAGCCTGACCGTGTACCTAGCTTTGTTTGAACGTCTACTTAGCCTTGACTGTGAAAAAATAACCAAATCACAAGAAGAGGCGATATGCTTTTCATGCTGAAGAAGAACGCAGTGGATCCGAATACACTAAATAACATGATGTTGTGGTTGAGTCATTGTGATGGTGTCAAAGGCCTAGAAGACGGAATGTGGAGTCAAGAACCAGGTCGTTGTGTCTGTAAAAGATGTAAAATAATGTAAAATTTATTATGTATCAAACCAAAAGATTTTGATTCATGCGATTTTACAAAAAAATAAAAGAGAATAGAGGAAAATATGGATAAAGAAGTCTTTTTAAGGTATCGATTGGAACTAATTATGCCAAAAAATAGAAGAAAAATAATTATGATTTGCTTGTTCCTGAAATATTTATTATCGTCTAGACGTCGTAGAGAATTGCGAATTCTAAGTTATTTGAATGCAAGGAATAGTAATGGTGTGGATAAAAATGCAGTATTTTGCAATGGGAACAGGGTAAAAACCTGTGGTCAATTTTAGATAAAAGCCAAGATCTTGATAGAGATAAAAAAATTTCATGAAATTCAAATTCTTTTTCTTTCTTTGTATTTGCCTAAATTGACTTTATGGTGTCTTCTTGTGTTCTCTTTGGTTTAATTGTGTACCAATGTTTCCAAAGGACTTAATTAGTCTTATCAAGTCATAATAGCATGTTATCAATTCTTGGTAGGCTCTTTGGGTCCTAGCCATGTTCATTCGAAGCTTAGAGCATGTTTTTGCTCAAACTGTCTTAATGGTACTTATTGTCTTTACTATGGTTTAAATTGTTCACTAATGTTTCTAATGCACTTTTTAGCCTTAATATACCATAGTCTAGCATTTAAACAACATATCAAGGTTTGGGGTATTTCAATCTACCCCCCTTAAAAGAACATCGTCCTTGAAGTTCACATTTCCCACGCATCATTTGAATTAGAACACGGGGATTACTTGCAAAATAAAACTTCCATAACCAAACATACTTTACATTACAACCTCGGACTTAACGGTCCGGGTAACATTAACATATCCACATCCATACATAACATGACATACTTATATGATAACCTCAGACTCAACGGTCCGGGTATCTTAACAACATTGTACTTGCATAACAACCCTCAGACTCTCAGGCTGGGTAACATAACAACTTTCAGAACTCAACCACATTAGGACTCAAGGTCAAAATAATATTTATTACACATACCACACAACATGTCTTAGCATGTATAGCAACCAAAAATACCTTTATATACACTGTGATCCCGCAGAACCCGGTCGCGATGGACACCTTCTGGTCCCCGATCCTTTGGGAGATCAAAACAATCACTTAATTTTTAACATATGTACTTCTCATGTCACCGGTCCGAAGACAAAGGCTCATACGTCCTCAGCTCGTGACCAAGTACTACAAAATATTCTTTGTGAGGTTAAGTAGGAGAACTTTCTTTATTTAAAGTATCAATCGAAAGTTTGGAAATACCAATCGAAAATTCTTTTGAAAACTCAATGCAACTCCAAGTCCCATTTTATGCTCTTTGCGTCTTCCTTAGCGTCGTTATTTGTGACCACTTATAGGGAGCTTCAAGAATCATCCTGTAACACCCCAACCGCTAATCCTTCCATTATCCTCTAATCATTTCCATAATTACCTTACTCGCAGCGGAATACTTACTTACTACTCCCGGCGGGTGATACAACGCCGTTAGTCGTCCAAGAGTAACAAGGCTACTACTGCTTACAGTAATAGTCTGACGATTAGAATAACCGAATCCATACTACTTAATTACAATACCAAATACTTACTTACAATTGATTACCGAGTACCCAATTATACGAATTACATCCCAATACTACTTCCAAAAATTAAGAGTTTGTACATTTACTCATTTCTATCCAATCACAATTCATTATCCAAAAAGGTGTACCACATGGTACACCGGCTACTCAAAAAGGCCTTAGCCGTGTACGACTCGGTACACCATTTCAATCCTACTAACTACCCAAAAAGAATTCAGCAAGGTCCTTACTCGACCATCATGCCTCACGGGTACCTGTAGAATAAAAACATCCCCCTAGTGGGTCAGCTTACGCTGAATATGATAACCGCATACCCCGCGTACTAGCGAGGGTACGCCAACTATTTGGTCGAGTACATGCGGTTCGTTTCATTCATATATACATACATACATGCTTTACGCAATACAATTCAATACATTCCATACACAAGGCATTCATTCATTCAATACATGCAAGGAAGACATTACAAGTCAACCGTTCTTACTTACCGAATACTCACCGCATTACGGAGATACAATTCTCCATTCCATACAGAAGTCATGTTAGCTTCATTACACACCCGGGTTAATCGGGTGTTCAATACTTCTTACTCAAGGTCAAGGACTTACAATAGTCAAGACCGATCCACATACAATACTTACTTCTTACATACTTTACTCCAGTTAAGTCGGTATAACCTCCGGGCAGGGATTACTACATCCCACCACCGGGCTTTAGGGTGGCCCACTAATCCAGGATGCTACCCATTCAAGGGATTTGGTCCATGGAAAAGATTACAGCCAGGATTCGGATCCAACCTCTTGTGTTTCCTTATCCTCACGCGTGGCCGAAACTATATCGGACTTCTACTCATTCCATTTTACTCATTACTCAAGTTAGGAGTTAGAATGTTAGGAATTAGTAGAAGTCAATACTCCTTTCCCATACATCAATACAATACACAAATACTCATCATGTACACATACAATTCATTTCATTCATTCATTTCATGAATTATACAAACTAATTGTTCAAGAAAATCCAACAGAACAAAATAGTTCAAACACATTTATGTGCAATATAAGTCCGATTCGTGCATTTATCTTGTTGGTGATCACATAAGCACACAAATCGGGATAACCAAGTTAGGATACACGGCATGAAGAAATCATACCGTTCACCGTCGTTTTCATACTACCGGGTCCTTTGATGATCAACTATTTGATTCCTATACATACATGAAGTAGTATGATCAATGATCTATTATTGATCTAACTTACTCCTTCATTGATACTTTCAATGTATACTTTCTACTTCATTACCTTCTTACTTGATTATAAAACCATTCTTTTCTCATTACCTCTTATTCTTGCTTTCTTACTCATGTACTTACTTTCTTACCTTTACTACTTCATTGATAGTGTGCTACTACATATATATGCATATATGTATATAGGCATATATATATAATATATATACATATGATTACTATAATCATATAATATATATATATATATATATATATATATATATATTTTTTGACACGACCGAACTTGCAAGTCCGGTCGCAAGTCCGGTCGATTCCAGTAGCTCACATTACGGGAAAATCTTCTGGTCCGACCGAACTTGCTTGTCCGGTCGCAAGTCCGGTCTATTCCAGAAGGTTTCAGACGGGAAATTTTTCTGGTCCGACCGAACTTGCATGTCCGGTCGCAAGTCCAGTCTATTCCAGAAGGTTTCAGACGGGAAATTTTCTGGTCCGACCGAACTTGCAAGTCCGGTCTATGACAGAAGGTTTCAGATGGGAAATTTTCTGGTCCGACCGAACTTGCATGTCCGGTCGCAAGTCCGGTCCATTCCAGAAGGCTCCCGTCTTGGTGATTTTGGGCTCGACCGAACTTGCAAGTCCGGTCGCAAGTCCGGTCCGGCCCAGTACTTCAGTTTAAAAATCTGTTTTCAGTTGGTTTTCTTTACCCATTGTTTCCCCAATCTTTACCAATACATTCCCACATGATTTAGCACTAATTAAGCCCTCTATCCACCTAACTTACTACTCAATTCCTACATTCACTTACACATTTTTCCTTACTTCTTCTCAACACTTATACTAGTTTCCATTTCACTTATTGCTACAGATTTTTGTTTTCCTTCTTATGCTACAGATTTTTCCCTCAACTCTTATACTCCAATACTCCCTCAATTAATGCCACTTAACATCCTAAATACATTAATCCACATCCTAGCTCCATCCCACTTACAAGCTCTTTCCCAAATCTGTCCAAAATACTAAACTCCTCATTTTAAACTCTCCAAATGCACCTAGTTACTACCTAGGTTTGTTCCTCTTCTTAAGCACTTAAATCCTCAAATTCCTACATAAAATTTGACATAGTCTCCCCTATAATTCTTACTTTGCTCACACTCTATTTCAGCTCATAATTGCTCATTTTCACAACCTGTTCATTCATTACATTATACTCACATAATAACTCCACAACACACATTAAAATTCCTGCACACATACATATACTACCCAAGGTTTACCCAAGCTTTTTAAACATTCTTTACAAGTTCAAAAACCGATTGATTCTCTTCTCCAATACACTACTACATTACTACTACTCATTCCTCAATACATTACTCATTTTACTACTCAAAACTGTTACATTGCACCATACCAAACTAATTCAAGGCAAAAGTAATTACCTTGTTTTACTAGTCTTTCTTTCTTCCTTTCCCTTCTCTTCCTTTCTTCTCCTTTGTTCTCGGTTTTGAATGGGGTTCACACTCAAGTTCTACAACCCATATCAATACACAATACCATTTAAATACTACCCTTAATTAACCTAAAGCTTAAAGCATAGTTTTAGGGTTTAAGAAAAACTATTACCTTCCAACCAATGAGTGAGGTCCTTGGTTAGCAAGAGAACAAGATTCCTAGCCCAAATAAGAAGCCAAAATCGGCTGGAGCAAGAAGAACCAAGAGTTCAAAATCTGAAAATTCTTATAATGCAAACAAGGGCTAGAAATGATGGATTTTCGAATTTCTTTTTACCTCAAGATGATAAGGAGGTGAAGGTGCTTCTAATGGTGGACTTGAATCTTCAAATGGGGAACACCCATGAAAACGAAATGAAGCTTTTGGATTTTTGAAAGGAGGAAAGTGTTCTCCTTTGCAAGGGGGTTACAATGGTATACTTTTTGTTGAGTTTGGAGAAGATTTGAGTGCTCAAAGAGAGGAGAGAAGGAGAGGGCTGTTGGGAGCTTCTTCAAATTGCCATGTCCATCGCATGAGGAAGAAGAGAATAGAGAAAATAGAGAAGGAGGGGGAAAAACGTGAGAGGAAGAGGGAAGTAGGAGAGAGAGTAAATAAAGTGAGGGGGGTTACTTTATTTGTTTTGTCTTTAGCAAATAAAAGGAGAGATAGAGAGAGTGAGGGAGGGGGAGCTGCGGCCCACTCACACACACACACACTCACATTTTTATTTTTATTTGCAAAGTGGACACACTAACTTTGTTTATATGTACTCTTACCCCACAACTTCCGGTTGTTACAGTTTTTACTAACCGGAACCCGTTTTCCGGAATTTTCTCGTTTAATAAATTTATTGATTCTAAAGCTCCACTAATATTTATTAGTTACTATTTAGTTGACCAAAATTGTTACGAGTCTATTTGACCTGCTTAAAGTCGCGTTTTCCGGTTTCCTTGAAAAACGCGCTTTAAGGTTCGTTTATACTTTTAACCCATTTTAAAGGTCTATTTCCTTCGGGATTTGTTCCCTCAAATTTATTTAAGTGTAATTAAGCCTTTAAAATATAATTAGCCTAATTAATCACTGTTTTTAATTACGGGGTATTTCAATCTACCGCCCTTAAGGAACTTTGCCCTCAAAGTTGCTCAAGGTTTACGGTTTACTACTTCTACTCATTTGGCAAACCAATTGCCATTACGCATACTACTACCACCTTACAAGGTGTTCACTATTCATACACTACATGCATACACAATTCAGATACCATACACAATACTCATCCAATTCGCACATTCCACAATACATTTCACAATGTCATTCGTGTCATATGCCGTACAACACAATTGCATTACTCATTACACACACACCATACACATACCATACACATCGTACTACATACTGAATACCACTAGCACTACTTTGTGCCAATACAATACAATTAGTACTACATGTGCCAACAAAATACAATTACAATACATACATACTACGCAATGCTGACCCAAAGCAATGCAAAAGCAAAAAGGCTCTACCCCCCTTAAAAGGGGTACGCCCCGTACCCTCCGTGCTATACGGATACTAGACATATAGTCTACAAATAAGTTCGGGTACTTCGCCTTCATTGCGTCCTCTAATTCCCAAGTCGCTTCCTCGACGTCGTGGTTAGACCACAAGACCTTCACCATTCGTACAGATTTATGGCGAGTGTCTCTTGTCTTGTATCAAGGATTCACAATGGAGTCTCGACATATCTCATCGTCGGCTCTAGGGATAGATGTTCGGGTTCTAATACATGAGAGGGATCGGCTATGTATTTCTTGAGTTGTGATACATGAAAGACATCATGAACACGTCCCAATTCTTCAGGCAATGCTAGCATATAAGCTACGGTTCCAATCCTCTCGGTAATGGTATACGGGCCTACAAATTTCGGGCTCAGCTTGCCCTTCAGGCCAAATCGAAAGACACCCTTCATAGGTGAGACACGCAAGAACACTTGGTCGCCCACGGCGAACTCAAGGTCGCGTCGTCGCACACCCGCATAGGATTTTTGTCTATCTTGGGCTGCTTTCGTGTTTGCTCGGAATTGCTGAACTTCAGCTTGTACTTGTTCTAAATATTCCGGTCCTATGATGACCGCTTCACTTCACTCATCCCAACACAACGGGGTACGGCAAGGTCTACCATACAAGGCTTAGAAAGGCGACATCTTAATCGAAGCATGATAGCTATTGTTATACGAAAACTCGATAAGATGAAGCTTGTCAATCCAGCTCCCTTGGAAGTCTAAGGCACATGCCCTAAGCATATCCTCTAGTGTCTAGATGGTCCTTTCTGTCTAACCGTCGGTCTGTGATAAGCGTCAAGGTCTGTGTGTATGAAGGAACGGTGTCTCAAGTCAAAGAATAATATCTGAATGAATGGATGTGGGTGGGAGATAAATGTTTGTCGATCATAGTCGGATGATCTCCTTGTCGAATAGCTTGCAAGCTTCGCCACCTTCCAGGTGTCCTTCATCGGTATGAAACGGGCAACCTTGGTGAGACGATCGACTACTACCCAGATCATGTTGAGTCCTCCCCTAGCAGGTGGGAGTCCAACAACAAAATCCATAGAGATATCGTGGAATTTCCACTCCGGAATGGGCATGGATTGCACCATTCCTCCCGGTCTTCGGTGCTCGAACTTCACCTTCTGGCATGTGAGACACCTCAGAACATACTCAGTCACGTCAGATTTCATTCCTGACCACCAGAAGTACCTCTTCATGTCTTTGTACATTTTAGAGGCTCCCGGATGGACATGCAATGTCGAACAATGTGACTCTCGCAGAATGCGATCCCTTAGCTCAGTATTGCTTCGGGGGACGCATAATCTGCCATTCAATCGGATCAGACCATCTTCATGCAATTTGAAGTCGTACTTTCGGTTCTCGAAGGTACCCTCTGTGATTTTCTGTCTGATCTCTGTGAAGTAAGGGTCGCTCAACTGAGCATCTCGCACCTCGTCAACCAAGCTAGAAGAAGCGAGTAGCGAATGGAGCGAGTGTGCTCAATGACTCATGGCGTCGGCTACAACGTTTGCCTTCCCTTCTTTATACTGGAGGTTGATGTCGTAATCTGAGAGGAACTCCATCCACCTCCTCTGTCTTAAGTTCAATTCTTTTGGGTGAATACATACTGCAAACTTTTGTGGTCTGAGTAGATGGTGATGCTTACCCCATAGAGATAGTGTCGCCATATCTTCAAGGCAAAAACAATGGCTCCTAACTCTAGATCATGTGTCAGGTAATTCTCCTCATGCTTCCTTCCTCACATTACTTAACTCGTTGGTGTTACACGCCGTTAACCACCCACGTGGCTAACAAGGCTATTACACATACATTGTATCGGTCTGATGGACTAGATTCCCGAGCGACTACACATTACTATCCCTTTCCATTAACAACAAAAACATACACATAGCTTCCAACTGTACCGAGTATTCATAAACTAATGCCGATTACAATTTCGGTCTTACTACTCCTACTGTACAAATATAACTTAAATGATTACCCACGTACAAACGACTACCCCGTCCTACTCTCGAACGGCTTCCAGCTCCTTGTACCTGAAATAGGAAAAAGAAGAGAAAAGGGTGGCCCCCAAGGGGCTCAGCACCTTTGCTGGTATGGTAATCCCGCAGCCCGCATGCTACCGGGCCACGCACAACTATTTGTCGTCTTAGCATGCGGTTGATTATATTTGAATCATGCATATAAACTACAAATACACAACACATTACACTACACAACAATGGCTCATTAAAACAGCCAATACAACTACACTTAACAAATCACTCATTGTGATCTTTAACCCCTAGAGTATTTCTCCTTTAACGGAGTTATTTCCTTAATAGTCGACACATACCCACCAATCGGGTTATCCTTAAGCGCCTCTTACAATAAACTGGAATTCATATCCATAATCCACATACTCCACATCTTAACAACATACCACATCTCATCGCAATAAGAATTGCAGCACAACAATAATACATAACATAACGAGAACGGTTCCCTTTATGAACCGGCCCAAACATAGTCAGTTCACTTGTAGCCTAGAGAATGTTGCCAGTCTCATGATAAGCTCGTTACATAACTCGTTCGTTCGTAAATGAACGGATAACTTAACATAAGGTGCCTCGGATATAGTGATCCAAGCACACCGAACAAACATAAACATAGTATGCCCCTGTGGCCCGACATGAGTCAGTAAAATAGCCTTGGTAAGCTAAAGGGAAGGTTGAAAACCAATTGGAAAACAACCATAACATACAAAGAGAATTGAACCGGTTATGACATCGACTCCCATACTCACACGCGTGGCCGGAACAGACAGGACTCCTCACTTCCCCCGTTAGCACTTGTTAGTAGTTCAACATTGAACTCAATAAACAATCACAAACATTGGGTTAAGTCTTGTTAGACACACACAAGGGAAGAGAGAGTCATACATTCACACACAACATCACACACAAACATCACATGACTAACTCACGCATAGCCATGGTTAGAACGTTCCTTAGGTCGGAAATGTTATTACCGGATACCGTTCTCTTACGTTTACCTAATAGTGGTTAACTAGCCTTTCATGCGCATTCGAGGTTACCGGTATCGGCACGTAAGCACACAACAACAATAACGACTATGAACTCGTTACATGATTTATCTTATAACGTGGCAAACATACAGAAAAACACATTGGCATACAAGCCGGTGTAATCCGGTAGGACACAGGTTGCAAGAAAACCATACCTGTCACCGGGGTTTCACTCTAACGTGCCATCACATGTTCCTCGTAACATCTTTGAACAACTGGTAACATTACATTTACTTTTATTAGCATCGGGGTAACATGATTGTTTAAAGTCTAATGCTCATAACTTATCCCCGTTAACTAGTTAAATAACTTCACATTTTAACTTGTTTTACTTTTACATTTTAATACAACTTTTCCCCCACTAAATTGTCATTATAACTCACTTAACATGTCCTTAACAATCTTATAACATCATTACTTGATAATCCCCATCATCCTATAACCTAAAAAATATGTTTTTGGTCCATACAGCGCCTTGTCCGAACTTGTGTCCGGACTTCCCAAGTTCGGACACTGTTCGAGGCTCAAATGGGTGTAAATAGACGACTGTCCGAACATGCGTCCGAGCTTCCCAAGTTTGGACGTTGTTCGAGGCCAAAAAGAATATAGAGATAGGTGTGTCCGAACGTCCAAGTTCGGACGGTAGTTCGGATACTGGTCGAGGCTTTGAAAACTTACGCGCAACAGGGCATGTCCAAACGTCCACGTTCGGACGGTAGTTCGGACGTGCCAAAACCTTCATTTTCTATACCTTTAAACACTTACTCATTTCTTGTCAAAATGCCCAACACTTATAGTATTTCCCCCTTAGGTTTATAGCATGTCCCCCACATTATTTAGCCCACCAAAATACTTTATGTCCTTCCAAGAATTTTCTTCACAAGTTCAAACATCTTCCTTACCTAAACATCATTTCCTCCTCGTACATCAACATTACCTAAACCTTAACAAACTCCTCCAAGACTTTAGTACATCCCAAAACACCCATTGGATTTCTAGAACTTCCAAGATAATGCCTAAATCCTTCTTGCCTTCTAAAACACCTTAATGCACCTTTCTTTCCCTAGTAAAACACTTAATCATTCTCAACACTTCCAAACTCACAAAAACTTTTTTAAACACTTAGAACTTCATATACATTATCTAAATTTTGACATGGGTTCTTCTAGCACATTGCTATACCAAAGCACATAGCTTTCACCATTAGACATTCAAGAACACCTAAAATCCATCAAGAGTATTCTCACACACAAACACTTAGGTTTTCACCCTTTCACAACCAAAAACGCTTAATCACTTAATACACATTCCTTACACATAAACATATTGTTTTTCCTTCTTTAACCATCCAAGACACTCATCTTCACAAAGAATGTTCTTTACACACATCTAAATCCTTAAACTACACTACATCACAATATAGTGCATAAACTTAAATTGCTTGACACTTAGGTCCTTAAATAACATGGCTCATAGGCCTTTAAATTGCATAAACCTTAAACACTGAATTTCCCACATATATATGCCTTTAACCTGCAAATACACTCAACATCACATATGCCTTTTAATAATCTCCTTAAATACAATTCACTAGCTCTTTTCCATTGGCTCCTTAGGTATTTTATCAAGCAAATCAAGCTCATTTTTCCTAGGGCATTTAAACTACATTTAGATAGTTTGTTTACCTCTTTTCCTTCACAAGTTTTTCATTGTGATCCCTTGCTCCTTCTTTGATAGAAAACGGACAAGGCTTTGATTTCTTGTCAAACTTCTAATCAATGTACAAGCAAGGTAATGAGTATTCAAGTTTCATGCTTAAACTCATTGTAAACCCTAGGTTATATATATTGTCTATACACTTTAGGATAGTTGTTTTACCTTGGAACAAAAGAGAGCTTGAATAAGCATCAAGAGAGGACTCCTCCTTGTCCTTTGAAGATTGAAATGGAGCTTTGAAGAACAAGAGAAGACACCATCAAAGGTGATTCTCGGTTACACACAAAAACAAGAGGAATTGTTGTTCTTCTTTGATTTTCCTTACCTTGAAGCAAAGGAGAATAACATGGCATGAAAATATGAGCTCAAGCTCCTTCAATGGTGAATCTACATGGCACCGAAATGGAGTTCTTGAAGATTTGAAAAGATAGAAGTGTAGAGCTTGATCTAACTAAGACAAATATGGTCTTAGAATTTGATTTGGAGCATGGAGTTGGATTTGGCAAGGAAATGAAGATGGAGAAGAGAGGTTACTATAGGCCCATCGTTTTGAAGAAGAGAGGAGAGGATGAAGACGGTGGGAACAAGGAGAAAAGAAGAGAATGAGGTGAGAGGTCTACCTTTGAAGATATTTATGTTATAAAGTAATTTTCTTCTTTTTACTTACTTTTCCTTCTTTTCTTGAATTGATTTGCAAATGGTGGTGACTCACCTTGCAAAAACTGGCCCCCTTATATTACTTAGGGGTGTTTTGGTCTTTGTTGACCAATTAACTTACTTATATTGACTTATGTCATAAACTTGCATATTTTAGATACTATTCACAAACTAAGGCACATATTTGTGAAATTTTTATTTCCCATTGATTTAGACCTCCAAATGTGATACTAAGTAGTACACATGTTAATTAAAGAGTAATGATGGACATTTAGCCATTCAAACTCATTTACAAGACAATTTTTCAAAAATGTGCTTTAAGACTCCTTAAAGCACATTTTGTGTTTTAACTTGTTTTCAAGCTTGGTTTTATTTAGTAATTGATTTAATATGTTCATTAACATATTTATAAGGTATAGGTATGACCTTTAGGTCTTATACAAATTTATCCAAAGCTTAGAGCACATTTTTGCCCATATTGACTTTAAGGCATTTATTTGTGTTTTGTTCGGTTTAATTGTCTACCAAGGTTTCCTAAGGACTTAATTAGCCTTATATAATCATAATTGGATATTATTAAGTCTTGTTAGGCTCTTTGGGTCCTAACCAAGTTCACTTCCAAGCTTAGAGCATGTTTTTGCTCAAACTGTGTCTTAGTGTTTTATTGTGTTTTACTATGGTTTAAATTGTTCTTGATGTTTCTAAGGCACTTTTTAGCCTTTATATACCATATTTTAACATTTAAACAACATATCAAGGTTTGGGGTATTTCACATGCCCTTGCCCGATGCATCACAATACACCTCAAATCCCTCTGTGCCCTTTGGAAGTGTGAGAATTGGCGCTGAGGGCAATGAGTCTTTTAGGCTCTGGAAGGATACCTCGCACTCATTTGTCCATACAAATGGTGCATATTTCTTCATCAATGACGTCATGGGCTTACCGACTTTTGAGAAGTCCTTTACAAACCTCCGGTAATAACTGGCTAAACCAAGAAAGCTCCGGATGTCGGTAACAGTCTTAGGTCTAGGCCATGATCGCACTGCTTCGATTTTGGATGGATCTACTGAAATACCCGCGCTCGAGATGACATGACCGAGGAAGATACCTGATCTAGCCAAAACTCACATTTGGAGAACTTCGCATACAGCTGGTTCTCGCAGTGTCTCCAGTACTCTTCTCAAGTGGTTTTCGTGCTCTTCTGCTGACTTCGAATACACAAGGATGTCGTCGATGAATACTACTACTGAAGTGTCCAGCTGATCATTGAATAATCGATTCATTAGGTCCATGAATTTGGCTGGTGCGTTAGACAAACTGAATGTCATCACCATGAATTCGTCGTGGCCATATCTTGTTCGGAATGCTGTTTTCTCGATATCTTGTTCTTTGATAGCGATTTGGTGGTATCCGGGTCGGAGATCAATCTTAGAAAAGACCGAAGCTCCCTTCAACTGATCGAACAGGTCATCGATGCGTGGCAATGGATATTTGTTCTTTACTGTGACCGCATTTAATTCACGGTAGTCAATGCAGAGGCGGAGACTACCGTCCTTCTTCTTGACAAAGAGGACCGGTGCTCCCCAGGGTGATACGCTCGGGCGTATAAACCCTTTGTCGAGTAGTTCACGTAGTTGCTCATTCAACTCTGTCATTGCTGCTGGTGCCATACGGTATGGTGCCCTAGCAATGGGACCAGTACCAGGTATAAGGTCAATTTCGAACTCAACTGCCCTCTGTGGTGGCATACCAGGTAGCTCTTTCGGAAATACATCAGGGATTCTGAGACTACTGCTACATCATCACTGAATTCTAGATCTCTCTCCAGATCTTGCACATGGCATAAATACACTTCATGTCCTTTTCTGAGCTCCCGATACATTGCCATAGCGGAGATGACTGTAGTTGAAGGCTCTCTCGGTCTCTGGCGGTATGAAACAGTGACCCTAGATAGACTCTTGAGCAGCAAGCGATGCTCGGCGCATAGGATTCTCCCCTTGTGCCGCTCCAACCAGTTCATTCCAATTATCAGGTCGAATCCCAACCCGTTGAATTCAATGAAGGAGATGGGAAACGCTTCGCCTTTGATTTGAATTGTGGTGGTGTGGTAGTACTTAGTACACTTTACTCGCTCCTTCGACGGGAGAGTAACCAAGAAATTTGGTAGCTCATCTGCGTCTAGCCCCAACCTTGTAGCGAATGATGGCGATACATAGGTGTGAGAGGCGCCGGAGTCAAATAATACTGAGGCTTTGATGCCATTTACTAGGAATGTTCCCGTTAGAATGGTGCCGCTTTTGCCGGCTTGCTCTTTGGTGAGGTTACTCAGGTTACCTTCGGTACCGAGTCCACAACCTATTAATTCACAAGATGATAAGTAACGATGGTGGAACGCAAGTGGAATTTAATAACCAACACTGCTTTTATTGAATAACCAACCATCATACATAATGTGTCCCTAATACACGTTACTACTGCATTACATGCTACTACAAGGTTAATACTTTCTAAAGGTAAGGTTCAGGCGTCCTGGTTTCATGTGTGTGGCATTAATTATTGCCGGTGGTGCCGTGTTCAACTTGATCTTTTGGATCCCGTGATACAACAACCTTGATTTTCCACCCATGATTAGGACATCTCCTGATCTCAATACCAATTTCTCTGTGAGGTCCACACGCTTCTGCTCGCTATACAAGAATACGGCGTCATCACCAATGGACCAAGACACTACGGGCACTCCTAATTCATGAGATTCCGCTGTCTCATCCTTATCTTGGTGTAAGCCAAGTCGTCCTTCTTTCTCATAGAAGTTGATGATACATAGGTCTGCTTCAAGTGTAGGGATTGGTTCACCTTCACATTGTTGTGCAATTTCTACAGCTTGTGTGACAAGCATTTAGAATTCAGGGGGTATTGCTGGAGGTGTGGCTCTCGTCTCCTGCTCGCGTCGTTTGGTATGCCTTGGTATAAGGATTCCAATCCTTTCCCAAGCACATCATTTTCAGCTTCATTGTAGCTCCACCGGGGAATTCGGGTGTATAAAATCCTCCTGGACCCATTCCTAACTCGTTGCAATCGTCGGATGATTGAAACTTGTGCTTCGGGTGTCAGGTATCCTTTTAATAAGATCATACCTGGGAGGATGACCTGACACTGATTGTTGTCGAAGTAGTGAGTGGCGATGTCGGTCTCTTCTTCTTGGTGAGTTCGAAGGTATTGGGTAACAGATAAGGAACTTCCCTAAGGTGGTAAATTGTATCTAGTGTGAGTTCTAGGCTTACTAATTCATTTCATGCTCAAAACATACTTCCATGTTACTTACTCATACTCGTTTTCATACTTCAAGTACTTACGCATTCATGCTACCATTCATATGATTACTTCGTTACTTAAACATGCTCTTCAAGGATTAAAGGTTACGGTAGTTACCTGGGCCGGACTTAGTCCCGGTCCCGTCACGGTCTATGATGTGTAAGGCCGGCTGCCTCTGCGGTGCGCCCTTCTACGGACCTCGGGACCCCTGCCCCTGTGAGGTGTGCTGGGCATGAGCATCGCCAGATGTAACCTCCTTGCCCTCACGCTGCTTGTAGCCCTGGTAGTTGCCCTTGGGCTTAGAGTTCTCTGGGCATGCATTAGCACGGTGCCCCGGTTTCTGGCAAGTGTAGCAGCTGATCTCCCTTCCTTGGCAATCTGTGCCAGGATGATCCTTGTTGCAGTTTCGGTATATGTAGCTGCGGCCATCAGTTTGGTTGTTGCCTTGGCCAAATCCAGAACTATAGCTTCCAAGTTAGCAAGGTTCTGTATACTAACAATGCTCTACATATACATACTAATTCACAAGTGTACTAATTCGGTTTTGGGTTCTTACCCTTGTAGGGCTGAGACCTCAGTGGCTTCGCTGCCATTGGTGTAGTGTAGGCAAGCTAAAATGGCTCAGCTGCCTTGCCCTTCTCAGCATGGGCACTGCCGTCTCCAGAGGTGTTCTTATGGTGGGAATGGCTTCCCCTTCTTCTTCTTCCAAGGTCTGGCTTGGTTTTGGTCGTCGGAGGTGTTACCCTTGCCGCTCACCTTGCACTTTAGCGCTTGCTCCTCATCTCTTAGCTGGCAGGTGATCTCAACTCGAGATGCAGCGTGGTAACACTCCTGAATTACTTAGGCATTAGGTCACACTTACATACGGGAGTACTAATTCACATTACTCATGGCTTTTAAGGGTTCAACGATGTTTACCTGAAGGGAGGTAAACCGTATGAAGCCCATGCCATACCGGAGTCGATGGCTCAATCCGCTGTAGAAGCGGTCGACCAAGACTTGGCCGGTATACCCAAGGTCGGGTAGAAGTCTGAGAAGAGAGGTGAAGGTGCGGTAATATTCATCAACCCGTCATCTTCTCGGTCATTTTCAGGGCATCGAGCTCAAGCCGTTTCTTGGTCTTGACATGCTCGAGATAGTACTTAGATCGGAGGAGAGAGGTGAATGCTTCCCAACCGAATGCAGGGTCGGCTACGTGCTCGGCCTTAACAAGCTTTCACCAGTCCATAGCTGTGTCTTTGAGGTAGTACGCAGCTATCCACACTCGAACTCCAGCGGGAGTCTCAAGTGTCTCGAATGCCGTCTCCATCTCGGAGAGGTAGCCCTCGAGCTTGGCAGGATCGCTCTCGCCTCTAAAGCATGGAGGTCAAAGGTCGGCGACGGCCTTTACCCAATTGGTTTCACGGGGTTGAGGCGGGTCGGGCTGTTGCTATTGTTGCTGCTTCTGGTTTTGCTGGGTTTGTTGTGCTACATTGATTACTTGCGGTAGCATCTGTGCTACCGTGGCGGCGACGATCTCAGCTATCGTCTGCGCGCCCGGTCCATTAGATGTCTCTCATCTAGGTCGGCCTCGACCTCGTCCTGATATCTGAACAAGTGTGGATTACATTAGATACGGTGAAACTATGACCACACGGTCTTGATTCAAGCAATGGTATCGTCTTTGCAGACGTAAAGGGTATCCGTTATTGCTAACGGTAATTCCTAGTTAGGTTTCTAATTCTCCGTTGTAACACGGTTTTATAACCTAACTCGGTAATCACTACACTCGGTATTCTAATCATCAGAGCGAGACTTCGCTCTGATACCACTTTTTGTAACACCCCAACCGTTAATCCTTCCATTATCCTCTATCATTTCCATAATTACCTTACTCGCAGCGGAATACTTACTTACTTACTCCCGACGGGTGATACAACGCCGTTAGTCGTCCAGACTAACAAGGCTACTACTGCTTATAGCAACGGTCTGACGATTAGAATTACCGAATCCATACTACTTAATTACAATACCAAATACTTACTTACAATTGATTACCGAGTATCCAATTATACGAATTACATCCCAATACTACTTCCCAAAAATTAAGAGTTTGTACATTTACTCATTTCTATCCAATCACAATTCATTATCCAAAAAGGTGTACCACATGGTACACCGGCTACTCAAAAAGGCCTTAGTCGTGTACGACTCGGTACACCATTTCAATCTTACTAACTATCCAAAAAGAATTCAGCAAGGTCCTTACTCGACCATCACGCCTCGCGGGTACCTGTAGAATAAAACATTCCCCCTAGGGGGTCAGCTTACGCTGAATATGATAACCGCATACCCCGCGTTCTAGCGAGGGTACGCCAACTATTTGGTCGAGTACATGCGGTTCGTTTCATTCATACATACATACATACATGCTTTATGCAATACAATTCAATACATTCCATACACAAGGCATTCATTCATTCAATACATGCAAGGAAGACATTACAAGTCAACCGTTCTTACTTACCGAATACTCACCGCATTACGGAGATACAATTCTCCATTCCATACAGAAGTCATGTTAGCTTCATTACACACCCGGGTTAATCAGGTGTTCAATACTTCTTACTCAAGGTCAAGGACTTACAATAGTCAAGACCGATCCACATACAATACTTACTTCTTACATATTTTTACTCCAGTTAAGTCTGTATGACCTCCGGGCAGGGATTACTACATCCCACCACCGGGCTTTAGGGTGGCCCACTAATCCAGGATGCTACCCATTCAAGGGATTTGGTCCATGGAAAAGATTACAGCCAGGATTCGGATCCAACCTCTTGTGTTTCCTTATCCTCACGCGTGGCCGAAACTATATCGGACTTCTACTCATTCCATTTTACTCATTACTCAAGTTAGGAGTTAGAATGTTAGGAATTAGTAGAAGTCAATACTCCTTTCCCATACATCAATACAATACACAAATACTCATCATGTACACATACACTTCATTCTCATTCATTCATTTCATGAATTATACAAAGTAATTGTTCAAGAAAATCCAATAGAACAAAATAGTTCAAACACATTTATGTGCAATATAAGTCCGATTCGTGCATTTATCTTGTTGGTGATCACATTAGCACACAAATCGGGATAACCAAGTTAGGATACAGGGCATGATGAAATCATACCGTTCACCGTCGTTTTCATACTACCGGGTCCTTTGATGATCAACTATTTGATTCCTATACATACATGAAGTAGTATGATCAATGATCTATTATTGATCTAACTTACTCCTTCATTGATACTTTCAATGTATACTTTCTACTTCATTACCTTCTTACTTGATTATAAAACCATTCTTTTCTCATTACCTCTTATTCTTGCTTTCTTACTACTCATGTACTTACTTTCTTACCTTTACTACTTCATTGATAGTGTGCTACTACATATATATGCATATATGTATATGGGCATATATATATAAATATATATACATATGATTACTATAATCATATAATAAAAATATATATATATATTTTTTTTGACTTGACCGAACTTGCAAGTCCGGTCGCAAGTCCGGTCGATTCCAGTAGCTCACATTACGGGAAAATCTTCTGGTCCGACCGGACTTGCTTGTCCGGTCGCAAGTCCGGTCTATTCCAGAAGGTTTCAGACGGGAATTTTTTCTGGTCCCGACCGAACTTGCATGTCCGGTCGCAAGTCCGGTCTATTCCAGAAGGTTTCAGACGGGATATTTTTCTGGTCCGACCGAACTTGCATGTCCGAGTCGCAAGTCCGGTCTATTCGAGAAGGTTTCAGATGGGAAATTTTTCTGGTCCGACCGAACTTGCATGTCCGGTCGCAAGTCTGGTCCATTCCAGAAGGCTCCCGTCTTGGTGATTCTGGGCTCGACCGAACTTGCAAGTCCGGTCGCAAGTCCGGTCCGGCCCAGTACTTCAGTTTAAAAATCTGTTTTTCAGTTGGTTTTCTTTACCCATTGTTTCCCTAATCTTTACCAATACATTCCCACATGATTTAGCACGAATTAAGCCCTCTAAATCACCTTGGTTCATCCACCAAACTTACTACTCAATTCCTACATTCACTTACACATTTTTCCTTACTTCTTCTCAACACTTATACTAGTTTCCATTTCACTTATTGCTACAGATTTTTGTTTTCCTTCTTATGCTACAGATTTTTCCTCCCTCAACTCTTATACCACTCCAATACTCCCTCAATTAATGCCACTCTTACATCCTAAATAAATCATTAATCCACATCCTAGCTCCTCCTCCCACTTACAAGCTCTCTTTCCCAAATCTGTCCAAAAATACTAAACTCCCCTATTTTAAACTCTCCAAATGCACCTAGTTACTACCTAGGTTTGTTCCTCTTCTTAAGCACTTAAAATCCCAATTCCTGCATAAAATTTGACATAGTCTCCCCCTGTAATTCTTACTTTGCCTCAACTCTATTTTCAGCTCATATTGCTCATTTTTTCACAACCTGTTCATTCATTACATTATACTCACATAATAAACTCCACAACACACATTAAAATTCCTGCACACATACATATACTACCCAAGGTTTACCCAAGCTTTTTAAACATTCTTTACAAGTTCAAAAACCGATTGATTCTCTTCTCCATTACACTACTACATTACTACTACTCATTCCTCAAATACATTACTCATTTTACTACTCAAAACTGTTACATTGCACCATACCAAACTAATTCAAGGCAAGAGTAATTACCTTGTTTTACTAGTCTTTCTTTCTTCCTTTCCCTTCTCTTCCTTTCTTCTCCTTGTTCTCGGTTTTGAATGGGGTTCACACTCAAGTTCTACAACCCATATCAATACACAATACCATTTAAATACTACCCTAAATTAACCTAAAGCTTAAAGCATAGTTTTAGGGTTTAAGAAAAACTATTACCTTCCAACCAATGAGTGAGGTCCTTGGTTAGCAAGAGAACAAGATTCCTAGCCCAAATAAGAAGTCAAAATCGGCTGGAGCAAGAAGAACCAAGAGTTCAAAATCTGAAAATCTTATAATGCAAACAAGGGCTAGAAATGATGGATTTTCGAATTTCTTTTTACCTCAAGATGATAAGGAGGTGAAGGTGCTTCTAATGGTGGACTTGAATCTTCAAATGGGGAACACCCATGAAAACGAAAATGAAGCTTTTGGATTTTTGAAAGGAGGAAAGTGTTCTCCTTTGCAAGGGGGTTACAATGGTATACTTTTTATTGAGTTTGGAGAAGATTTGAGTGCTCAAAGAGAGGAGAGAAGGAGAGGGCTGTAGGGAGCTTCTTCAAATCGCCATGTCCATTGCATGAGGAAGAAGAGAATGGAGAAAATAGAGATGAGGGGGAAAAAACGTGAGAGGAAGAGGGGAAGTAGGAGAAAGAGTAAATAAAGTGGGGGGTTACTTTATTTGTTTTGTCTTTAGCAAATAAGGAAGAGGTTAAGAGAGTGAGGGAGGGGGAGCTGCGGCCCACTCACACACACACACACACACTCACATTTTTATTTTTATTTGCAAAGTGGACACACTAACTTTGTTTATTTGTACTCTTACCCCACAACTTCCCGGTTGTTACAGTTTTTACTAACCGGAACCCGTTTTCTGGAATTTTCTCGTTTAATTAATTTTATTGGTTCTAAAGCTCCACTAATATTTATTAGTGACTATTTAGTGGAACAAAATTGTTACGAGTCTATTTGACCCGCTTAAAGTCGTGTTTCCCGGTTTCCTCAAAAAACGCGCTTTAAGGTTCATTTATACTTTTAACCCATTTTAAAGGTCCGTTTCCTTCGGGATTTGTTCCCTCATATTTATTTAAGTGTAATTAAGCCTTTTAAATTATAATTAGCCTAATTAATCACTGTTTTTAATTACGGGGTATTTCACATCCAACCCCGATGTGATCAAATCAATCTTAAACTATCCTTCCACCCCAATTTGTGTCCGGCTTCCTTGATCTCATGAAAATCAAGTTTCACCTCCCACTTCAATTTCAAGCATCAAATAATTCACTCATTTCCAATTTTCTATCTTTTTTATCATTCTAATCATAATCATTACATCTCCAAGGGATAGAACTCCGTCTATCAGTTATCTCCATTCGCTTTTAATCAAGTTACCTAGGGAATCTAATTCTCACTAGGTTCTATGTCGGTTTCTTACCTCTTTATATATCACAATACTGTATATATATGTATATATTTATCAAAATACAATACACGGTTTACAATTAGTATTATATGAACATATACTGTCGGGGGTTTTAGTTCCCTGGGAGTTTCTCTACTCCAAAACACCTGTATTCTCAAACAACAGTTAACAGAGTAAACACACTTATCACAATGGTATTCACATCTTTGTGCAAAATTACCACAATTAAACCATGAATGAATGCGTATGTTTATGTAACACCGCACCAATCATCCAAACAAATTATTTCTGTGCTATGCACCACATAGTTCACGTACACTTGTACGGTAAAACACACTAAGCGGTTTTACGCTCTACCCCCCTTTAAAGGGATTACGCCCACGAAATCAATCACTGAACATTGGTTTAAAATGTTCTACATCGTGAAGTGTTTTATCTTCCACACGGTCTATTATACACTGTGTTCTAGTTAGAGGATCTTAACCATATTAGCGGTTTAGTCCCTAAACAAAGAATTCTCATTGGAGTTTATTTAACTCATAACCGGTTTCGGTTCTGGCCTGTGAGGCTTCTAGGCGTTAACAATTAGCCATTTATCCGTTTAACAATGCATATTCGATAATTGAAGCATGGGTTCACTGGCCTCTGCTGCGCAATTGACAACTTTAGAGCTTAGTTTGCCCCATTCGTTATTGTTACTGTATTGTACATCTCCCATTTATCACCTTTATCTTGGTAATAATGTTTCTCAACCGACGCGTGGTATCTCTTACTGTGAGCAAATTCGGTGAGTTACAAACATCCTATTCACTTCCATGATTATTTACTGTGTATTCTGCTATGTATTTCACAATGATTGACTTGATTCCTGTCTGTTGAGGTTGCGCTATTACCTAATGTGTAGTGCTGTCTCGGTTATTTCCCACACTTGAGGTATAGTCCATACCAATATTTGGTATTCGGTGTTACTGCAGTCACTCATCCCTATCATGCCTCCTCATTTGGTTTTGTACAAGTATCATTTCATTGGTGCGACGTTGCATTTTCTATGCATCGGTCATTATCGCGTTATAAGTCTCTTTCTACTTCTACCACAATTAACATTTTCCCCAAATTCCTAGCTATCTCACTCGACCATTACTGTGCAAGTGCAATACCAAAACACTCAGTCATACAGAGTGCAGAGGCGTAAACTCTTGGCAGTAAATCTCTTATGCGATTGCAATAGGAATGAACATTGTTCCTTGTTGTCCGGTCTGTCTACCATCTTTATCCATCAACTCCATATTATTGTGTGATTTAATCACATGTATTGGTCTCTCGTTGCGCACCATTTTCTTACTCATTGTACAACACTAACTTACATGGCATCCACTGTCATATTAGCTTCCGCACATGTGCTTCATCATTCGTGTTATGGTTCGTCATTCATTTGGATGACTACTGAATAAACTATTTCTGAGTCTTTATGCTCCTTGAGCGTTGCTCCCTCGGTGCTTCACATTATACACACATGCTACTAAACTAACTGCTCTCCTGCAATACAACATGGTCAATCCTTAACATATTTCTTGAACTTGATTCACATAACTACCGCTTCCGCGGTTTCACAATATCGAGAGGTATCCCCACTCTTCAAGCAGTGGTTTGTACTCCGCTCTATTTACTTGTACAACATAAACTTCTGTAATCGATCAATTTACATAACACATTTTGTGTGTGGCTTATAAGCCTTGCTGCATCGACCTCTGCTCATTGTAGGCTATTCACACACATTAACTTCTCTGTACAACATTACATGGTTTGGAGGTTGTATTGGGCTCCATGACAAGGTCGTGCATCATGTTTCCTTTCATGGGATGCCCCTTAGGAATGTCCGTCTGCCTCCTGACGACTTTATTTTACTGAGTGTAAGTTTCAACCCTTGTGTTTCTGTCACGTTATTTCGTTCAACTATTGTTGATCCAAACACCCTTCAAGGATTGCTCCTGGGTGTGATAAGTTATGCCATTACATCTGGCTTGTACTTGTGCATGTTTAGTTAACTACTTCGCTTTGAGTTCTTGGCTGGGTTTAATATCCTTTCCAGTGAGATCGATATCCTCTAATAGTCTAAGTAACCATTCCGGGAGTTTCATCCCGTTCATTGCATATTAACGTGTCCACATTAGGCATCCGCCTTGTCATGTATAGACGGGTCATCGTGCCAGCTATCATGTTTTATCCCTCGGGATTCTTAAGACATATGCGATGTCTTTACATAACAGTCAGTGCACTTCATACTTCTAACTCTTAAACGTTTCCTTGAATGAATTCACTAATTCCTTTAGTCGTGTTAACTTAACTGGGTTCCTTTAATTCGAGTTAATCCTTCGCTCTTGTCTGACTTTTGCTGCTGACTGTAGTATGGAGTTGACTACTTCTCGTGTTCCCGACTCTACTCGTATACATATGTGGGGTACCCTACTGATACATTGATACTTACCCAACTAACCCATAAGTAGGTATGTCAGGCCCACATGCTCCTATCGGAGTGCCGTCGTCCCACATTTCATTTTTGTAAGCTCGTAGTTCCGTCACACGCCTAGGTGAAGTATTCTGTTGTCAACTCCCTTATATCATCTTGTGATAATATGCATTCCGTGCTTCCCAAACTTAATCAAGGGAAAGTCTATCCACTGTTGTATTTCTATGAACTCAATCCATTTCCTCAGGTTGCTACCCTGGGTTTACCGGTATTCGTCTGGTTGCTCAAAAGTGAACTGGGTGTGACTTACCTACCAGTGGCGCTGAGGCCGGTGTAGGTCTTCTGGTTCGGTTTAAAAGAAGGTTAGAAATAAGTATTGGTTGAAAGAAATTTGGTTTTGAAAAAAGAAAAGAGTTTGAAATAAATCCAAGTTTGTAAGAAATTTTTTTTTGTGGTTTCACAACGTCTTTTGCCTTAACCAAGTCTAGCTTTTTGCTTACTGGTGTATTTCCAATTTTTAAGGTTAGACTGTTAAGCCCTCCCACAGTTATGATGATCTCAGTTAACTTCATGGTACTTTGCTAAGTACTTTATAGTTGTTAAAAATTTCCCCGAATAGCCCTGTTATAGCAGCACTTGCCATGCAAGTGCGCCATGTTAACTGGCTATTGGCTCAACACATACCAGTTGCGGAATTTCTTTTACCCGCACTGTCACGGTGGCCTTGTCGGCCCTTACTTTGATGCTCTAATTTAGTGATCAATCTTCTGCACAACTCTTCATTGGTCTTGACACGGTAATCATTAACTAGGGTGTTTCCCATTCTTGGAGTCCCCTTTTACTTAGTATTATATCTTCTTCGTAGCCCGTTCCACGCATTTGTCATGGTTACTGAGACTGTCTCTTGTTTGGGTACTACATTGTAGTTCCTTAATCGGTTGGTATACCGTTGGCAACATTATTTAGTAATCGTGGTCCCATAGACACGCGTCTCGAGTTCCATTACTTCACTTCTTGCCTGTAGCACGGTTAGTGCACTGAAGCTGGTTGTTCTCGACTGCTCGGCATGTCGACCCAGGTTTCTGGAAATTCCACTCTCCTATGCATAGGATTCTTCATTCCTCTCTATTAAATGCGGTTAACGTTGTTTAGACGGAAACCGTCTCCGGGATCCTCACTTTTTGGAATCTACCGTATGACAGATTCTCCGTACTTACAGAGGTACTTAATAACAGCCAGATCGGGTATCCCCGAGTAAGAGAGGACTTTCATCTCTCTGGCGTTGTTTCCTGAGTTATAAAACAGGGTTTGTGGAGGGCGGGGGATAGATATTGTAGGTCTCTAGTACACACTGGTAATTCCTAACTAGCGTATCTCTCACGCTATCACTTAACCCTTAACACAAGTACTATAATCCTAACTCGGTACTTCCTAAAGCTCGGTTATTTCGAGTCATCAGAGCGATACTTCGCTCTGATACCACTTTTGTAACACCCCAACTAACAACATCACACTTAACAACAACTGCAGGAAAACTTAACTCATCACATTACTTAACTCATTGGTGTTAACGCCGTTAACCACCCACGTGGCTAACAAGGCTAATACATATACACTATGCAGGTCTGATGGACCAGATTCCCGAGCAACTACATAGTACAAAACTCTCCCATTTCCAACGAACATTATACATTTACATTCCAACTGTACCGAGTATTTACAAACTGATGCCGACAACAATTTCGGTCTTACTACACCTACAATACATACTCAATCAATTAAACTACCCATGTGAAAACAATACCCTATCCTACTCTCGAACGGCTTCCAGCACCTTGTACCTGAAAAATAAAGAGGAAAGGGTGGCCCCCCAGGGGCTCAGCACAATGCTGGTATGGTAATCGTGCAGCCCGCATACTACGGGCCACGCACACACTAATTGTCGTCTAAGCATGCGGTTGATTTATTTAAATCATGCATGAGAAACTATAAACACATAACACATGCATACCCACAACAATGGGGTTCAACAAATCAATCAACACAACAAAACCCGTTAGCTCACTCATTTTGTTCCTTAACCCGAGGGTTTCTTCTCTTATGGAGCTATTTCCTTAATAGACGACACTTACCCACTAATCGGGTCATAATTAAATTTCTCTTATAACTAAGTGGGATTGATACCCATGAGCCACATGCTCACATAACAACTCATATCACGCTTTAACGTACATACAACATAACTTAGAGAGGGTCACGTGAGGACACGTACCCCGAAATGAGTTAGTAAACTCTTTGGAGCCTAGAGAATCTTTTTATTCATGCTAAGCTCTTTATACAATAAAACTAATTGTTCTACATAGAGAACATAAATTTACTTAAGATGCGTCGGATTAACATAGTTCCGAACACACCGTACATATTAACTTTAATGAGATGTGTCGGTCTCAATATAGTACAAAAACACACCGTACATAACCCTCTAGTCCCGAACAATAGTCGAGGATGATAAGCCTTGGTTAAGTTTACCGATGATTGTAATCCAAGAAGGAAAAACCACCATAACATAACTTAACAAGGGCAAGGTAAGGCAAATATGGATACCACTCCCAACAACGCGCGACCAGAACGACCGGGATTCCTCACCCCCCATTAATATATATATAAACTTAGTTAAGAGTTCCATTATGGAACCTATCACATCCACACACCATATGGTGTTACAACCGGGTTAAACACACAAGGGAGGTAAACATACTTACACGCACAAACAACACAACAACTAACTCACGCATAGCCGTGGTTAGAACGTTCCCATGGTTTGGGTCGTTAAATCCGAATACCGCTCTTAAGTGATCCTAGATTTGGTTAGCTAAGGTTCAACACTTCCAAGGTTTTACGGTATTGGAGTTAAACATGCCACATTAATGAATTACTATAAAAATCATTTCATGCTTATTCTTGCAAGGTGGCAAACATTCAGAAAAAACACATTGGCATACAAGCGGTGTAATCCGGTAGTACACAGGTTGCAAGAAAACCATTACTGTCACCACGGTACACTATATTGTGTCCTCCTAGGTTCCTCGAATAATTCTCGAACAACTGGGTCGGAAACCAGTTAACTAGTTAAATAACTTCACATTTTTAACTTGTTTTACTTTCACATTTTACTACAACTTTTCACCCACTTAATTGTCATTATAACTCACCTAACATGCCTTTAAACAACCTTATAACATCATTACATACGAATCCCCATCATTAGAAGCCTTAAAAAAAATTTATATATAGTGGTGACTGACCGACCTTGTAGGGTAGGTCCATCCAAGGTCGGTCGGAACCAGAAACATTCCCCGTCTACAAAATTTTAGCCCGACCGACCTTGCCAAGGTTGGTCCTAAGGTAGGTCGTCGAAGTCAGAAAGCTTCCTGGAGGGTATTCTGGCCCGACCTACCTTGCCAAGGTCGGTCCTAAGGTAGGTCGAAACCAGAAACTTGTTTTTAAGTGCCTATTTCACTCCAAATTCACCCAAATCTTTTCCTAAGCATTGCACATGTTTTCCCACATGTTTTAACATCTTTTGGCACCCAAAAACCCTCTCTTATCATCCCAAATACTCCTTAAACATTTACTCAAATTTGTACTAAATCCTTAACACTTATAACATTTTGCCTTACACTTGTAACTTGTAATCTTGCCTAAAACTTCCACTAACCAAAGTGTTCTTCCACAACAAGATAACCCCTCCTAAAGCATCTTTTTGCATCACACTCATCCCCTTTACACACACTCCTCAAGTTTCCCACAAGTTCAAAATTAATCCTTCATAAGGCATTTTACCTCTTTGTTACCAAGTTTGCACAAGACTTACCACATCTCCACCATGACCTTGGTGTATCTAGAAATCATCCATTAGTTCTCTAAATCTCCAAGACTATGCCAAGGCATCTTAACACTTAAGAACACCATAATTCACTTTTTTTCACCATCTTAACATTAACAATTTCTTGTACCTTCTAGGTCATAAAATCTCATTACAACACATAAACTCCTTTGTTTATCAACTAAATTTTGCCATAGCTTCTCTTAAACACATCATTACACACAAAACATATTGTTTTTCATCCTTTACCATCAAAGACATTCATCTTCACAAGGAATGTTCTTTACACACAACTAAACCTTTAAATTACACTACATCACAATACAGTGCATAAACTTAAATTGCTTGGCACTTAGGCTCTTAAATAACATGGCTCTTAGGCCCTTAAATTGCATTAATCTTAAACACTGAATTTCCACATTTAAATGCCTTCAACCTGCAATTACACACAACAAGGCTCCCATTGCAATAGAGGCCTATTCTTGTAATTCACCTTGTGATTGTTTTACTAGCTCAAATTGCCATTTGCTCCTTAGTCACAAGTTATCAAATATGATTATGTTCTTTCTCCTAGGTTTTATATCCCTTACTTAGAGTAAACTCTAAGCTACACTTAGTACATATCTAAACCCATCCCTTAAACAATAAACCACCTTAAGGTAAGTCATTTACATTGTTTTTGCAAGCTTTCCTCACATTCCTCCTTGAATTTTCTTGCTTGATTTTCGGCAAGCCCCTTTAATTCCTTTGTCAATGTTCTAACCAATATACAATTACTCCAATGAGTACTAAGGAATGCACTAAAACCTAAGGAATCATTCTAGGTTAAAAATAGTGCTTTAAGATATTAAAATGGATAATTACCTTTGAAGTCTTAGGATAGACTTGTGTATGAATCAAGGAGGACCTCCACTAGTCTTTGGAGATTAAAACAAGCTAGTTCAAGGAGTAAAAACAAGACTCCATGAGAAGACTATTTTCGGTAATGCACAAAAGTGAAAGAAACTTAGTTTTTCTTTCATTTTTCTTACCTTGAATGAGAGAAGAAGCAAAAGAGCTCTTCAAACAGAACTTTCCCCCTTCAATGGAGTTTCTCCATGGCATCAAACATGGGCTTTTGAAATTTTGAAAAGAGAGGATGAAAGGCCTTGACTCAACTAAGATAAATATGTGCTTAGTTTTTGATTTAGAGCAATATTGAACATTTGGTGAGCAAATGAAGTTGGAGAAGAGAGGTGCTGCAGAAAGAACAAGATTGGTTGGGAGAAGGGAGAAAGATGACGGTGGGAACAAGAGAGAATGAAGAAAGGAGGTGAGAGGTAAGCTTTTGTTAAGATATTTGACTTATGAAGGTAAATAGTAACTTTACTTTATTTCTTTTCTTTTCTTTTGTTGGCTGGCTAGGTTGGTGACTCACCACCACTAAAACCGTGCCCCCTTCATTCTATAAGATATTTATGGTCTTTGTTGACCATTTAACTAATCAAAGTTGACTTAAGTCAAAACTAGCACTATTTGAGCACTATTCACAAATTAAGGCACATAATTGTGAAATTTTGGGTTCCCATTGATTTAGACTTTGTAATGTGATACTAAGTAGTACACATGTAGATTAAAGAGTAATGATGGACATTTAGCCACTCAAAACTCATTCCAAGACAATTTTTCAAAAATGTGCTTTAAGGCTTTTTAAAGCACATTTTGTGTTTTAACTTGTTTTCAAGCTTGGTTTTCTTTAGGAATTGATTTAACATGTTCATTAGCATTTAATAAGGTCTAGGAATGACCTTTAGGTCTTATACAAGGTTACACCAAGTCTAGGACAAGTATTTGCCTAAATTGACTTTATGGTGTCTTCTTGTGTTCTCTTTGGTTTAATTGTGTACCAATGTTTCCAAAGGACTTAATTAGTCTTATCAAGTCATAATAGCATGTTATCAAGTCTTGGTAGGCTCTTTGGGTCCTAGCCATGTTCATTCCAAGGTTAGAGCATGTTTTGCTCAAACTATCTTAATGGTACTTATTGTCTTTACTATGGTTTAAATTGTCACTAATGTTTCTAAGGCACTTTTTAGCCTTAATATACCATAGTCTAGCATTTAAACAACATATCAAGGTTTGGGGTATTTCAGTTTGTCACATTATTTAATGTGAATGTCCTTTCTTATATTAATTCATCTAAATCCCATAATACCACATAATTGTTATAACATTTATAACATTATAGACCATAGTCTAAAATTCATTTTCCAACCTTAATATTTTTTGTACAACACTAAACTTTCCTTTAATTTCATTTTAACCCATAACATTATGTAATGTTTATACCATATACTAATATCATATAATATGATATTTTTATTTCTTAACTTATAACCTATAGTTTTATATGTATTTCAAAAAAAAAACCTATAGTTTTTATACAAAACTATTTTTAATGCCGCATAGGCATCCATATTAAAACCTTATTCTTTTCCATAACCCATAGTTTTATTTATATACACAATCACCCATAATTTATACCATGTTATATATACCATATAATATACATTTTTAACTTATAAAAAGGTATAACCTATAGTTATTTTATCAAAATAACCGAACAGACCATGCTGTTTTAAATTGATTTCCAACCCCTTAACTTTCCAAATTTACAATTTGACCACATATGTAATGTTATGTTATATATATCATATATTATAACATTTTAAACCTTAATATTAATATAACCTATAGTTATATATCTTTTAAATATCCGAACAGACCCTACATCTGTTCTAAATTATTTTTCAACCCACCAACTTTCTATAACTACACTTTGACCCACTTATAACATATAGTTTTATAATATCATTAAAACTATATATTATACACATATCTTATTAAATACTCTTATATTATTCCCAAAAATCACCAAATTCCACCCAAGGGTATAATTACCATTACTAACCCATATACTCTCGGAATTTACATTTCCACCCCATTTATTTATCCAAAGTGTAACAATGACATAATAACTATATATTACATATATAGTTTATTTTAATTCCAAAATCAACCCAATAAATTCCTAAAAATTCCTAATAGCCCATGGGTGTTTATAATACCATTTTACACCCTTAATTTTCGGTGACATACATACCACACATTCAAACAGCATGTCAAGCATGCATAGCAACCAAAATATCTGTAATCCAATCTCTCAATGGGGTCCATCCGTAGACAATTAGGCACTAAGTCCTCCCCCATATCGAGTGATCCCTCAGGTACCAGTCACTTTGAACACTTACACTCTCTGTTTTACGGCCGTCATGACATTGAGCACTTACTCTTTCTGGCTCTATGGTCCTTTGGTTCTAATCAAATTCATTTGCACCTCTAGAGAATCCTCAGGCTCCAAAGTGGGTACTCTTCCCTGACCGGACTACACATCCGGCAGCCCTTGGACAAATACAAAACACACGCCCACCGTTCAACCGGTCATCAAGACTTAAGGCCGCAGCCATGGTGGGTGACAGCGATTTCAAAACTAATCATCGCTTCCATCGACTCAACAACCAGCTTCACCCCATGTTCAACCGGATACCCATGCCTAGCCATGAAAGATCCACTAGCACCCGTGGGAGTGGTTTCAAAACCAATCCTCATTCTCAAGTTTGAAGAAAATCATTTGCCAAAATCATTTGGAAATTCATTTTGAAAACTCAATGCATCTCCAAGTTCCAATTATGTTAGTCTCACCTATTACTAGTGTGATTACTTGTGGCCACTTATAAGGAGCTTCAAGAGTCATCCAACCCCAATGTGATCAGCATTGGTGTTGAACTATCTATCCACCCCACTTTAGTTTTCGGTTTCCCTTGATCGCTTAACAAACCAAGTTCCACCTCCCACGTCAATTTACCCAATCAAATAGTCAATCATTATTTCATTTTCTATCTTCTTAATCTTTCTAGTCATAATCATGCAACCATACATTTACCATTTCTAGAATTCATTTATTCGCTTACTACTCATCTCATCAATTACTACTCATTTTATCCCAAAATACTTACCTAAAATAAATTCCCAAGTTAGTTCTCCAAAGTTTTTCTATCCTTCAATAGTTCACAAGTTAAATCAATTTCTACCTCAAATACAATCAAATCAAATTACCTAGGGGACTCACTTCCCACTAGGTTCAACATCGGTTTCATACGATTTATACTCATCAAACTCCTCAAACATACTCATTTCCCCAAACCATTACCAATCGGGGTCCTCATTCCCCATGGAGTTCCTCTACTCCATTCACCTCAATCTCTCACAATCAATACTCCTTTACTTCAAATCTTACAATGAACCACAATTACAATATGAATGGATACATATGTTTATGTAACATAAGTACCAATCATTACAACAAATTTTTTGCGCTATGCGCATTGTAGTTTACGCACTTTCACGTAAAACTTACATTTCGCGATTTTCGCCCTACCCCCCTTAAAAAGGGATTACGCCCACATAATCTACCATGTGTCAAAATTGGACATGGATGTAAGGCGTTCAGCCATCACAGTGTGGTTCAACTTCCATGCGGTCTACTATACAATGTATTTCGGTCAAAGGGTTTTAACCAATTTACTAGTTTAGTCCCTGTACCAAGAATTCTCATCGGAGTTTGTTTAACTTAACCGGGTTCGGTTCTAGCCTTAGAAGCTTCTAGGTGTTGATAATTATCCATTCATTCACTAGGTGTGTTAAACCTTAGAATTTGGGCCTAGTAGCTTCTGCTGTGCGACCCTGATAACTTGGGTTTATTCGTCCTTCTCGTTATCCTTAATGTGTTATACATATCCTTCCCTTTTATCTTGGGAATAAGGTTTATTAATCAAAGCGTGTGTTATACCCAAAATTTGACCCCCCTGGTTTAGGGTCTATGAGGTTTTGGTTGTGTGAGGGGCATTTTAATCAAGTAACGAGAGATTCTGGCTTGATCGGTGCATTCCAGGGCATGAGGAGCAGTTCGTCATTGTCAGGGGCGTTTCGTAATTTTTAAGCTCCCGAGACCTCCCATAGGCTTTCTCTCTCCTCCAAAAGATGCCCAAATCAGATTTAAATGATATGATATTTTAACCCATGATAGAGGATGAATTTTAAGCATAATGGCATTGGACTTTTGATTTTTTGAATTTCCAATAAATTCTAGCAATTTCTGACTGAATCGGATGAGAAATTCAATTGAAAAATATTCCAACTTTTAAAAAAATCCGATTCCACTTCAGAAAATCATAATTGCCATCCTTGAATGTGGCTAAAATTTCACAGCCAAATTCCTTTGGAAAGTCATTTATTAAAATGTTTAAAAAAATCTTACTTTTACTGGATTTCTTTATCTTTAAGAAAGTCTATATAAAGGGATAGGTTTTTATGATAAAATCAGAATCTCATATGCTCAAGAACCCTAGGAAGACAGAAGACAACCTCCCTCTCTCTCTCCGTTTTTCAACACCCGGCCACCCGAATATACCGAAAATCCTCGAAATCTACCATATAACTCGTTTTCCAATCCCTAAAGAACCAATAATCATCAAAACCCCACAAAAACATCACCAAAACGTGAAAACAGCAAGAAAAACCAACAACCAGAAGCTTGGTTCGAAAACCTTTCGGGCCTGCCATCAACAGAGCACTCAACGAATCCCGGTGTGAGGAATCATTGGGAACCCGAAGGTAAAACAGGTAGAAATTCCACTTTCCTAACTCCCTACGGTATATCAGTCTTGCCTCAAAATTTGGTTTCAAACTAACTCTTTTTTCGCTTCTGTATCACTAATTGTTTTAGCTACTTCCTTGTTACTTGTTTGCTAAGTTTCGTGTTAATTCTGATTTCAAATTGAGTTCTTTCAATTACTAACGTGTTTATAATCTTTCAGGCTACACACCCATTAAATTTGAGCTTAAAACACCATCGGGAGCCATCAAAAACCCACTGTCCGTGGGTTGTCCATGACCTCGGACTCATTGTCCGGGACCACGGACGGGTTGTCCGTGACCACGGACACCCACAGACGGTGGCGGGATTTTATATTTTTCAATTTTTCAAATTTTAGGGTTTCTTTCAATACATGTCCGGGCCCACGGACACCCTGTCCGTGGCCCCGGACTTTTCAAGTTTGCATTTTTATTTCAGTTCTGTTTTCGAAATCATTTAATTCAACTGGGGTCTGTGGTCTCGGACACTAGGTCCGTGGCTACGGACGTGTAACGCCCCTAAATTACTAACCATAATATGATAATAAACTTGCTCAGATTAATAAAGCGGAAGCATAGTCTTATAGGACGTTACCGCCACACTCACAACCATGTGAATGCTTAGGCTTAACTTACAATCAAACTGACTTTGTATTACACAGGTTATAGAACAACCTAACACATTAATCTAGAAACAAAAAGAGAATAAAGTGATGGTCTTCTAGCCCCAAAAGCCCACACTCTCGGATGTCTCCACAACTAAGGAGAAGCTTCTTCATTTCCTGCATCTGTGGTCATTCATACAATCACAGAGAAAAGACCACGGGGCATAAAGCCAAAAAGTCAGCAAAGCTGAGTAAAATCAAAGCTACCATCAGAAAATAACTTAGTAAAGTACTTGATGGTATATACACAAACTTTGCTCAACCAAGAGTTCAAGCATTAACAATAAGGCATCCAAACCTGCACAAGTACATGTTAATCAATTCACATATTTTCCTTAGTCATCAATTTCTCCATTCCACACAAATCAGTTCAAGGGATGAATCCCGATCATTGAGGCGATCCAACCTTTCCCAAACACACTCCAGGCCCTAAAAGATGTGCACACCCCCTATAATACCTTTAAACTATAGTGTAGGAAACCATGAAGCATCTCATGGAGCCCAAGGCATACCATGAGTCCAATAATTCATAAGAAGGCAGTTACTGCTCAAGTTCCACATATGGCCATATATCTCAACAATCCATTCCAATGAGTAACTTATTGAATCCTCGTTAAACAGAATATAACAATTTAAAGTATAACAAGAATCAATAGTCAAGTCACTTAACAAAGCCCATTTCATAATTTCAAACACAAGGAACATAACAATAATCAAACAACACTTAAGGAAAGGCTATGATCACATAATCTTACATGGCACCATCGGCCAGGTCACACAACATCAAATATCTCAGCTTAATAACTCAAACAACCATAAATCATACCTTAAGACCAAGTCTTGATCTAACAAACAAATCATATCCATTTCAGTTCTATTATTAACTATCTCATCCAGATTAGCTTAAGACATATTTAACTATAAATTACAACCTGAATCAAAGCATAATTGGTTCCTAACATTTTCGGTCACAATATTAACCAGATTAGCTTAGGAGTTAATCCAACCATAAACAAACTTCTAAAACAGTACATACAAGTTCCTAACATATTAGACTTTAAGACTTTAAAACCTTAGTTTAAACTATCATCTTCATCCTAAAATCATGCTATACATCTCTTTAATAGTTCATGGCCAATTCTGTCATAATGGGTTACTAATGACCAGAACAATCAACAATCATGTTTTTAGCCCTAGAACACATCTAGTTTACACTAATTAACTTCCAGCTGAAACCGGTTGTACTAGGCATCTAATTCACCATATTAGCTCTTCTAGTAATCACACTTAACATCTTAAACAAGTTCTATACTTTACCTATGTCACTCGGCCATAATGATCAGATAGGTTCTAGGTTAGTTAAGCACCTAAAACACTTGATTAATGCTCTAGAATTCCACCCATAAATCTGGTGATTAAACAAAACTCTTTAAGACACCATTTATCCAAGATTATAACAACACCATATTAGACTCAAGATCATCCAGAACAATCATAATTACCTCTAGGTTATTCCCACTTACTAAACAGCAGCAAAACACCATAAACAAGCTCTTAAGCAATCAGTAATCAAAGGTAGGTTGTAAACACATCCTTTTCTTCCTTAAAACACTTTTCTAACTTTTCTAGCTTTAGGCTAATAAATACCTAAGAATTTTAATTAGATAATATAGGGGTAATACTCCTGTAAAACATACAGATTTATTAAGGGATGGTAACCATGAAGTTACCTTGCTGATTGCTGAAGAAAACCTTCCTTAAATCCTTGGAAAGCTTGCTAGAAGTTAGAACACCCTAAGACAGCTTTTAGAACCTAAAATGGACAAGGGAAAGGAGTGAGTTCCCTTGGTTTCTCCTCTGGTTTTCGGCTGAGAATAGACTAGGAAAGGATGAAGAACACACCAAGAACAGCCTTACCTCTAGGATTGGAAGAAGATGAAGATAGTAGCTCTCCTCCTTCTCTTTGCTCTCGGCCAGGTGGTGGTGGTAAGCTTTTCTCTCTTTCTTTTCTCTTCTTAACATGCTAAAGGGCTGAATGGAGGTGGAGGACGGTTTATATAGCAAAGGGGCGGTTTAAGTTACTTAAGGTGAAGGAAAGGTGTGTGGCTGATTTCTAAGCCATGTCACGTCTCCAATGGGATGTTGCCACCCCTACCAGCCTACTTAGGTGTCAAGCTCCTATTGGGTATAGTATGTGTCAAGTGTTTAAGTAGGTGCCAACTCATCGTGCCACCTCGTGCTTAAAGACGTCCTACTTGCCTACTAGCTTGGTCGTGCTTAAGACGTCCTACTAGCTTGCTAGCTTGCTGAGTCACCTACTTGCTTACTAGCTTGATGAGTCACCTACTTGCTTGCTAGCTTGATGAGTCACCTACTTGCTTGCTAGCTTGATGAGTCACCTACTTGCTTGCTAGCTTGATGAGTCACCTACTTATGTGTTTACTACATAAGCTAGCTGCTGCATCACCTACTAGCTTGGTTGTCACAATGTCATTAGAGCATTCTAGCTAGCTACTTTTAAAACAATACAAGAAGTGATATTAAGGACTTTTCTGGTCCTAATGTGTACTTATGCCAATATTAGGATTTAAAGATGCTTAATAGCTCATTAGGACATAATTAGCAAAGTAAATCATCCTTTAGAAACTCTGGGTATTTCAGGACGTGATTAAGATTTGACCTAATTCTGCCTCTGATACCCTAGTTTAGGTAGCTTTTATTTCACTTTAATTTTCTGTCAAAAAACGCTAAAAATGAAAAAAAAAGCAGAAGTGCGCACTTAGGTTAAAAACAACTCGTAATAAGCCGTAATTAAACTAAGTAGAGGAAAAACGACTTCTACGGGTAATGAAAGTAATTGAACCCTAAATAAGTCGAATACCAAGCCCCCGAACCCAAACTCTCCTTTCCTAATTTACTCTAGGTTTAAATTAGGTGGCGACTCATAATAGGTTCCAGTGAGCTAGCTTAGGTTTTAATAATATTGTTATATGACATAGTTATTAATCTTAGGTTATAAGTGGACCTAAAACCCGGTTAGATCCTAATCAGCCTTAATCAACATAGGATGGGGTTTAAAATCGAGGCTCACAGACTGGCGACTCTGCTGGGGACAACTTCTTAATATTAACTTGTTTAATTTTAAGAAAGAGGGCTTAACTTGAAAATGTTTATTTGTGGCTTCTACTACATTGTTTATTTACTTTTGGGCGCAATTTAAATTTCTTATCTTCGCATCATATGAGAGCGAGGGTCCACTTAAACTAATCTCGCCCCGGGACCTGCTTGAGGGTCCCATGTCAGGAACTCACACCTTTTAGGTGATGTGAATAAGTGGGGGAAAAGAGGAGGGAGTCGTCTAACCACACCCCCTTAATACTTGGGCTTTAGCCCTAGCATCTTCCCGGCAGTACCCTTACCTAGCCCATTGTTTGGTCAGTCAAAGACCCGACCGTAGACGCACACCTTTAGGTGATGTGAAAAAGTGCGGAAGCACAAAGAGAATAGCATGCAAGCCCTATTCCTTTGTGGTGACCTGGGCCCGCGCCCCAAGCACCTCTCCGGATCGACCTGTACCTGTTAGACTGAGTCATTTTTTGAGGATATTTGCATCACCACCTTATGTAAGACTTCTGTGCATATGTTCTTTTTCTCCTGGGCCTCAAGCCCGATGTTTGTATCGATCCATCAATCTCTTCTAGCCCAAATGGAACATTTAAAGGGTTTTGATAGTCCAAATGTTTCGATCACCCCAAAACAAAAAAAAAGCAAAAATCCTCTAGGCTGATTCTTGTTACAAGCCTGACTCTTGCAATACCCACTCGTAAGACCGACGAATCCTGTAACCCAAAAGTTTAGTCCAGAGCAGACCCTTCCAAATTTTTGGAGTCCGGTATTCATTGCAGCGCACTAATTTTTGGCCTGTATTCCTAAGTTTAGTCCCAGTCTCACTCCCGCAATGCTGACTTATCTTTTTGCTCAAAAGGCAGCACCCCCCGCAGCTAGGATGTCGTCTGGAGTTAACGATCGAAGTACTCAGCTCGCTGAGCTTGTGGATTTGATAGGGAAACTAGCTGAGTTAGAATTTATCCACAAGAGTGCCTTGGAAGAGCTAAGCTCAGGATTTGTGTCGGCTGCAAGGGAAGCGAGAGCTCTCATTCATGCTCTCGGGGAAGTCATCCCTTTAGATTTGGCCCCTAATGAGGACGGGCTCAAGTCACCGGAGAACTAGGAACCGCAACAAGAGCAGGCCACACAGGTGCCCATTGTAGATCTGCAGCAGCCGCAGAGTTAGATTCTGAGAGTACTTCTAGGGCGGGGGTTAGTCCAACTCAAAGCCCCGCGGTTTCGCGGGCGGCATCTGGGGGCATATCCCGAGCAGTTCTGTCGTTTCCACCTACTCACAGGCCACTCCACAGATAATTATCGTAATTTGAGGTCTAAAATTTTGTTATTGGCCCAAGAATGAAAAATCCAGATTGCAACCCCGGTACCGGAGCTTCCCCACAAAGCCGAAAGGGAGTTCACACCCATTGGTTATCCCTTAAGCCAGGCCTTTGAGGAGCTGCAGGACGAAGGGCTAATACGACCGCTCATTCCTCGCCATGGAGAGACACGAAAGGGGAGTAGGCTCAGTCAATTTTGCAGGTACCATCAGCTAGCGGGACATGATACCAATGATTGCAAAGTGCTGAGACATCGGACCCAAGACCTCATCGATCAGGGATACCAATGTTTGGATGATCTCGAGACCTCAGAGTTCAAAGTTCAGTGTGCTGCCTTTACTATTTTCTGGGATGACAAAAAGCCAACAAAAGGGGCAGGACGGAAGCCCACATCCACGGTCAGCTTTTTCCCAGCGAATGCTCACATTACTCGATCGGGCAAGCACTACGGATCACTTGAAAAGCCATCGCAAGGGGAAGAGCCAATGTTGTATCCCCCTGGCTGAAGAAATTCTAGGTGAACGAGAACTACTTCAGAAGCTTAAGGCAACAACCATCCCCATGGCCATCTGGTCTTTGCTTACGATCTCACCAGGGCACCGACGGGCCATTGCCAAACATTTGGGCGGGCCGGAGGAAAGTGTAGCCCCTGAGAGGATGGTCGCGGCTCTTTGGGCAAAGCAGGAAGAGGAGATCAGTTTTCACGTGTAACACCCCATCCAACAACCAACACATAAAAACAATCTGCAGCGGAAACCCAACTCATCATATTACTTATTCCAATGGTGTTACACGCCGTTAACCACCCACGTGGCTAACAAGGCTAATATATGTACATTTGTATCGGTCTGATGGACTAATTCCCGAGCAACTACTCATTACAAGCCTCGTTCCATCTTCAACATTTATTATATACATACACTCCCCCTGTACCGAGTATTTACAACTACTGCCGATAACAGCTTCGGTCTTACTACGCCTATCATATTCATGCCATTTAAATGGCTACCCATGTATAAACATCTGCCCCGTCCTACTCTCGAACGGCTTCCAGCACTTCGTACCTGAAATAGGAAAAGAAGAGAAAGGGGTGGCCCCAAGGGGCTCAGCACCTTTGCTGGTATGGTAATCCCGCAGCCCACATGCTACCGGGCCACGCACGACTAATTGTCGTCTTAGCATGCAGTTGATTATATTTAAATCATGCATACAAACCATTAACATATCACACATAATATTTCGCCTCACTGGGCTCAATCTATAACCAAACATCCACACTTGACCAACCATCCAATGATTCCTTAAACCCTAGAGTGGCTCTCCTCTAACGGAGCTACAACCTTAACGAACGACGTGTACCCATCAATCGGTTATCCTTAAACGCCTCTTGTCACAAGCTGGGATTCATTTCCATGATCCACACATTCCATATCCTACAACATAACTCATTCTCACATAACAAAACATAATAAGCCTTTCTTGTTTCGATGTACACATGACAACGTTGCACTCACTTAAAACATCCAATATATATATATATATATACCAAAGCATAGCAAGGGAATTTGCATAGCACCATAACATTACATAACACCATATAAATCGGTCCTCACAAGGAACCTTCCACATAGTTAGTATACCAGGTGAGCCTAGGGATTTTTGCCAATCCCATGTTAAGCTCGTTGCCATCCTCGTTACCGTCCGGTTATATAGAACGGTTAACTTATACCCAAGGTGTGTCGGATATAGTAATCCCAAGCACACCGAAATAACATACGCATGCCCCTGTGGCCCGACGTGAGTCAGTAACTAGCTTTGGATAAGCTAAGGGAAGGTAGAAACCAAATTGGAATACCACCTATACATACACCAAGAGAGCCGAACCGGATAAGATAACGACTCCCGTCCATCACACGCGTGGCCGGAACAACCGGACTCCTCACCCCCCGTTAGTACATATACCTAATAATAAGTAGTTAGGGATCCATTATGGAGCCCTACCACATCCATTCACCATACGGTATCATAACCGAGTTAAGCACACAAGGGAGGTTCACACACTTGCTCACAGCAACAATGTCCAATTAACTCACACATAGCCGTGGTTAGCACGTACCCAAGGTTTGGGCCGTCAACTCCGAATACCGATCACTCATGTGTTCCTAGTTTTAGTTAGCTAAGGTTTAACACATATTTGAGGTTAAACGGCATCGGATACCAAATTCGCCACATAAATGAATTACTATAAACTCATTACATGTTTTAATCTTACAAGGTGGCAAACACTCAAGAAAACATATTGGCATACAAGCCGGTGTAATCCGTTAGGACACAGGTTGCAAGAAAACCATACCTGTCACCGGAGTCCACTTTACCACGTCCACTTATGTTCCTCGAGCAATTCTCGAACAACTGTTAACAACACATGTGTTTTCATTAACATCGGGGTTTGCTTGATTATTTAATGTCAATGCTTAATTTTTCCCGTTAACTTAATTACATAACTTCACTTTTTAACTTGTTTTACTCTCGCATCTTAATACAACCTTTAACCCACTTATTGTCATTAAAACTCACCTAACATGTCCTTAACATCCTTATAACATCATTACCTACCAATCCCCATCATCACATATCATTTCTTAACCTTAATCATGTTTTTGGTCCGACCGACCCACCGTCCGACCCACAACTGGGTCGGTCCATTACAGACCCCTTTTTACTTCCTTATAATCATGCCCGTCCGACCCACGTCCGACCCACCATTCTGGGTCGGTCCATGTGCGAACATTTTCCTTCCTTTGAAACTTGACCGACCGACCCATGTCCGACCCAACCTTCTGGGTCGGTCCATTACCGAACACTTCCCTAACATTTTACAGAGGCTCGACCGACCCAAACTGGGTCGGCCCCTGGGTCGGTCGCCTCCTAAACTTACCCAAACTTTGTCAAATCTTCACCAAACTTCTCCTAAGACCTCTTAATGTGTTCTAACATCATTTGGCACTTCAAACACACCCTTAAGATATTCTTAAACACTCACAAACTATTTTTCCTAATTCCTTAAACCTTTACTTATATCTCCACAAAATTCCTAACACTTACAATGTTTCCTCCTTATGATTTCTAGGTGGCATTTCACCTATAATGACCAAAATACCAAGGTGTATCCTCTACACCTTATCATCATCTCTCAACTCCTTTTCTTACTAACTAATCTCCTTTTTCACATCACACCTAAGCATCACTTATTCCTTGAACACCAACCTTACCTAAACCTTAAACAACTTCTCCAAGACTTTAATACATTCACAAAACACCCATTGAACTCCTAGAACTTCCAAGACAACACCTAAATCCTTGCATCACTCTAAATCGCCAATACACATGTTTTCTTCTCAAGTAGACATTCAATCACCTTTAACACTTCCTAGTTCACCAAAACTTCCTTAAAACACTTAGAACTTCTTACACATCTTCCCAATTTGGCCATAGCTTCTCTTGTATATACTCACATCCAAACACTTAGGTTTTTACCTTATTTCATTCAAGAACACCTAAAATCCATCAAACACATTTTATACACAAACTTCACACATTAAGCACTACATCACAATATAGTGCATAACTTAAATTGCTTGGCACTTAGGCCCTTAAATGCATGGCTCTTAGGCCCTTAAAGTGCTTAAATCATAAACACTGAATTTCCACAATATTATGCCTTTAACCTGCAAATACACTCAACATACACATATGCCCTTTACTAGTCTCTTGAGAACACTTTACTAAGTCATTCACCATTTGCTCTTTAGGTAGTTTTAACAAGCATTATAAGCTTATTTCTCCTAAGGCATTAAACCACATTGAGATAGCTTGTTTACCTCTTTTCCTCACAAATTTCCTTCTTGTTTCCTTGTAAACCGGTAAGGCATTTGGTTCCTTGCCAATAACTAAACAATATACCAACATTGAAATGAGTATATAAGCTTTAAGCTTTATCTCATTGTAAACCCTAGTTACATATATTATCTTAGGTATTAACATGATTGTTTTACCTTGGAATGTAAAGAGAGCTTGAATATATATCAAGAGAGGACTCCTCCTAGTCCATGAAAGCTTGGAATGAAGCTAGAACAAGGCAATATAATAACTCCATTAAGAGTGATTTTCGGACATGACAAAACATAAAGGAAATGTCATTTTTCTTTGAGTTTCCTTACCTTGAAGCAAAGGAGAACTAGAATATGTGAAAAGGTGAGCTCAAGCTCCTCCCATGGTGGTTTCTCTTGGCACCGAAATGGAGGTTTTGAAGTTTTGAAAAGACAAGATTGTAGAGCTTGGCTTAACTAAGAGAATGGTGGTGTTTTTTTTTGATTCGGTTAAGTGAGCAAGATTTTACAAGTGGTCAAAGATGGACTTCCATGGTGGTGTTGGTGTATCACCGAGAGAGACAAGAAGAAGAGAGGGAAAAGGAGAATGGGATCGTGTGAATAAGGAGGCAAATGAGAGAATGAGGTTTGCTTTTGCTTTTAGAAGATATTTAGGTACTAAAGTAACTTTCTTCTTTTTACTTTCTTTTCCTTCCTTCCTTTAATTGATTTCACATGGTGGTGACTCACCATACTAAAAACCGGCCACCATTATGCCTAGGAGGGCATACTAGTCTTTGTTGACCATTTAATTTCTTATAACATTATATGTTACAAACTAGTTATAAAAATCACTATTCACCAATAACAAGGCACATAGAAGTGAAATTTTTGATTTCCCACTAATATGGCCACCCAAATGTGATACTATATAGTACACATGTTAATTAAAGAGTAATGATGGACATTTAGCCATTCAAAACTCATTTACAAGACAATTTTTCAAAAACGTGCTTTAAGACTTCTTAAAGCACATTTTGTGTTTTAACTTGTTTTCAAGCTTGGTTTTCTTTGGTAATTAATTTAATATGTTCATTAACATATAATTAAGGCATAGGTATGACCATTAGGCCTTATACACATTTATCCCAAGCTTAGAGCACATTTTTGCTCTTATTGACCTTAAGGTATTTATTTGTGTTTTGTTTGGTTTCATTGTCTACCAAAGTTTCCTAAGGACTTAATTAGCCTTATAAAGTCATAATTAAACATTATCAAGTCTTGGTAGGCTCTTTGGGTCCTAACCAAGTTCACTCATAGCTTAGAGCATATTCTTGCTCGTACTGTGTCTTAGTGCTTTACTGCACTTTACTATATTTTAAATTGTCCACTGATGTTTCTAAGGCACTTTTTAGCCTTTACATGCCACAGTTTGCTATTCAAACAACATACCAAAGTTTGGGGTATTTCAATCTACCCCCCTTAAAAGAACTTCGTCCTCGAAGTTCACATTTCCTCGCATCATTGGATTAGAATACGGGAATTACTTATAGCCATTAAACTTCCATTACCACCACCCTTTACATCCAACCTCGGACTTAATGGTCCGGGCAACATATCCACATCATACATAAAATATCATATACACATGGTAACCTCGGACTTAATGGTCCGGGTACCTTCACCACACTTGCACCTATACATTATCCCTCAGACTCTTAGGTCTGGGTGACATAACCACATTTAGACTCATAGGTCTATGTAACACAACACGTTTAGACTCATAGGTCTTGATAGCACACACTTAGGAGATCAAAGTCAAATAACCCTTATCACCCATACCAAACAACATGTCATAGCATGTATATCAACAGAAAATACCTTTTCCATCTCTCCATGGGTTCGAATCCCACGTTGAGTACATATACATTGTGATCCCGCAGAACCCGGTCGCGATGGACACTTTCTGGTCCCCGTTCCTTGGGAGATCAAAACATTCACTCAATTTCAACATATGTACTTCTCATGTCACCGGTCCGAAGACAAAGGCTCATACGTCCTCAGCTCGTGAGCAAGTACTACAAAAATATTCTTTACTAGGTTAAGTACATAAGAAGATCTTTATTCAAAATATTAATCGATTGTTTTTTTTTTTTTAAAAAACACCAATTGAAAATTCTTTTTGAAAACACCATACAACTCCAAGTCCAATTTATGCTCCTTGTATCTTTCTTAACATGGTTATTTGTAATCACTTACAGGGAGCTTCAAGAATCATCCAACACTGATGTGATCAGCATCGGTGTTGAACTATCTTTCCACCCCAATTTGTGTTCGGCTTCCCTTGATCTCATGATAATCAAGTTCACCTCCCACTTCTTTTTCAACCAACAACTAATTCAAGTATATCCATTTTCTATCTTTAAATCCTTCTAGTCATAATCATAACATCTCCAAGGGATAGAACTCTGTCTATCAATCATCACCCAAATCCAACTTAATTCAAGTTACCTAGGGAATTTAATTCTTACTAGGTTCTATGTCGGTCTCATACCCTTCATAAATCACAACATTGTATATATATATATACATATATTTTTTTATCAAAATACCATACATGGCTTACATTTATGCACCATCGGGTTTTAGATCCCCGGGAGTTTCTTTACTCCCTTCCACTTGTACTCTCACACACCACTATTAACAAAATGACACACTTCCCACAATGGTATCCGCATCTTCTGTGCGCAATTACCACAATTTAACCACAAATAAATGCGTATGTTTATATAACACACGCGCCAACCATCATAACAATCATTTTGTGCTATGCACACCTAGTTCGCGTACACTTGTACGGTAAAACACACTAAGTGGTTTTGCGCTCTACCCCCCCTAAAAGGGATTACGCCCACGTAATCAATCACTAAACCTTGGCTTAAAATGTTCTGCCGTCGTGAAGTGTTTTAACTTCCACGCGGTCTATTACACAATGGATTCTGATTAGAGGGTCTTAACCATATTGGCGGTTTAGTCCCTAAACCAAGAATTCGCATTGGAGTTGTAACTCATAACCGGTTTCGGTCCTGGCCTGTGAGGCTTTAGGTATTGATACTAGTCATTTATTCATATTCACCATATATATCCGGTACCTGACGCATGGGCTCACTGGCCTCTGTTGCGTAACCCTGATAATTATAGAGCTGGTTTGCCCCATTCGTTACTGTTAATGTATTGAACATCTCCAATGTATTACCCTTATCTAGGTAACAATGGTTTCTCAACCGACGCATGGTATCTCTTACCCTGAGCGAATTCGGTGAGTTTCACAATTTTCCATCTATTTCTCCAGTAGCTTACAGCATAAACTACTATGTAATTCGCAATGATCGACTTGCTTCTACCGACTTACTGTCGGTTGAGATTAAGTTACTACCTAGTGTGTAGTGCTCTCTCAGTTATTTCCCACACCTGGGGTATATCTCATACCGACCTTTGGTATTTAGTGTTACTGTAGTTATTTACTGTTAATCATGTCTCCACATTCGGTTTTGTACAAGTATCCCTTTATTGGTGCGGTCTTGCATTTCCTATGCATCGGCCATTATAACATTATTCTTCCACCATCAACATGTTTCCAATTCCTAGCTATTCCACTCGATCATTACTGCGCAAGTGCAATACCAAAACACTCAGTCATACAGAGTGCAGAGGCGTAAACTCTTGACAGTAAATCCCTTATGCGATTGCGATAGGAATTTTCACTGAAATCCTTATCATTTAACACCTGCCACCGGCTTACTGCTCGGTTCGTTTGCTATCGCTTAATGTTGTACCTCCACTGGGTTTAACTCAAACTCTGCTCACTCCCATTTTATCATTTACAATACTCACACAACGGTCGCTTGTTGCGCACCGTATCCTTACTCATTATATAGCATCAACTTATACCGTATCCGCTATTATATTAGCTTCTGCTATTAAGCTAGGTTTATCTGGCCACTTATTTGGCTGATTTTTTGAATATATCACTATCTTTCCCTTGAGCGTTGTTCGCTACCACATTTAGCTCACACACCTATGGTGATTGCTATCAGACTTATTACACTTCCTGTCTACACAACTGGTACAAACATTCCTTTCATATTATTCTTATTCAAATCATCCTGGGGTATTAACAACATGGTCCGTCCTCCACATTTTCCTTGAATTTAATTCACATAACTACCGCTTCTGCGGTCTCACAATATCGAGAGGTATACCACTCTTAATGCAGTGGTTCGCTTACCCCTCTATTCACTTATACCACATAAACTTCTACCACCAATCGAATTTATATAACATATCTTGATTATGGCTTATAAGCCTTATTGGCCTTGAGCTGGGCTCATTGTAGCTGTCCACACACATGTACTCCTCTGTATCATATACATGTTTGGAGGTTGTAGTGGTTCCATGACAAGGTCGTTGTATTCCGTTTCCTTTCATGGGATGCCTCTTAGTTTGTCAGTCCGTCTCCTGACAACTTATGTCTAATCTGGGTGTTAATTTCAACCCTTTGTTTCTGTCATGCATTTCATTCAACAATTGTTGATGCGAACACCCTTCAAGGATTGCTCCTGGGTGTCGTTACGTTATGCCTTACATATGTTTCACACTTTTTGGTACATTCTGTTATTATCTTCTTCTGTAAAGATCAACATTCCAGATAGTGTAGGTACTGATTCTGGGAGTTTCATCCCGTTCGTTGCACATTAATGTGTCCACATTAGGCATCTGCCTTGCCCTGCTTTTCAGCTATCATGTTTATCCCTGGGGACCCTTGAGTCATACAAGCTGTCTTTACATTCAGTTAGTGCACTTCGCACTTGAAAGGAATTTACTAATTCCTTTAGTCTCGTTAACTTAACTGAGTTCCTTTACTTCAAGCATTCCTTGTATTTTCTAGCTCCTGTTTAATTTATACTGCTTACCGTAGACGGAGTCGACTACTTCCCGTGTTCTGGACTCTACTCGTATACATATATGGGGTATCATACTGATACATTACTACTTACCCAACTAACCTATAAGTAGGTCTGTCAGGCCCACATGCTCCTATCGGAGTGCGGTCGTCCCACAACACAGTTGGTACACTTTTAGTGTCCGTCACACGCCTAGGTGAAGTATTCTGTTGTCCCCCCCCTTATATTGTCCCCGTGACAATATTCATTCTTTACTTCCCGAACTTAATCGAGGGAAGGTTTATCCACTGTTGCATCCTTGTCAGTTGCTCTTGGTTTCACTGGTTTGGTTTAAAGAAGGTTGGAAGAAGTTTGTGTTTGAAAGAAAATCTGGTTTTAAAAAGAAAAGGGTTTGAAAGAAAAATTTCCATGGTTTCACCACATCTTCTTACCTTAGCCAAGTCCTTCTCTCTGACTGTGGTGTTTTCCAATTACAGAGGTTAGGCTAACAGGCCCTTCCATTGTTATGACAATCACCTTTAACTCCATGGTACTTTTCCAGTACCTGTAGTGGTTATGAATTTCCCGAACAGCCCTGTTATGCAGCACTTGCCTATGGCAAGTGCTTCCATGTCTAACTGGCTACTCGGTTTAAACACATACCGGTTGTGGTATTTTGTTTTCGCCCATTTGTCATCAGTGGCCTGTTGGCCCTCACTGATCTTACTGCCTTGGTAAATACTCCTCTAGGTGACTTCTCACTGTTTTCACATGATAATCAGTAGCTAGGGTGTTTCCCTTTCTGGGAGACCCCGTTCTCATAGTATTGTATTCACTTTGTAGTCCGTTCCACGTATTTGGGCACTACCTTGTAGTTCCCTTGTCGGTGGTATACCGTTGGTGCATTATTTATCAACTGTGGTCCCGTAGACTCTTGTCTCGGGTTTCTTTAATCCATTTCTTGCCTGTTGCACGGTAGGTGCGTTGCAAGCTGGTTATTCTCGACTGCTTAGCATGTCGACCCAGGTTGCTGGAAATTCTATTCTCCTTTACACAAGGTCCTTCATTCATTGCTATGAAATGCGGTTAACATCATTTAGGTGGAGACCGCCTCCGGGATTCCCATTTCGGGATCTACCGTATGGCAGGTTCTCCATACTCTAAAGGTATTTAATAGCAGCCAGATCGGGTATTCCCGAGTAAGAGTGGACTTCCATCTCTCTGGCATTCTTTCCCAAGTTATAAAACAGGGATTGTGGAGGGTGGGGAGGATACTGTAGGTTTCCAGTAGTCGCTGGTAGTTCCTAACTAGCGTATCTCTCACGCTATCACTCAACCCTTAACCCAAAGTACTTAAATCCTAACTCGGTACTTCCTAAGCTCGGTAATTCAGTCATCAGAGCGATACTTCGCTCTGATACCACTTTTTGTAACACCCATCCAACAACCAACACATAAAAACAATCTGCAGCGGAAACCCAACTCATCATATTACTTATTCCAATGGTGTTACACGCCGTTAACCACCCACGTGGCTAAAAGGCTAATATATGTACATTGTATCGGTCTGATGGACTAAATTCCCGAGCAACTACTCATACAAGCCTCGTTCCATCTTCAACATTTATTATATACATACACTCCCCCTGTACCGAGTATTTACAACTACTGCCGATAACAGCTTCGGTCTTACTACGCCTATCATATTCATGCCATTTAAATGGCTACCCATGTATAAACATCTGCCCCGTCCTACTCTCGAACGGCTTCCAGCACTTCGTACCTGAAATAGGAAAAGAAGAGAAAGGGGTGGCCCCAAAGGGCTCAGCACCTTTGCTGGTATGGTAATCCCGCAGCCCACATGCTACCGGGCCACGCACGACTAATTGTCGTCTTAGCATGCAGTTGATTATATTTAAATCATGCATACAAACCATTAACATATCACACATAATATTTCGCCTCACTGGGCTCAATCTATAACCAAAACATCCACACTTGAACCAACATCCAATGATTCCTTAAACCCTAGAGTGGCTCTCCTCTAACGGAGCTACAACCTTAACGAACGACGTGTACCCATCAATCGGGTTATCCTTAAACGCCTCTTGTCACAAGCTGGGATTCATTTCCATGATCCACACATTCCATATCCTACAACATAACTCATTCTCACATAACAAAACATAATAAGCCTTTCTTGTTTCGATGTACACATGACAACGTTGCACTCACTTAAAACATCCAATATATATATATATATATACCAAAGCATAGCAAGGGAATTTGCATAGCACCATAACATTACATAACACCATATAAATCGGTCCTCACAAGGAACCTTCCACCATAGTTAGTATACCAGGTGAGCCTAGGGATTTTTGCCAATCCCATGTTAAGCTCGTTGCCATCCTCGTTACCGTCCGGTTATATAGAACGGTTAACTTATACCCAAGGTGTGTCGGATATAGTAATCCCAAGCACACCGAAATAACATACGCATGCCCCTGTGGCCCGACGTGAGTCAGTAACTAGCTTTGGATAAGCTAAGGGAAGGTAGAAACCAAATTGGAATACCACCTATACATACACCAAGAGAGCCGAACGGATAAGATAACGACTCCGTCCATCACACGCGTGGCCGGAACAACCGGACTCCTCACCCCCCGTTAGTACATATACACTTAATAATAAGTAGTTAGGGATCCATTATGGAGCCCTACCACATCCATTCACCATACGGTATCATAACCGAGTTAAGCACACAGGGAGGTTCACACACTTGCTCACAGCAACAATGTCCAATTAACTCACACATAGCCGTGGTTAGCACGTACCCAAGGTTTGGGCCGTCAACTCCGAATACCGATCACTCATGTGTTCCTAGTTTAGTTAGCTAAGGTTTAACACATATTTGAGGTTAAACGGCATCGGATACCAAATTCGCCACATAAATGAATTACTATAAACTCATTACATGTTTTAATCTTACAAGGTGGCAAACACTCAAGAAAACATATTGGCATACAAGCCGGTGTAATCCGTTAGGACACAGGTTGCAAGAAAACCATACCTGTCACCGGAGTCCACTTTACCACGTCCACTTATGTTCCTCGAGCAATTCTCGAACAACTGTTAACAACACATGTGTTTTCATTAACATCGGGGTTGCTTGATTATTTAATGTCAATGCTTAATTTTTCCCGTTAACTTAATTACATAACTTCATTTTTAACTTGTTTTACTCTCGCATCTTAATACAACTTTAACCCACTTAATTGTCATTAAAACTCACCTAACATGTCCTTAACATCCTTATAACATCATTACCTACCAATCCCCATCATCACATATCATTTCATAACCTTAAATCATGTTTTTGGTCCGACCGACCCACCGTCCGACCCACAACTGGGTCGGTCCATTACAGACCCCTTTTTACTTCCTTATAATCATGCCCGTCCGACCCACGTCCGACCCACCATTCTGGGTCGGTCCATGTGCGAACATTTTCCTTCCTTTGAAACTTGACCGACCGACCCATGTCCGACCCAACCTTCTGGGTCGGTCCATTACCGAACACTTCCCTAACATTTTACAGAGGCTCGACCGACCCACAAACTGGGTCGGCCCCTGGGTCGGTCGCCTCCTAAACTTACCCAAACTTTGTCAAATCTTCACCAAACTTCTCCTAAGACCTCTTAATGTGTTCTAACATCATTTGGCACTTCAAACACACCTTAAGATATTCTTAAACACTCACAAAACTATTTTTCCTAATTCCTTAAACCTTTACTTATATCTCCACAAATTCCTAACACTTACAATGTTTTCCTTATGATTTCTAGGTGGCATTTCACCTATAATGACCAAAATACCAAGTGTATCCTCTACACCTTATCATCATCTCTCAACTCCTTTCTTACTAACTAATCTCCTTTTTCACATCACACCTAAGCATCACTTATTCCTTGAACACCAACCTTACCTAAACCTTAAACAACTTCTCCAAGACTTTAATACATTCACAAAACACCCATTGAACTCCTAGAACTTCCAAGACAACACCTAAATCCTTGCATCACTCTAAATCGCCAATACACATGTTTCTTCTCAGTAGACATTCAATCACCTTAACCACTCCTAGTTCACCAAAACTCCTTAAAACACTTAGAACTTCTTACACATCTTCCCAAATTTGGCCATAGCTTCTCTTGTATATACTCACATCCAAACACTTAGGTTTTTACCTTATTTCATTAGAAACACCTAAAATCCATCAAACACATTTTATACACAAACTTCACACATTAAGCACTACATCACAATATAGTGCATAACTTAAATTGCTTGGCACTTAGGCCCTTAAATGCATGGCTCTTAGGCCCTTAAAGTGCTTAATCATAAACACTGAATTTCCACAATATATATGCCTTTAACCTGCAAATACACTCAACATACACATATGCCCTTTACTAGTCTCTTGAGAAACTTTACTAAGTCATTCACCATTTGCTCTTTAGGTAGTTTAACAAGCATTATAAGCTTATTTCTCCTAAGGCATTAAACCACATTGAGATAGCTTGTTTACCTCTTTTCCTCACAAATTTCCTTCTTGTTTCCTTGTAAAACCGGTAAGGCATTTGGTTCCTTGCCAATAACTAAACAATATACCAACATTGAAATGAGTATATAAGCTTTAAGCTTTATCTCATTGTAAACCCTAGTTACATATAATCTTAAGGTATTAACATGATTGTTTTACCTTGGAATGTAAAGAGAGTTGAATATATATCAAGAGAGGACTCCTCCTAGTCCATGAAAGCTTGGAATGAAGCTAGAACAAGGCAATATAATAACTCCATTAAGAGTGATTTTCGGACATGACAAAACATAAAGGAAATGTCATTTTTCTTTGAGTTTCCTTACCTTGAAGCAAAGGAGAACTAGAATATGTGAAAAGGTGAGCTCAAGCTCCTCCCATGGTGGTTTCTCTTGGCACCGAAATGGAGGTTTTGAAGTTTTGAAAAGACAAGATTGTAGAGCTTGGCTTAACTAAGAGAATGGTGGTGTTTGTTTTTGATTCGGTTAAGTGAGCAAGATTTTACAAGTGGTCAAAGATGGACTTCCATGGTGGTGTTGGTGTATCACCGAGAGAGAACAAGAAGAAGAGAGGGAAAAGGAGAATGGGATCGTGTGAATAAGGAGGCAAATGAGAGAATGAGGTTTGCTTTTGCTTTTAGAAGATATTTAGGTACTAAAGTAACTTTCTTCTTTTTACTTTCTTTCCTTCCTTCCTTAATTGATTTCACATGGTGGTGACTCACCATACTAAAAACCGGCCACCATTATGCCTAGGAGGGCATTTTGGTCTTTGTTGACCCACTTAATTTCTTATAACATTATATGTTACAAACTAGTTATAAAAATCACTATTCACCAATAACAAGGCACATAGAAGTGAAATTTTTGATTTCCCACTAATATGGCCACCCAAATGTGATACTATATAGTACACATGTTAATAAAGAGTAATGATGGACATTTAGCCATTCAAAACTCATTACAAGACAATTTTTCAAAAACGTGCTTTAAGACTTCTTAAAGCACATTTGTGTTTTAACTTGTTTTCAAGCTTGGTTTTCTTTGGTAATTGATTTAATATGTTCATTAACATATAATTAAGGCATAGGTATGACCATTAGGCCTTATACACATTTATCCCAAGCTTAGAGCACATTTTTGCTCTTATTGACCTTAAGGTATTTATTTGTGTTTTGTTTGGTTTCATTGTCTACCAAAGTTTCCTAAGGACTTAATTAGCCTTATAAAGTCATAATTAAACATTATCAAGTCTTGGTAGGCTCTTTGGGTCCTAACCAAGTTCACTCATAGCTTAGAGCATATTCTTGCTCGTACTGTGTCTTAGTGCTTTACTGCACTTTACTAATTTTAAATGTCCACTGATGTTTCTAAGGCACTTTTAGCCTTTACATGCCACAGTTTGCTATTAAAACAACATACCAAAGTTTGGGGTATTTTCAATATTACATGTCATTCATGGACTATGTTATTCCCATATTCTTTATAATCCTAAAACTAACCCAAAATAGTATTATTTCTTTTACAAGCAAATCACTTGTACTGTATATCTTATAGTTTTAATTCCATAAATCCTTAAATCATAATTTTCTTTTCTAAATTCCTTTAAATATCCATGTAGGACCTACAAATGTTTTTAATCTCATAATTACAACATACTTTTCGGTTAATATATTATAACCTCATTTATTGCTTAAACTTTACATTAAACTCCAAAATACCTTATATTACATAGTTTTATTTCCTTAGATAATTAATTCACTAAACCACCACTATAAGTTAGTAATTATTATTGGAACACTTTAACTTTTATAAATCACCAACTAGCCTCATTAATTTTCGGCTTTGTCTTAGAATTTTTTTATATAATACTCTTTAACCCCAAAAACTTTACATAATTTATATATTCACTTATAAACTATGGTTTTAACATTTAATTTCCTTAATAACCAAGTGGACACTATATTTCTACAAATTATGATTTCGCCCCTTATAAATTCGGTTTTACATTTAAATTCCTTAAATTATATAATCACCCCCAAACTTTTACAAACTCATTATTTTATGTCATAAATCATTTTAACCTATAGTTTTCGGTCAACACTTTGACCATAGCCTAATTTCATAATTAATATATTAATATACCCATAAACTTATATATTTCTCGGTTTGACACTAGTCTATCCAAAAATTACAAAATAGCCCCAAAACTTATAAATTGGTATTTTAACTTCTAAACACTTATTTAATTCCACCAAAATTCATAATATTAATTCTCACACTACCTTATATCAATAATTATACCAAGGACCTTACTTGTTCTCGGTAATTATCATATATTCCCATAACTTTCTAAAATTACCTTTTACCACATAACTTATTAAATCTAGTCATTTAAACACTAGTAATTATTTTTAACTTACCCAAAATTCTTAATATAAGTTTATATATTTGTATAGCTCATTAAAAACCATTCTTCACCATTTGAATTCGGCAATAATAATATGTTGCCATATAGTTTCTAAAACTTGATTCTTAACTTTTAATAATTATACATAAATACATATGAGCCATATTTTCACATATAAAATTATTATAATGTCTTAGACATATTTTTAGCTCAAAATGAAGCAAATATTTTCTAGATAATTCGGCCATAAATTAACCCTTTATAATTAATTTCTTTGTGACATAAAATAATATCTTAAGGTTGTAACCTTAGCTTAAAAGCTACAGTATTTTTTTCCCTGGTAAATAACCTTATTAATTTCGGCCTTAATTATTTGAAGAGTTGTACAAAATTTTTGTACAAAATTTATGAGCTTAAACAAAGCTTAGAACCTTAAGAATGAATTTAATAAACTTACTCTTAGTCAAGGATGATTAAGTACTTGAACTCCTCTTGAATTTCCCAAGCTTCCTTCAATGGAAATTGATGTTCCAATTTCGTTCTCATGTATGAAAGGAAGAGGTTTAGGAGTTAGATCTTAACAAAGATCTTAAGTAGATTTATAAGTAGTTTTCAACGGATTTACCTGAGGTATTTTACCTTGAATTTTCGGTGCTCCCAAGATGGATGGGGAACCAATTTTCCTTCATGAAATTTGATGAAGAACACATGTTTAAATGTGTAGAAATTTTCGGACATGAATATTAACATTTCTTAAGGATTTTCATGTATGAAAAATACCTTAAGTTATCCTTGTTTACTCCTTGGTTTGATGTTGATTCAAGACAGCTTCTTGATATATAAATTGGCACCGAAATGATATAGTATTGCGAGGAATATTTTGTTTCAAGACTTTGAGAAATGCTAGGATTTTGACACAAAAATGAAGTTTGAAATGGAGCTTAAGAGCTCAAGGAAGAAGGTGGAAATGGAGAGGAGAAGGCTTGCTCAACCGGCCACATGGGGACGTGAGTGAACCAAATGAGAGCTCATGTTGGCGTGGGATTTAGGCTAGGATTTGGAAAGATTATTTTTTTATTTATTTATTTATTTTTTGTTAATTGCCAACTTGGCATGTTAGTAGTGTTTCTCTTTATTGAATTGCTTCAGATTTGTAGGCTCAAAAGTCTTCAATCAGCCAGGATTTACGGTGAAAATAAGATGAATGAGTGGCTGAATTGATTTATGGTAGACAATGGTAGTAGGTGAGTTAGTATACTTTTGAATTTTGAATGTTGATTGTCTCCCTTTTCTCTTATGTGCCTACGGTATTGTGAGTTGGAAAGGGGCTGGTTTAATTGCCTTGTCATTATTCGATTTACAACCTGTATGCATATAGAGATCTAGTATCTACTTTTGTATTTTAATTCATGCTTAACAAGGCTAATCTTTCTTATTTCATTGCAGAATTTTCGGGAGCTGATTGGATAAGCATATCTTGTATTATTGTAGTATATTAATTAAAGGGGACACATAATGTTTCATGGTAGTTTATGAGGTTTAAGACATGATAAATATTTATACATGTTACCGGCTGCAATCTGGGATAGCTACAGACTTTTCATTTAATTTGATTAGTATATATTCACCATTATTGTTGTATACTGAGTGCTACAGCATGTGCTCACCGATTGTAGTGGGTATTAGCATGACAAGTTGTATTCAACCTAATCTATTTGCACTACCTTTTTTTTTTGTTTCCTCTGAAAAGCACAAGTGTATGCTCCACCGAATTCACATGCTTTATTTTGTTTAATAGCTATCCCTATTTGGTAATGGCCGCTAGTGGTGAACGCGCGGAATATACAACCCAAACATGTGTGATTTGATAGGCAGGAAAGCAAATCGTATAGGATCTTTAAGTGTTGTGCTCATGATAAATAATAATGGTGTTAATTGCTAAAGAATTTAAAATAGGGATTCCAGCATAAGATCCTAAATAATCAATACGATTATACTGGGGGTAGTGTGTGTCCGCTGTAATATATTTTTGATAAGGATTAAGCATATATATATATGTATATGATGTCATGACATTTTCGGTTATATTTGGTATAAGTGTACCGTTTTTTTTTTTCCTTAATCCATCGCATGTGCTGAAGCTACCGATTTCCTTTGTTGAATTTTGAATGCATGCATGATGATATCATGGTATGCTTGTTGTACGATATCTCTTTGTCGGATTAATACCACACATTACCGTGAATCCATCACGTTAATTACTACAACATTTAATTCTTGGCCATGTGCATACATGATAAGTGTATAGCCATGGTATACGTTACCTGATTTTTTTTTTGGTTCGATTAATTACCAAGTGTACTACAGTATAATACTTGGTGGTTGTATAGATTTTGGACTTGTAATTGATGTTATAATATTTCCTAAGTATTTATGATATATATATTAAATATCAAGATTATGTAACATAAGTTGTTACATTTATCAAAGTGTGTATTTCAATTTATTGTAGCATTTATAGATGCTTAGGCATTCGTAAAGTATTTACGTTGCTCGTTTGTATACACGTTAGTGTTGTTCTTTTTTGTTGACGCTCTTTCTATCGAGCTAGTTATGCAAGAAGTTTAATCCTTGTTGATAATCGTACATGAACGTTCGTACAAGTATGTTAATACTTTTAGTAACATTACGCCCGTTAGCGTTTACGGTAAAAACGACTGTTTTTCGTGACGTTCGCATGCGTGAGTTTGCATGCCGGTGTAATAATATTAATTCACGTAACGTTTGCATGTATAAATTAGCATGCGTAACCAAAATGATCTGTTTCTAGATCAATTCTCCATTATTTAATAATAAACAAGTATTAATTAGATTCGGGGTATTTCAATTACCCTCTCTAGTAACTTGCAACCGCACTAAACACCCTCATGCCCTTACTTTCTGGTTGCTTAATCGAAAGACACCAAAAGAATACCCAGACAGGGAATTGATGTCGATTCCATGAGCAGAAGAAAGGAATTCGCCAGAGTCTAGCCTGCTGATATTCCCACACCATTCCTTATTCTCTTTGTCCATTCTCTGCAACATCGGGAACCAAGAAGACAACAAACCCAGAACACCATACTCATTTGTTTTTCAAGACTATCTGCAACCTGAAGCACAACGTGAGCTATCTAGATTTCAAAAATATACCAAACCATGTCTGTTTTCTGTGTCAAACTCTCAGGCATCCTCTTGGTTTCAGTGAATATAAAACATACTATTGTTTCACATTTTCATGCCTCAGAGTTTGTGTTTTGCAAACTCCTACGCCACTGTCTTGTGGACTGAAAGCATTTCCTCCATCAACCAGTCGTTTTATACCAATTATCCCTTCACTCCTCTTGCATACACAGCCCTGCAAGAACAGAAACTCATGCCAATTCTCTCTGGTTTCCTTCGCATGTAGGTAAGTGCTACTGACCTGTGTTGTTTCCTTCCTTTCTCTTCACTCCCATTTCTCCTGATCTCCTTCTTCCTGACCCACCAAAACGTAACTCATGCAGTAAAGCCAAGCTCTTTACAAGCTGCTGCGTCAACATCCTTTTGCTCCTGTCATTAGAGTAATTCACATGCTCTGATGTAAATTAAAATCTCTGCTTCGGTCCTTCTCCTTCACCTCCACATACCACGGTGATTCTTCGCTCAGAGTTTCCTCGTCCCTCAGTTACTCTGTACATGCGAGAAGGTAAGCAAGCCTCAGGGTTGTTCTCCTGTCATAACTGATTCCCTTCTCCCCCTGATCAAACATTCACTACTTCTACCTTGTTGTTTCTGTTCGAAAGGGGGACACCAGTTGTCCAGGAATCCTCTGAGTTGATCAGTGAGTTCAAGTGCCTTGGTCTCTTCCTCTAACTGTCTGCATTCTTCTCTCAAAGAGAAACCGCCCACAACCACCCACCACATCCTGGTGAATACCAGTCCAAGGTGAGAGCAAAAAGAAAAGGAAAACTTTATATGCAATGATCATTCTCTGTTTATCAGTTCTAACTCCTGGGTAAAAGCCTCAGTTGTTGTCGAATAACCCAAATATTGGAAGCTTCACATTGTGCCAAGAACAACCAAGGGAGACAGTAAAGATAAGAGGTGAGCCATCCTTAAATTTAATACACACAACAAAAACGAAAGAAACCAATCTGTCAAGTGTAACCTGATAACTTTTTTCAGTTTCTGAAATTTTGTGTTTCTGTAAATTAACTTCTCAGAAGCATTATAAGGTTAGTATAAAGTTGAGAAGGTATTTAAAACCTTGTTGATGCACATGGCTAATCATCCACACGTGGGAGTGTGTTTTGAAGAAAATGAAAACTAACCTGATGCATCAGTGGGAAGGAAAACAGTAAGAAAAGAAATGAAGCAGTTCATTTTTTTTCTGTTAGTTTCAGTTTCTAAGATTCTTGAGGTTCTGTATAAATGTGTTTCAGTGGGTACAACAGCATTGCTTTGGGTTGTCTTAAAACTGACACTGTGTTAAAACATATAGCTAATAGGCAGACAGTTTGGGGAAGAAAACTGAAAATCTAAGCGGTGTGCAAAATAGAAATGAAACAGAAGAAAGAACACCAGTTTCAGTTTCTGAAATTTGGCGTTCTGTATAATTACTTCTCAGGGGTATAGCCAACGTTGTTGTGAGTTCTTTTGAGGATAGAACCACATTGAGACAACTAGCTAAGCAACTAAAGAACTTGGAAATTAAAAGAAAGAAAGAAAACTGAAGTACCAGATTTATAAGTGACAGAAAAGAACCTGTCCAGTCTTGTGATTTTAGGTTCTCAAGTTTTCTGGTTTTTGTGCAAAGGAACTTCGGGGACACTGTCTAGGTTAGTTTTGGTCTGTTCTTGAAGTTTAAAAGCTTATTAACACACTTAACCACGAGAGTAAATGGGGGGGGGGGGGCGATGACAGAAGACAGGTTAAGTGACAGAAAAGAAATGTAGCTGAACTGAAATGCTTCAGTTTTATGGTTTTCCTGAAAATGTGTTTCTGTCTAACATCTGTTACAGAGGGTCATGAGGGGTTGCATTGGGTAGTTAATGAACCCCAACTCACCTAACACACTTAACTAAGTACAAATGCTTAGGGGGAAACAAAAAATACATTCAGAACAGAAAAGAAAAACAAAGAGAGTTATCAATTTTCCAGTTTCAGGTTACAGATTTTGTTTTTTGTTTCAGTTTCAGTTTTGTTAAGTTCTTTACAAGGATGTTCAGAGGATTTGTCCATGTGGTTTGGGATTAGTCTCGAGTTTAGAATCTTTTTAACACACAAGCCAAGGTGTAGCTAAGTTGGGGGAAAAACATAGAAAGTTAGATCAGTGAACAGAAAACAATAAGAAGAGGATATACCAATTCAGTTTCAGATTCTGCAAGTGTTTTGCTTCTGTATAAAATATATCTGTGGGTTAAAAATGAACTTAGGGTCTCTTAAGTTGACTTAACTAAGAATGTAAATAATTTGGAGGAAGTTGTAAATCGGTTTAGGAAACAGACAGAGAACAAGTATGAGAAGGCGTCAGTTTGGGATTTCAGAGTTTCTTCTATGTAATTTGGGACATCTCAGCAGCTCTATCTAATGCCTTGGGTCAATCATAGATGTTAAAATCCTGGAGAAACACACGGGGATAACTGAGTAAGAAGGTTGGGCGAGACCTGAAAGAAACTCAGGAACAAAGAAAAGGAAACATAATATTGAATTTCAGGGTTGGTGTGTTTATGTTTCAGTTTTTGTGAGTTGTTGTTTCTATGTAACTCATCACAGCAGCTATTTGGGTGTCTCAATGGTTTAGTTCCGAGTCTAAAACAGTGTTAACACCTATAACTAGTGGGGTAAGATTGAAAGACAGTTAGGTGAATAACAGAAGGGAGTAAAGGAAAGATAACAGAATAGAATGTTTTCAGTTCTATGATCCTCCTAAAAAATCTGTTTCTGTATAACTCTGTATAGAATGGGTTGAAAGGGTGATATTGAGTTGCTAATAAAACTAAACACCTCTATAATACCTTAGTAAGCTATGAATGCATTGGGTAAATTAGTAACCAGATTAAGAGTAGAAAGGAAAACAGAAGGAAAGACAATGCATCAGTCTGGTTTGGTTCTTAATTGTCTTTTTGTATATGTTCTGTGTAATTAATTACAGATGCTGTGTGGGTGTTTTATGAGTATAGTCTTGAGTTTACACCAAGGTTAACACCCATAGCTAGTTGGGTAAACACTGCAGGAAAGAAACAAACATAAACTGAACTAACTAGCAACAAGAACCAAGAGGGAATGTGTAGCGTGTGCTTCAGTTTCATTGATGTTATATCTTCTGTATAACTGGGTTACAAAGGCGTACTAAGTTTGATTCTAGTTTTTTAAAGAGCCCAAATAATAGCTAATAAATATAGCTAGGTGAGCAAACATGTTGGGAAGGTTAAACATCACATTACTACATTAGAAACGATGTTTGATAAGGTGGTGCAAAGAGATTGTGTTTCAGATTTGGAAGCCTTTGGGTTCTGTGGAAGCAAGCTCTATGGGTATTTTAAGGATTATATTATTAGGATAATAAATTTAAAACATTTCTAACCAACCTAGCTAAGAACGGAGTACAATATAGACAAGTTAAATCTATTTTATATAAACTTGTTACATAATTAGCGCTTAAAATGCTCTAAAACATTAACTAGGGAAAAATGACTTAGTTAACGTGTAAAACAAGTGGTGTGTAATGCCCTAGGAGTAAGATAAAATTTAATACGTGGGGAGTCCTAAGAGCTAATAAAGGTTAAATATTCAACAAAGGTTTATCTAGGAAATAACACCCGATATAATGAGATAAATTCGGGAAGTGTCACAAAGGTCGTCACATGAAATCATAAACTGATACGTTGTTTTTAATTAACGCTAGGGCCGTAGCGAAGTCCGACCGGGGCCCCGTGTGTGAGACAACTCGTACTTTCGAATAAGGTATTGATATGTATTGTCCGTATGTTGCCGTGTTACACGGCTTGTGTGCTGTGTGCCTTGTTTGACAATGACCATAAGACTAAAGCATGAAATTGGATTTCTTGTTGTGCTTGCTTAAATGCTTATTATATATCATTGTTGCATATTACTTGCGCGCACACCAGTAGTTTAGTCCCTGTCTCATTTATGGAGCTTTGAGATGGAACTTGACAAACCACGTAACAAAACAAAAGTACTATACAAAAGAAAACTCCTCTCTAACTATAGAGGACTCCTAAGGACACCCACAATGGTGTCAAGATATTTATGATAAGTGAATACCCTATAGGGACTACTATCGACACCCACAATGGTGTCGAGCTAACAAAAAGATAATGATAAGTAATATATATCAGCTGGTGGAACATGAGGATAATCCGGGAAGATGACATCTCGGGCCGCGCGGTAGGGACGCTCGGGAGTTGGTATCTGCATCAGATCCTTCGACCGACTATTGGTGGAGCACATCCTGGGGTCTAGAGGTGACCCCTCTTCCTCAACGCATGACGCCGGGAATGGAGGATTTGCTATGGAGAAGCGTTCTCCATCTTGTGGTGATAAGAGAATTCACACACAGCCTTAAAGAGATAAGGAACAATTGGCACCTACATGATAAGGTCACGGGATCTAAACTATATCCCCAGACCTGGTGCAAGGGAAGAGAAAGAAAAAAAAATACACCACAAGGGAATAAAGGAAAACATGTGTAAATGAGACCAAGCAAATAAGAAAATTCACAAATGTGATTCTTAAGAAACAAGGGCTGAATAGCACGTACAAAATTAAGTCTCGGGATCTAACCTATATCCCCTGACTCGGGTGCAAGGGAAGGAAGGTGGTAAACTAGTGTAAGGATGTAACACCCCATCTCAATCCAAATGTGGTTTCGCAACTTAACAACATATATAAATGTCACAGCGGAATTCAATACACTCCAGGACCTTGCCACGGTCTGACTTACAGAATATACCGAACATTAGTACATACTAATCTTAACCAATACATATCCTTCTTACAATCTCTCACAACCTATACATCTTACTAACTCAAATTGCCATACGAGTGTACATGCACAACTCGTAGGCCACACTTAACCCGTAACGCTTTTACCACATCTTACTCACGCGACGGCCGCCTCCTGACGTTCACCTGTGTAGTAAAAACAGCCCCCAAAGGGGGTCAGCACGAATGCCGGTACGATCCTCTCATGGCCCTCAAGCTAACGTGGCTACGACGACTAATTGTCGATAGCATGGAGGTTGATTAGATGCACAACATAATAGAAAGTGCAGTAAACAACAATCCAAATATGAACAATCAAAGTTCAAACATAATGAACGACTTAAATGTGTTCCCTTAATTAGAGAGTTAATTATTTAACTCCTTAAGTTATGTTTCCTCTTAATCTTAGCCCATCCTTATCTTACCTCAATCTTAGTCTTATCTTAGTCTTAGAAACAACCATCCTTTAAAAAGGAATGGATGTAGCTTATCTTAGTCTTATAATACAAACCATCCTTTAAATAGGAATGGTTGCAACTTATCTCAACCTTACCTTATAAATGACAACCGTTCTCTCATTGGGAACTGGTTAACCCTCAGTTCGTTGTTTAATTTTCTAGGGCTTGGTTAACCCTAGCCAGCAGCAGGTCACTTACCGGCAATAAACAACATTCTTAAATTGTTGGGGATGTAGGCTAGATCCCCCCACACCATCTTAATGCCTCCCTCCTAAAACAAGTATTCCGAGGAGGTCGAGTCTATGTGTCGACTCTAGGCGACGAGTCCGAAGACAAGTCATATTTGGAAGTGGGTATCTGATAAGGATACCGACCTCCCTCAATACACATGTGCAGGTACCATTCCGGATTCCTCACTCCCCCCAAAGTTAGGGTTAGTAGTAGTCTCAATGCGGCGTTTGTTTGTTTAACCTCCTTCGGTTATTAGCAAACTAACATTAGGGAGTGTTCCTTATTCTCACACAATACTTACCAAACACTAGTTAGTAAGTTCTCACGTAAGTTGTGTTAGTTTTCAAACATCACACAACAATACAATCAACATGATATTCCGGTTGCATGCATTATCTTGTTTAGTGAGCACACAAAACAAATAGCACACAAGCCGAGGGACACCTCGTTAGCAAGCATGAAATACCCCAAACTTATTAAAATGGATTAAATATTTAATCACATTAATTAAGGCCTGAACATGCCTTATAAGTCAACTGAGAACAACAGTGGTCAACATAAAACAAGATGTTGCACCCTTTGACTGTTAAGGGTAAATAAATACCCAAACGAACTTCTTAGGACCTAAAAATTTGTCCTAAGTCTATTAACATAATATTAAATATATTATAATTGTTTGACAACACTCCAACACAAAGAACAAGCACTTTCATGCTTCAAGGTCAAATAGAGCAAAAAGGTGCTCTAAGAAACCTTAAAAATCTAATGACCTCTAAATGATATAAAATTGAATATGATGATCAAATATCATGTAAGGAACACAACAAAACCGTTGTCAAAGAAAACAGAGCTCAGAAACACCTGGCGACACAAAATGTGCACTAAAACTCCTCAAAGCACGTTTTTGTGTAATTGCCTTCTAAATTGGTTTTAAATGAGCTAAAAGGTTATAAATACCTTTAAATATGATAAAATATCATATTATATGATATTAGGAATTTAATTCCAGAAATTTACGAATTTTTACAAATTTAATATTAAAATATTAATAAAACCCTAAAATGGGGCCCGCATGAGTCAATATTGACCAAGCATGGTCAATGGTCAATTAATTGACCCATTTGGACCATGGAGATCGGCTGCAATAAGAGAGGAGACAGCATACAATGATTTTGGGGACAAATTACTACCTAATCTCCAATTTAGAATAGTAACCTTTACTTTTTACATTATTTCCCACCTTTCTCACCTTCTCCTTCCTTCCTTGTCCGATTTCCTTCTGCCCAGCCGAGTTCCTCCCTTCCTTTGAAGCTCTCAAAGCTTGTTCTTGAGCATGGAAGGCAAATCTAGCTCCTAAGTTCTTAATGTAAGTGTTTTAATGTCATTTTAGCTCTTTTTCTTCATCTCTTCACTACCAACACCTAGATTTCGTGGCTCATCAATTCCTATGGCTTATTCTCAGTGTTCTAAGGTTAGAACAAGAGCTAAACTCGGTTGATACCAGTAGAGGGACCAAGGTTGTCCAAATCTACATTTTAAGGTAAAAATGTGCTTTAAGCTCATAACTTTTGATTCCCTTCAATTTCGGCTGTGAAACTTTGGTCATAGCCTCATATTCTTCTCCTTTTCATGTGGAATCTGTTGGTTAGCCATTTGGAGCAAGGATGGCCGAGATCCAAAGGAAATACCCTCTTTTAAGGCATTTTTCCAAGGTAAAACCTAGCAACAAGGTAGCATTTCGAGATCTAACTATTTCCTATGTCAATATGGTGGATCTAACACCTTGTGGTGTGTTTGGTTCAGGTCGAAACCACTTAGAACTTCCCTTGCATTTTTAAGGTGATTTTTGCCTTAAATCTTACATTAAATTACTTCTTATGGTTAGATCTTGCTTGGAGACTAACTAGGCCTTGTTCTCTGTTTTAAAACATGTAAAACAAGCTGTGGTGAATTTCTCCTTAAGGTGGCGAACCCAAACAAGGCTTTACCTAAGCTAAATCAAGGTATAAATCCCTTAAAACCTTAACTTGATACATTAACACAAGTTTAAGTGTGTGTATATTAATTGCTGTGAGTGAAGGAGAAAAACAAGGTCTTGTTTGACCTTAAATGTTTAAGGAATGGTTTAATAAATTTTATAACTAATTAAACAAGCATAAGTGTCAAATTTAAGACATTATGTGGAAGTTTGGTAATTAAACAAAGAATCTATGGTGAGGCCGAAAATTTATATGTATTTTGGGACATTTATGTGTAATTTATTTTGTGAGCAAATGTTGTAATAAGTCCATGTATTTTAGGCCATTTTATTTATGCATTTACAAGCTTTTAATTAAGTTTAAGTAGTATAAATGCATTACCGACAATAGATGGGGTATTAGGTGTAATTAAATTAAATTTGGGGGCTTTAGAATAATAAGGCCGAAAATTAGAAAATTAGAGTTAAAAGGAGTTAAATAAAGTTTATAAGATTTTATAAAGTTTTGGGGTTAAATGGTGATTTCTAGAAAGTTTGGGTGCAAACCATAATTATTAAGAATTAATGGTCAAGGAAATATTAAGGTGGTCAACCTTGACCATATGCTAGGTTTTGACCAAAAGAAGTAAGTTAGATAACTTATTTAAGGTTTTATAATAAGTTATGTATTTAATGGTAATATTTTTATAACATATGTGGTAAATATGTTATTACCAAAAATAAAGGGTGTACAATGGTATTTTAAACACCCATGGGCTATTAGGAATTTTTAGGAATTTATTTGGTGGATTTTGGAATTAAAATGAACTATATAAGTATAATATATAGTTATTATGTCATTATGACACTTTGGAGAAATATAGATGGTGGAATGGGTAAAATACCAAGAGTATATGGGTTAATAAGGATATTTATAACCCTTTGGTAAAATTTGGAGATTTTAGAATTATATAAGAGTATTTATTGAGATATATGTATAATATATAGTTTTAATGATATTATCAAACTATATGTTATAAATTGGGCCTAATGACAATATAAAATGTATATTGAGGTCTGTTCGGAATTTACAAAAAATAACCATAGGTTATACTCTTTTATAAGTTAGAAATGTTATATTAAATGGTATATATAACATGGTACAAAGAAAGGGGTGATTTTGTAAATAAAGGAAACTATGGTTTATAGAAAAGAATAAGATTTTCTTATGGTGCCTAAGAGGCAATAATAAATGGTTTTGTATAAAAACTATAGGTTATAAGTTAAGGGAAATAAAAATATCATAGCAAATGATATTAGTATTTGGTATAACATTACATAGTGTTATGTGGTCAAAAAGGGAATTTAAATAAATTCAAGGGCTATACCGAAAATATAAAGGTTGGAAAATGAATTTTAGACTACGGTCTACTATGTTATAAATGTTATGATAATTAAATGGTATTAAGGTGGTTTAGATGGAATTAATATAAGGAAGGGTACTCACATAAAATAGTGTGACAAACTATAAATAAATGGGAGTTATAAGGTATTTATTGAATAAACCTTAGAAGTTGTAATTATACAACATAAAATGTTACTCATGTTAGGATAATAATCTTATTATAAGTCGTACAATATGATACAACTAATGGGAATAATCATCTAATAAAAGATGATAAAAAGTAACATAAAATATAAGAGTTTATTAAACTCATGGGAATTACCTACGTGGTAAATATACATACACAAGAATAATGTATATAAGGTGGATATATATACTTTGGTTGAAAACCATATGATTTAATGGTGGTGGTTATTTAAAACAAATAATAATAAAATAGTAACGAACTATAAGTTATGAATTTTAGAATGCAATATAATACAAGAATGCATGCATACATGCAACTATAGGTTACGTACCTAAACTAGAGGTGGATAAGATTAAAAGAAATATAAGGAACTAAACTTAACAGTTGGAGTAGTTTTGACGTACGCGTTTTAAGTAACAAAACCGACTGTTTTAGAGAAACCCGTAACAACAACTGTAGAAAACAGAGGTGAACTGTCGGGGTTGCTTATTATTCGGAAATACCGGATGTAGTTAGTCATGGAGACTGACGTATAGTTTTAATACCGTTTAGATTATACTTCTGACAAGGACGCTTGACAAGCTAGCGGACTACACGGAGCATAGGATCTTGAAGATTCATACTCCACCGTAATACAATCAGGGTGAACGGTATGTAAAGGGGTTTGCCGAGTTGACCTAAGGTTGCTCCTTGGGCTCGGATTTGGTTGATATAACTTGTGTGTTATATGTGTGTGGTTACATGTATGTGTTTAAGTGTTGATGCATTAATTATTTATGCACGGGCGTCCTACGAGACTAACACTACGTCGACTATAGATCGACTTATATAAACATACATATGCGTTGTGATGACATGACGGTTACTTGATATATACCATGATATTAATATTAAGTATATGGTAACCTAAGTAAAACACTTAGGAACGAGTCACGACATTGTCGGTCTCTAGAGCATGGATCTCTAACATAAATATCACCTAGATGACTTCTAGGTATGCGTGACCCATTGGGCCGCTGGTTAATAAATATATTCTCCATAAGACTAAGAGCATATCTTGAACAACATGAGAGAGTGATGGTATGAGATTGAGGTGAGGAATCCCGGTGGTTTACGAACCACTTGGTTGCGCATTTGTGATCACTGAGGGGTTTCCTAATTGGATTCCGCTCCAGGTTATATCCAACGAGCCCAAATAGGTTCGTGGATCAGGTGGCTACGGCCTTTTTATGGACGTCTTACGAGACATAAGTGAGTCAGGGGCCTCCGGACCTCTGGCGAAATGAGCACCTTTGTGTGTACGGGGGACTACTGTCCATGGTGAGGTTATCGGGTTGTCCTAACATGACGCCCTACTGACATTAATTAAACATGGTTGGATGGAGCCTATAAGGCTAAGGTAAATTAACTATGGGAACTGTACGCTACGGCGAATGTACATTGTACATATGGATGGGGCTAGAAAGCCAAACTAAAATAAATTGACAGTGGATGGTGAACACTACGGCGATTGTACATTGTACAAAATATTGTTGTTATTGCTCGATGCGTTCGATATACAAATATTGTTTGAAATATTCTATGAATGTTTGGTTTGGATGGATGATTAATGTTTATGAATATTTGGATGGTTGATTATGTATATTATACATTTATGCTTCAGTTTTGATTATAACTGTAAAAAGGAAAAGCATGAAACCAACCTAATAATAAGATGGTTGAAATGACAAGTGACCATTAGGGTCCAGGCCCGGCATACTCAGCGTCTATCGCTGATACTACACCATTTCAGGTTGTTGATCATTGTCGGAGCTGAAGAGCAGGAACAGGGTAATTGGAGATGTTGTATAGTAATGAAGATGATGTATGGTCTTATGGTAAGGTTATGTATTTTTCAGGATTGGGTAGACGCTCACTTGTCGACGTTTATGGTTTATGGACTTAGTATGATGTATAGGAGTTTCTCGTTATCACTGCGGTTAGCAGTTTGTTTATTTTGGAAGTTGGATGTGGTTTGGCTACGTTGCTCGCATGGGCGAGTAATGGCCGGTGACACCCGTGTGAGTTTTGTAAGTGTTATTTATTTTTCCGCTGCGAGATGTGTTATTTATTGCTACGAGAGGGATTATATCGTGATTATGGAGAGGGGTGTTACAAAAGTGGTATCAGAGCGGAGTACCGCTCTGATGACGAGAAAGTAGGTTAAGACAGTGAGCTTAGGACTTGGGAAATATTGGCAAACATTTAGGAGGTACGAGACGATTCGTCTCAAAAGATATTGTGTCTAGAAACGCAAAATGCGTAACAGGATAGCCTTTAAGGCAACTTAATATCTACTGGTTGTGTACGATAATTTATCGAGTATTTATGTGACATACTGTACTACAGATGTCTGGTGGTACTAGAGGGCGTGGTGCTGGAAGAGGTAGAGGCGGTGACCCCGGCATTCCAGGAGTTGCTGAGACGGTTGCAGCCGTTCTTGCACAGCTGGGTACTCAGATAGGAGGAGTACCAGCCCACCCGCCACAGCCCAGGGAAACAAACTGGCTGAAGTCAGTTACAGAGACCCGACCACCTACATATTCAGGGGAACCAGACCCCGTAGCTTTGGAACGTTACATCGTTGAACATGAGAAGGCCTATGAAGCGTTACAGGTACCCGACGACAAGAAGGTCGCTATTGCTGCTTTCCATCTGAAGGATGCAGCCAGCACTTGGTGGAGGTGGTCAAGGACCAGCACCTGGCTACGCCCGACTTTTCGTGGGCTGCCTTTGTTGAGTTACTAAGAGGGAAGTACTACCCGGCGCACCTCAAACAGAAGAAGCGCCATGAGTTTGAAACATTGACCCAGGGAGGTCTGACCGTGGACGAGATTACGCTCGATTCATTGGTCTACTGGACTTCATCCCCGGTGTGGATTACTCAGAAACCGTAAAGATCGAGAAGTTCCGGGGAGGACTATTATTTCGCATCCAGATGGCGATGGGTGCTACCCTCTACACTACCATCCAGGTATTAACATGAATGCCATAAATTCTTTACTTACTATAGTACCGTATAACCTTGTGAGAACTTACCAATGAGATTCCAGGAGTGTTACGACGCTGCCTCGAGGACGGAGCTAATGCTCCAGACTCGGGAAGAGACTCTAGGGGCAAAGAAAGAAAGAACCCTGAAGGAGAGTCTGAGGGTGGAGGAGCATCTTCAGGCGATGGCCAGAAAAAGGGAAAGTAAGGACTTAACCCAAGCTTAAATACTTATCATACTAAATACCTTACGAATGCTGACCCGAACCTTAAACAGGAAATTCTTTCCAAAGAAAGGGCAGCAGGGTCACCAGGGAAAGAAAGGGAAAGAGCCCGTCCTGCAGTTGACCGGCCCAGCTATTGATGCTAAGCCTCTGAGATCTGCACCTCCTAAGGGTGAGAACACCTACCTCTTAAATTCAAATATAATCTTAACCCCTATATCAACAGATTTTAACTTAAACTTAAATACTATCATCAGGCACCGGACAGCCCCAGCGCCATTTTTACTGTAAGCGTTGCGGGAAGGACCATCCAGGGGTCGACTGCGAAGGCCGCAAAGTCGAGTGTCGGTACTGTCACAAAGAGGGCCATAGGGAATTTGAATGTTGGATGAACCCAGAGAGCCGTAATTACAGGCCACCAAAGAATACTCAGAAGACCTCAGCTGGAGGATCTGGAGTACCACGAGGCGGTCAGGATGGCTAGACATCTGCTGATGCTGGAGCCCAGAAGGGCAAGGGAGTAGATAGGGCATGAGTACCCATACTCCATGAGACCGCTAGTGGAAGACTTTTACTTACTATGTTGTGTGCTTACTTTGAATGTTAGAAGGAGCTATGTTATAAGAATGTGGGAGTGTGTCATTGACCACTCGCCTCTTGTGTAAGACTTTGGGATTAGTTGTGTGTACTCAGTACCTATAAGCTTTAAACCTTGACGGATATATATATGAACAAGATGTTTATGCTTACATTATCATGTAGCAATACTCAAATGACGTAGAGTCAATGTGTCCGGGAATTACTGAACCAGAATTTCCGCCTGCATGGCGCACTTGCTATTGCAAGCGCTATGACAATAAACTACTGAAATTTCATCTGCCTTGCGCACTTGCTACAGCAAGTGCAGCGACAGCAACAGTAACAGCTACTGCAAATGCAACTACAACAACTACTACTCTTTTAACCTTTTATAAAAAAAATGTTTTTCAAACTTTTTCATACAAACCTTGAGATTAGAAACTTATGCAACTATGGAAGGACCGTTAGTCCAACCACTGCAACTGGGGAAACTATACAGCCACTATGATTGTAAACCACACCAGTTTAAATTGTTGGGAATTTTTAGACAGGGCTTATAGCCAAATACCAACAGTGTATACCGGCATTTAATGCTAATCACTACCAGTGATAAATGTTTAGTCCTCATGGACAAGCATACCCTTTGTAGATGCACCACCGTCAGTAAGGATGGTTGGGAAGTAAAGAGCCAAGTTGCTCAAGCTGTTGTGCAATCTGCATTACATCCAATTACATGGATGAGAGGACATATGTGAACTATGGATGAGATTTGATAAAAAAAAACAGGGAGAAAAAGGAAAATGTGTTGTACTCAATGAGAAAAAAAAAGAGGAGAAACAAGTTTGCTAATATAGCACGGATTTTACTTACACCGAGTTGAATAATACCAGTCTATGATACAAGTTACCACGGTGCCACAAAGGCAATATCACTTATTACAAGATAACTGATAACATGAACTATTACAAAAAAAAAAATGAAGCAAAAAAAAAAAACAACAACAACAAAAAAAGAAGAAGAAAAGAAAGCAGAAGAAGAAAGAAAAAAAGGGGATATCCATCAGAGGGAGATTGACAACAGAATACTTCACTATAACCGTGTGACAGACATTACCAGTTTACTAACCGAGACATGGGACGACCGCACTCCGTTAGGAGCATGTGGGCCTGACAGACTTATTTATGAGTTAGTCGGGTAAGTAGTAATGTATCAGTACGGTACCCCATGCAAGTAGACAAGTAGTGTTAGGAACACGAGAAGTAGTCAACTCCATTCTACGGACAATAAGACGGATTACCTCGAAGATGGACGAGAAGAGCCGCAGTTAAACCAACAAGCTAGAGAAATCAAGAACCTTCAACAGAGAACAGTAGACAGTATACAGTGAAGACAGGGAAACAGTTCAAGGACAGGAACCCAAAAAAAAATCAGGAAAACCCGTTAGGGACGGATAATATGTAGAATCCTCATAAGGATCGAGTAAGTTCTTACAATCCAGAGGAAATCTACCAGATGATATGGATATAAACGCGTGACTACGCAAGGAGAAAAGATAAAGCTATATGATAGCAGAAACTTGCTCAAGGAATAGTGGATTTGGAATGTACCACTCACAGGATAATTCGCACATCTTTTCTATTTGCCTCATTGGATATTAGCTGTTGAGCGTTTACGCCTCTGCACTCTGCATGACTGAGTGTTTCGGTATTGCACGTGTGCAGTTATTAATCTAATAGGAATGCAGAAAGATAAAGTGGATATCAACACGAGAGTGTAAAGGAAAAAAAGGAACTATAACAGTGTGTTACTCCAGAGCAAAACCACCAGGAGACATGGATGACAAACATCACCTTTGTGGACATTTAGGCTGGTACGTCTTAGTATTGCAAAGACAAGTGCAAAAAGCACTAAGTACTAACAGTAGCCAATGTCATATTACATCTCAAACTGAATATCAGTGAGAGAAGACACACGCATATATGCTAGTGATCCAAACCAGTGGATTCACAGCAATAAAAAAAGAAAGAGGCAAATTGAGCCCTTGTTCATGGGTCCACACCTCATACGGAGCGAGTGGGCCCAAAAGAATGAACTTGGGAGAGAGCACAAAAAGATCAGTGCCTCACCTTTTATATATTGTTGAAATAACCCAAACCTTGATATGTGGTTTAAATATCAAATTATGGTATGTAAAGGCTAAAAAGTGCCTTAGTAACATCAGTGAACAATTTAAACCATAATAATGCAATAAAGCATTAAGACACAGTTTGAGCAAAAAACATGCTCTAAGCTATGAGTGAACTTGGTTAGGACCCAAAGAGCCTACCAAGACTTGATAACATTTAAATATGATTTAATAAGGCTAAATAAGTCCTTAAGAAACTTGGTGGACAGTTAAACCAAATAAAACATAAGAAAATACCTTAAAGTCAATATGAGCAAAAATGTGCTCTAAGCTTGGGATAAATGTGTATAAGACCTAATGGTCATACCTATACCTTATTTATATGTTAATGAACATATTAAATCAATTACTAAAGAAAACCAAGCTTGAAAACAAGTTAAAACACAAAATGTGCTTTAAGGAGTCTTAAAGCACGTTTTGAAAAATTGTCTTGTAAATGAGTTCGAATGGCTAAATGTCCATCATTATCTTTAATTAACATGTGTACTATATAGTATCACATTTGGGTGGCCATATTAGTGGGAAATCAAAAATTTCACTTCTATGTGCCTTGTTATAGGTGAATATGATTTTTTATAACTAGTTTGTAACATATAATGTTATAAGTGATTAAGTTGGTCAACAAAGACCAAAACACCCTTCTAACTATAGGGGGGCCGGTTTTATCATGTGGGACTCACCACCATGAGCTAGTAAAAATTAAAGAAAGAAGGAAAAGTAGTAAAAAAGTAGAAGTTACCTTTATAACATGTAATATCTTTCAAAAGCAATTCCAATCTTCATTCTTTCTTTCCCACTCACACCACCGTAGCCTTCTTTATCTTCTCCCAAGCTCCATCGGTTTTGCTACAGCAAACCATGCCATTCTCCATCTTCTTTCATGGTATCTTCTAGCTCCCTTGGCCAAATCAAATTCCAAGACCATATTTGTCTTAGTTAGGTCAAGCTCTACACTTCCCTCTTTTTAAATCTTCAAGAACTCAATTTTGGTGCCATGGAGATTCACCATTGAAGGAGCTTGAGCTCATCTTTTCACATGTTCTTGTTCTCCTTTGCTTCAAGGTAAGGAATCTCTAAGAAAAATCAAGTTTTCCTCCATGTTTTGTGTGTGACCGAAAATTCACCATTAATGGAGCTTTTATATTGCCTTGTTCTAGCTTCATTTGAATCTTCCAAGGGCTAGGAGGAGTCCTCTCTTGATACTTATTCAAACACCCTCCAAAGTTCAAGGTAAAACAAGTACATTAATGTTTTCGAAACAATGTAAATCTAGGGTTTACAATGAGATGAAGCTTAAAGCTTGAATACTCATTATGTTGTTTGTACAATGTATAAACTTGACAAGGAATCAAGTCCCACCGGTTTGTAAGGAAACAAGAAGAAATTTGTGAGGAAAAGAGGTAAATATACTATCTCAATGTAGTTTAAATGCCTTAGGAAAATGAGCTTGATTTGCTTACTAAAATACCTAAGGAGCCAATGGCAAATGAGCTAGTAAAATGCTCTCAAGGAGTTTATTAAGGGCATATGTATTGGTGTATGTATTTGCAGGTCAAAGGCATTACTTATGTGGGAAATTCAGTGTTTAAGGTTTATGCAATTTAAGGGCCTAAGAGCCATGTTATTTAAGGGCCTAAGTGCCAAGCAATTTAAGTTATGCACTATATTGTGATGTAGTGCTTAATGTGTGAAGTGTGTATAAAAGTGTGTTTGATGGATTTTAGGTGTTCTTGAATGAACTAAGGTAAAAAACCTAAGGTTTGGAGGTGAGTAAGTACAAGAGAAGCTGATGGCCAAGATTTGGGAAATGTGTAAGAAGTTCTAAATGTTGTAAGTGAGTTTTGGTGAACTAGGAAGTGTTAAAAGTGAATGAATGTTTACTTGAGAAGAAAACATGTATTAAGGTGATTTAGAGTGATGCAAGGACTTAGGTGTTGTCTTGGAAGTCCTAGGAATTCAATGTGTGTTTTGTGAATGTATTAAAGTCTTGGAGAAGTTGTTTAAGGTTTAGGTAAGGTTGTGTTCAAGGAATAAGTGATGTTTAGGTATGATGTGAAAAAGGAGATTTAGTTAGTAAGAAAAGAAGTCAAGAGGTGATGATAAGGTGTAGAGGAAACACCTTGGTATTGTGGTCATTATAGGTGAAATGCCACCTAGAAATCATAAGGAGAAACATTGTAAGTGATAGGAATTTTGTGGAGATATAAGTAAAGGTTTAAGGAATTAGGAAAATAGTTTTGTGAGTGTTTAAGAATATCTTAAGGGTGTGTTTGAAGTGCCAAATGATGTTAGAACACATTAAGAGGCCTTAGGAGAAGTTTGGTGAAGATTTGGCAAAGTTTTGGTAAGTTTAGAAGGCGACCGACCCAGGGCCGACCCAGTTTTTGGGTCGGTCGAGCCTCTGTTAGATGTTAGGAATGTGTTCGGTAATGGTCCGACCCAAAAGGGTGGGTCGGACATGGGTCGGTCGGTCAAGTTTCAAAGGAAGGAAATGTTCGCACATGGTCCGACCCAGTCGAGTGAGTCGGACGTGGGTCGGACGGGCATGATTATAAGGAAGTAAAAGGGTTCTGTAATGGACCGACCCAGCTGTGGGTCGGTCGGTGGGTCGGTCGGACCAAAAACAAGGTTTGAGGTTATGAAATGATGTGTGATGATGGGGATTGGTAGGTAATGATGTTATAAGGATGTTAAGGACATGTTAGGTGAGTTTTAATGACAATTAAGTGGGTTGTTGTATTAAATGTGAGAGTAAAACAAGTTAAAAATGTTAAGTTTGTAACTAAGTTAACGGGGAAAATTAAGCATTGACATTAAATGATCAAGCAACCCCGGTGTTAATGAAAACACGTGTGATGTTAACAGTTGTTCGAGAATTGCTCGAGGGACATAAATGGACAGGATAAGTGGACTCCGGTGACAGGTATGGTTTTCTTGCAACCTGTGTCCTAACGGATTACACCGGCTTGTGTGCCAATGTGTTTTTCTGTATGTTTGCCACGTTATGATATAAATCATGAAACGAGTTTACAGTCATTATTGTTATTGTATGTTTACGTGCCGATACCGGTAACCTCTAATGCGCTTGAAGGGCTAGTTAACCACTATTAGGTAAACGTAAGAGAACGGTATCCGGTAATAACGTTTCCGACTTAAGGAACGTTCTAACCACGGCTATGCGTGAGTTGGTTATGTGATGTTTGTGTGTGATGTTTGTATGTGAGCGTATGACTCTCTTTTCCCTTGTGTATGTCTGACAAGACTTAACTCAAGTTTGTGATTGTTTAATAAGTTCAAAGTTGAACTTCTAATAAGTGCTAACGGGGGGAATGAGGAGTCCGGTCTGTTCCGGCCACGCGTGTGAGTATGGGGGTCGTTGTCATAGCAGGTTCGATCCTCTCTGTATGTATTGGTTTTTTCCAATTTGGTTCCCAACCTACCCTTTAGCTTAACCAAGGCTATTACTGACTCACGTCGGGCCACAGGGGCATACTATTGTTATGTTTGTTTCGGTGTGCTTGGATCACTATATCCGAGACACCTTGTGTTAAGTTAACCGTCCATTTAACGAGACGGTAACGAGTTATGTAACGAGCTTATCATGAGACTGGCAACAATCTCTAGGCTCACCAGTGTGTTAGTGATGTTTGGGTCGTTTCCTAAGAGGACCATTCCCGTTATGTTATGTGTTTTGTTGTGATGCAATATTTATTGCGGTATTATTTGTGCACATGGAAACGTGCAAAGTGTTGTTAAGTGTTGTTATGTGGTGTATGTTATATGTTGTAAAAGGTGAAGTGTGTGGATCATGGATATGATTCCCAGTTTGTGATAAAAGGCGTTTAAGGGTACCCGAATTAAGGGTGTGGATGTCTATTAAGGAAGTAGCTCCATCAGAAGAGGAACACTCTAGGGATGATGTATACCAAGAGTGACTTATTAAGTAAGGATATATTATCCGTTGCTGAGCCCATTGAGGCGAAATGTTAAGTATTGTGTTTTATTGTTACATGTATGATTTAAAATATAACAACTGCATGTCAAGACGACAATTAGTCGTGCGTGGCCCGGTAGCATGTGGGCTGCGGGATTACCATACCAGCAAAGGTGCTGAGCCCCTTGGGGCCACCCCTTTCTCTTCTTTTCCTATTTCAGGTACGAAGTGCTGGAAGCCGTTCGAGAGTAGGACGGGTAGTCATTGTATATGGGTATCTATTTAAGTGTGTATATACAGTAGGGTAGTAAGACCGATATTGTTGTCGGCACCAGTTTACAAATACTCGTGTATTTTTAAGGTGTATATTATTGTTGTTGTTAATGTAAAGGAATAACAATGTATAGTCTCGGGAAATTTAGCCCATCAGACCGGTACATGGTGTATGTATTAGCCTTGTTAGCCACGTGGGTGGCTAACGGCGTGTAACACCAATAAGTTAAGTAATGTGATGAGGTTGTTCTTCCGCTGCAATTTGTTGTAAGTATGTTATCGTTTGGATGGGGTGTTACAAAAAGTGGTATCAGAGCGAAGTACGCTCTGATGACTGAACTACCGAGCTTAGGAAGTACCGAGTTAGGATTGAAGTACTTTGGGTTAAGGTTGAGTGATAGCGTGAGAGATACGCTAGTAAGGAACTACCAGTGAATACTGGAAACCTACAATATTCCTTCCCACCCTCCACAATCCCTGTATAATAACTCGGGGAGAACGCCAAGGAGATGGAAGTCCACTCTCATACTCGGGAATACCCGATCTGGCTGTTATTAATACCTTTAGGGTACGGAGAACCTGTCATACGGTAAATCCCGAAAACTGGGAACCCGGGACGGTCTCCATCTGAATAATGTTAACCGCATTTCATAGCAATGAATGAAGGATCTTGTGTATTGGAGAATAGAATTTCCGGCCACCTGGGTCGACATGCCAAGCAGTCGAGAATAACCAGCTTGCAACGCACCTACCGTGCAACAGGCAAGAAATGGATTAAAGAACCCGAGACGAGTGTCTACGGGACCACAATTGTTAAGTAATACACCAACGGTATACCAACCGACAAGGGAACTACAACGTAGTCACAAACAAGAGACAAGTCTCAGTAACCACGACAGTGCGTGGAAGGGCTATAAAGAGGATGCATACTAAGTAAAGAAGGACTCCAAGAGTGGGAGACACCCCAGTTGATAATTACCATATGAAGACAGTGAGAAGTCACCTAGAGGAGTTATTGTCAGATAGTAAGATCAGTGAGGCCAACAAGGCCCTGATGACAGTGGGATAAAAACAATACCACAACCGGTATGTGTTAAAAACTGATAGCCAGTTCATGGCGCACTTGCCATAGCAAGTCTGCTATAACAGGGCTGTTCAGGAAATTTATAATAAATACAAGTACTTAGTAAGTACCACGAAGTTAAGTGTGAACATTATGACCATGGAAGGGGCTTAACAGCCTGACCTCTGTAATTGTAAGTACACCAGTCAGCAAGAAGCTAGACTTGGAAGGTAAGAAGATGTTGTGAAACCATGAAAATTTTCTTTCAAACCCAGATTTATTCAAACCCTTTTCTTTTCAAAACCAGATTTTCTTTCAAACCAACACTTCTTTCCAACCTTCTTTTAAACCAAACCAGTAAAACCAAGGACAGTTGACAAGGATACAACAATGGATAAACTTCCCTCGATTAAGTTCGGGAAGCAAGGAATGAATATTGTCACGGGACAATATAAGGGAGTTGACAACAGAATACTTCACCTAGGCGTGTGACGGACACTACAAGTGTACCAACTGTGTTGTGGGACGACCGCACTCCGATAGGAGCATGTGGGCCTGACAGACCTACTTATGGGTTAGTTGGGTAAGTAGCAATGTATCAGTATGATACCCCATATATGTATACGAGTAGAGTCCGAAACACGGAAAGTAGTCGACTCCGTCTACGGTCAGCAGTATAAATCAAACAAGAGCTAAGGATTACAAGGAATAGTTGAAGTTAAGGAATCAGTTAAGTTAGCAAGACTAAAGGATTAGTGAACTCCTTTCAAGGAAATGTTTAAGAGTTAGGAAGTGCGATGGGCACAAACTGTTATGTAAAGACACCACATATGTCTTAAGGATCCTTAGGGATAAACATTATAGCTGGAATGGTGACCCAGCCTGTACATGGCAAGCAGATGCCTAATGTGGACACATTAATGTGCAATGAACGGGATGAACTCCCAGAATAAGTACCTACACTACCAGGAAATGTTAATCTTCACAGAAGAAGATAATAACCAGTAAAGAACGCGAAAGGCGTAGCTAACGGAATGTACCAATAAGTGTGAGCCAAATGTAATGGCATAACTTAGCAACACCCAGGAGAAATCCTTAAAGGGTGTTTGCATCAACAATTGTTGCACGAAATGCGTGACAGAAACATAAGGGTTGAAACTAACACCAGTTTAGACATAAGTTGTCAGGAGACGGACTGACAATCCTAAGGGGCATCCCATGAAAGGAAACGGATGCAACGACCTTGTCATGGAGCCCAATATAATATCCAGCATGTAATGTGTACAGAGAAACACATGTGTGTGGACAGCCTACAATGAGCTCAGCTCAAGGCAAATAAGGCTTATAAGCCATAAGCAAGATATGTTATATAATTCGATTGATGGTAGAAGTTTATGTTGTATAAGTGAAAGTAGTGGTAAACGAACCACTGCATTAAGAGTGGGGATACCTCTCGAAATTGTGACACCGCAGGAGCGGTAGTTATGTAATCAAGTTCAAGAAATATGTTAAGGATGGACAACGTTATTATTGAAAGAGAGCAGTTAGCTTAGTAGTATGTGTGTATAAAGTGAAGCACCTGGCTGAATAATGCCGGCTTGTGACTCGAATGATCGATGCTCAAGGAGCATTCGGTAGTCATCCAAATGAGGGATGAACCATAATACGAATAATGTAAGTTATGTGTGGAAGTTAGTGTGACAGTAAATACGATGTAAGTTAGTGTTATACAGGGAGTAAGAGCACGGTGCGCAACAAGCGACCGTTGTATAAATGTTGTTAAACGAAATGTAACAGATAAGACCAGTTATGAGTTAAACTCAGTGGAGATGCAAGATATGATGTAAACAAACTGAGCAATAAGCCAGTGGTAGGTACTGTGTGATGAGGAACTCAGTGTGAATTCCATGGCGAATCGCATAAGGGATTTACTGTCAAGAGTTTACGCCTCTGCACTCTGTATGACTGAGTGTTTTGGTATTGCACTTGCGCAGTAATGATCGAGTGGGATAGCTAGGAATTGGAAACATGTTAATTGTGGAGGAATAATGTTATAATGGCCGATGCATAGGAAATGCAAGGCCGCACCAATAAAAAGTACTTGTACAAAACCAAATGTGGAGACATGATTAACAGTAAGTGACTACAGTAGCACTAACTGCCAAATATCGGTATGGAATATACCCCAATGTTGTAAATAGCTGAGAGAGCACTACACACTAGGTAGTAGCTCAATCTCAACCGACAGTAAGTCGGAAGGGAACAAGTCAATCATTGTGAAATACATAGCTGTATACACAGTAAATTATCATGGAAGTGGATGGAAAATTGTGAACTCACCGAATCCGCTCAGGGTAAAAGATACCGTGCGTCGGTTGAGAAACCATTGTTACCAAGATGAAGGTGACAATTGGGGATGTACAATACAGTAAGAATAACAAAAGGGAGCAATTAAGCTCTACAGTTATTAGAGTTTCGCAGCAGAAACTAGTGAACCAGTGATTCAAATGTACAACGTGAATAACGAATATGAGTGGATGGCTAATTATTAATGCCTAAAAGCCTCACAGGCCAGGACCGAAACCGGTTATGAGTTACAACTCCAATGAGAATTCTTGGTTTAGGACTAAACCGCCAATATGGTTAAGATCCTCTAATCAGAATCCATTGTGTAATAGACCGCGTGGAAGTTAAAACACTTCACGACGGCAGAACATTTAAGCCAATGTTTAGTGATTGATTACGTGGGCGTAATCCCTTTTAAGGGGGGTAGAGCGCAAAACCACTTGGTGTATATTACCGTACAAGTGTACGTAGTGTATGTGATTTATATTGTGCATAGCACAAAATTATTGTTGTTTTGATGATTGGTGTGTGTGTTACGTAAACATACACATTCATTCATGGATTAATTGTGGTAATTGCGCACAGATGATGCGAATACCATTGTGATAAGTGTGTGTGTTTGTTAACAGTTGTGTGTGATTGTACAAGTGTGGGGAGTAGATAAACTCCCGGGGGAACAAAAGCCCCGACAGTGTATAAATGTAAACCAGGTGTTGTATTTTGGATAAAATATGTGTATATATATATATATACTATATAGTGATGCAAGAAAGGGCATGATACCGACATAGAACCTAGTGAGAATAAGATTCCCTAGGCAACAGGATTAAAAGTGAATGGAGGTAACTGATAGACGGAGTTCTATCCTTTGGAGATGTTGTGATCATGACTAGAATGATTCAAAAGATAGAAAATTGGAAATGAGTGACTTACTTGATGCTTGAAAATGAAGTGGGAGGTGGAACTTGATTTGCATGTGATCAAGGGAAGCCGAACACAAATTGGGGTGGAAGGATAGTTCAACACTGATGCTGATCACATCAGGGTTGGATGACTCTTGAAACTCCCTATAAGTGGTCACGAATAACCACGCTAATAAAAGAAGCAAAGAGCTTAAGTTGGACTTGGAGTTGTGTGTGTTTTCAAAAGGATTTTAAATTGGTATTTATAAAACGTTGATGGATACTTTACATAATTAAAGTCTTCTTACTTAACCTCACAAGAAATTTTAAACTTATGTGATTGTTTTAATCTCCTAAAGGCACGGGGACGGAAGGTGTCCATCGCGACCGTGTTCTGCGGGATCACAGTGTATATCAAGGATATTTTTGATTGCTATACATGCTCTGACATGTTGTGTGGTATGTGTAATGAATGTTGTTTTGACTTGGATTTCCTAAAGTGTATACTATCAAGGCCTATGAGTCTAAATGTGTGGTGTTACAATAGACCTATGTGTCTAAAGACTGTTATGTTACCAGGACCTATGTGTCCAAATGTTGTTATGTTACCCAAGACCAGTGAGTCAAAGGGGTTGTTATGTATGTGTAAGTGTTGTTAAGATACCCGGACCATAGAGTCCGAGGTTATCATTGGATATGTTATGTTATGTGTGGATGTGAATGTGTTGCCCGGACCATTAAGTCCGAGGTTGTGATGTAAAGTGTGTTGGTTATGGAAGTTTATTTCCAAGTGATTCTTGTGTTCTAATCTATGATGTGTGAAAAGTGTGAACTTCGAGGACGAAGTTCTTTTAAGGGGGGTAGATTGAAATACCCCAACCTTGATATGTGGTTTAAATATCAAATTATGGTATGTAAAGGCTAAAAAGTGCCTTAGTAACATCAGTGAACAATTTAAACATAATAAATGCAATAAAGCATTAAGACACAGTTTGAGCAAAAACATGCTCTAAGCTATGAGTGAACTTGGTTAGGACCCAAAGAGCCTACCAAGACTTGATAACATTTAATTATGATTTAATAAGGCTAAATAAGTCCTTAAGAAACTTTGGTGGACAGTTAAACCAAAAAAACATAAGAAAATACCTTAAAGTCAATATGAGCAAAAATGTGCTCTAAGCTTGGGATAAATGTGTATAAGACCTAATGGTCATACCTATACCTTATTTATATGTTAATGAACATATTAAATCAATTACTAAAGAAAACCAAGCTTGAAAACAAGTTAAAACACAAAATGTGCTTTAAGGAGTCTTAAAGCACGTTTTTGAAAATTGTCTTGTAAATGAGTTTGAATGGCTAAATGTCCATCATTACTCTTTAATTAACATGTGTACTATATAGTATCACATTTGGGTGGCCATATTAGTGGGAAATCAAAAATTTCACTTCTATGTGCCTTGTTATAGGTGAATAGTGATTTTATAACTAGTTTGTAACATATAATGTTATAAGTGATTAAGTTGGTCAACAAAGACCAAACACCCTCTAACTAATGGGGGCCGGTTTTATCATGTGGTCTCACCACCATGAGCTAGTAAAAATTAAAGAAAGAAGAAAAGTAAGTAAAAAGTACTATTACTTTATAACATGTAAATATCTTCAAAAGCAATTCATCTTCATTCTTTCTTTCCCACTCACACCCACGTAGCCTTCTTTATCTTCTCCCAAGCTCCATCGGTTTTGCTACAGCAACCATGCATTCTCCATCTTCTTTCACTTGTATCTTCTAGCTCCCTTGGCCAAATCAAATTCCAAGACCATATTTCTTAGTTAGGTCAAGCTCTACACTCCCTCTTTTTAAATCTTCAAGACTCATTTTGGTGCCATGGAGATTCACCATTGAAGGAGCTTGAGCTCATCTTTTCACATATTCTTGTTCTCCTTTGCTTCAAGGTAAGGAAACTCAAAGAAAATCAAGTTTCCTCCATGTTTTGTGTGTGTCCGAAAATTCACCATTATGGAGCTTTTATATTGCCTTGTTCTAGCTTCATTTGAATCTTCCAAGGGCTAGGAGGAGTCCTCTCTTGATACTTATTCAAACACCCTCCAATTCAAGGTAAAACAATTACCTTAATGTTTTAAAACAATGTAAACTAGGGTTTACAATGAGATGAAGCTTAAAGCTTGAATACTCATTATGTTGTTTGTACAATGTTAGAAGTTGACAAGGAATCAAGTACCCCACCGGTTGTAAGGAAACAAGAAAGAAATTTGTGAGGAAAAGAGGTAAAAAACTATCTCAATGTAGTTTAAATGCCTTAGGAAAATGAGCTTGATTTGCTTACTAAAATACCTAAGGAGCCAATGGCAAATGAGCTAGTAAAATGCTCTCAAGGAGTTTATTAAGGGCATATGTATTGGTGTATGTATTTGCAGGTCAAAGGCATTACTTATGTGGGAAATTCAGTGTTTAAGGTTTATGCAATTTAAGGGCCTAAGAGCCATGTTATTTAAGGGCCTAAGTGCCAAGCAATTTAAGTTATGCACTATATTGTGATGTAGTGCTTAATGTGTGAAGTTGTGTATAAAAGTGTGTTTGATGGATTTTAGGTGTTCTTGAATGAAATAAGGTAAAAACCTAAGTGTTTGGATGTGAGTAATACAAGAGAAGCTATGGCCAAATTTGGGAAATGTGTAAGAAGTTCTAAGTGTTTTAAGTGAGTTTTGGTGAACTAGGAAGTGTTAAAAGTGAATGAATGTTTACTTGAGAAGAAAACATGTATTAAGGTGATTTAGAGTGATGCAAGGATTTAGGTGTTGTCTTGGAAGTTCTAGGAATTCAATGTGTGTTTTGTGAATGTATTAAAGTCTTGGAGAAGTTGTTTAAGGTTAGGTAAGGTTGGTGTTCAAGGAATAAGTGATGTTTAGGTATGATGTGAAAAGGGGATTTAGTTAGTAAGAAAGAAGTTAAGAGGTGATGATAAGGTGTAGAGAAACACCTTGGTATTGTGGTCATTATAGGTGAAATGCCACCTAGAAATCATAAGGAGAAACATTGTAAGTGATAGGAATTTTGTGGAGATATAAGTAAAGGTTTAAGGAATTAGGAAAAATAGTTTTGTGAGTGTTTAAGAATATCTTAAGGGTGTGTTTGAAGTGCCAAATGATGTTAGAACACATTAAGAGGCCTTAGGAGAAGTTTGGTGAAGATTTGGCAAAGTTTTGGTAAGTTTAGAAGGCGACCGACCCAGGGGCCGACCCAGTTTTTGGGTCGGTCGAGCCTCTGTTAGATGTTAGGAATGTGTTCGGTAATGGTCCGACCCAAAAGGGTGGGTCGGACATGGGTCGGTCGGTCAAGTTTCAAAGGAAGGAAATGTTCGCACATGGTCCGACCCAGTCGAGTGAGTCGGACGTGGGTCGGACGGGCATGATTATAAGGAAGTAAAAGGGTTCTGTAATGGACCGACCCAGCTGTGGGTCGGTCGGTGGGTCGGTCGGACCAAAAACAAGGTTTGAGGTTATGAAATGATGTGTGATGATGGGGATTGGTAGGTAATGATGTTAAAGGATGTTAAGGACATGTTAGGTGAGTTTTAATGACAATTAAGTGGGTTAAAAGTTGTATTAAAATGTGAGAGTAAAACAAGTTAAAAATGTTAAGTTATGTAACTAAGTTAACGGGGAAAATTAAGCATTGACATTAAATGATCAAGCAAACCCCGATGTTAATGAAAACACGTGTGATGTTAACAGTTGTTCGAGAATTGCTCGAGGAACATAAATGGACAGGATAAGTGGACTCCGGTGACAGGTATGGTTTTCTTGCAACCTGTGTCCTAACGGATTACACCGGCTTGTATGCCAATGTGTTTTTCTGTATGTTTGCCACGTTATGATATAAATCATGAAACGAGTTTACAGTCATTATTGTTATTGTATGTTTACGTGCCGATACCGGTAACCTCTAATGCGCTTGAAGGGCTAGTTAACCACTATTAGGTAAACGTAAGAGAACGGTATCCGGTAATAACGTTTCCGACTTAAGGAACGTTCTAACCACGGCTATGCGTGAGTTGGTTATGTGATGTTTGTGTGTGATGTTTGTATGTGAATGTATGACTCTCTTTTCCCTTGTGTATGTCTGACAAGACTTAACAAGTTTGTGATTGTTTAATAAAGTTCAAAGTTGAACTTCTAATAAGTGCTAACGGGGGAATGAGGAGTCCGGTCTGTTCCGGCCACGCGTGTGAGTATGGGGGTCGTTGTCATAGCAGGTTCGATCCTCTCTGTATGTATGGTTGTTTTCCAATTTGGTTCCCAACCTACCCTTTAGCTTAACCAAGGCTATTACTGACTCACGTCGGGCCACAGGGGCATACTATTGTTATGTTTGTTTCGGTGTGCTTGGATCACTATATCCGAGACACCTTGTGTTAAGTTAACCGTCCATTTAACGAGACGGTAACGAGTTATGTAACGAGCTTATCATGAGACTGGCAACAATCTCTAGGCTCACCAGTGTGTTAGTGATGTTTGGGTCGGTTCCTAAGAGGACCATTCCCGTTATGTTATGTGTTTTGTTGTGATGCAATTTATTGCGGTGTTATGTTGTGCACATGGAAACGTGCAAAGTGTTGTTAAGTGTTGTTATGTGGTGTATGTTATATGTTGTAAAAGGTGAAGTGTGTGGATCATGGATATGATTCCCAGTTTGTGATAAGAGGCGTTAAGGATAACCCGAATTAAGGGTATGTGTCGTCTATTAAGGAAGTAGCTCCATCAGAGGAGGAACACTCTAGGGATGATGTATACCATGAGTGACTTATTAAGTAAGGATATATTATCCGTTTGTGAGCCCATTGAGGCGAAATGTTAAGTTTGTGTTTTATTGTTACATGTATGATTTAAATATAATCAACGCATGTTAAGACGACAATTAGTTGTGCGTGGCCCGGTAGCATGTGGGCTGCGGGATTACCATACCAGCAAAGGTGCTGAGCCCCTTGGGGCCACCTTTCTCTTCTTTTCCTATTTCAGGTACGAAGTGCTGGAAGCCGTTCGAGAGTAGGACGGGTAGTCATTGTACATGGGTATCTATTTAAGTGTGTATATACAGTAGGTGTAGTAAGACCGATATTGTTGTCGGCACCAGTTTATAAATACTCGGTATAGTTATAAGGTGTATATTATTGTTGTTGTTAATGTAAAGGAATAACAATGTATAGTCGCTCGGGAATTTAGCCCATCAGACCGGTACATGGTGTATGTATTAGCCTTGTTAGCCACGTGGGTGGCTAACGGCGTGTAACACCAACAGTTAAGTAATGTGATGAGGTTGTTCTTCCGCTGCAGTTTGTTGTAAGTATGTTATTGTTGGATGGGGTGTTACAATTGTGGAGCCCTGAAGGGCTAGAATTATACCCTTCTCTCTGATATGAGAATAATCCACGTTGGAGAACTCTTTGAGAGCCAAGTATCAGCACTCCTTGTTGCGCCTGTTGTATACTTGTGGTACGGGGGCGTAACACCTTTTTAAGGGGGGTAGAGCCTCTTGCTGTGCACATGTGTGCACTAAATTTTGTTTTGTTTCGTATGCATTGCATACAAAGAATTGGTGGTGTGCGGGGCACACGAGGTTTGTTTGTTTAGTATGCATGGCATACAGGAATTGGTTTTGTTGGTTATGTTTGATACGCGGGGCGTGCGTTGTTTGTCTGTTCTTGTGTGATGTGCATTGGTATGTATGTATCTCACGAGATACTTGTTTGAATGTTGTATGTACACCATGTGTGTAATACTTTTCTTATGCTATTTGTGATATGTATTCATATTGCTTTATAGAATGATTACATATGGTATCGCCTAGATACGAAATGAATCATTAGATATGGAATGTGGAACAATGGAATGTCATGGACACCTCAGGGAGGTTGTCAGGGTTGGTAGAACTGATAGGAAATGATGGTGCTGATGGATCACCTATATCCATATATGAATGAACTAACGCCACAAAGTGATGGCTATGTGCTGTATAGGCACAACACGATGTGTGTGAATGATATATCACAAGATATACATTATGGGAATAATGGGTAGTTATACATTTATATATTTACCTATTTAATTGAGAGACTTCGGGACGAAGTCTTTTTAAGGGGGGTAGACTGAAATACCCCAAACTTATTAAATATGGATTAAATATTTAATCACATTAATTAAGGCCTGAACATGCCTTATAAGTCAACTGAGAACAACAGTGGTCAACATAAAACAAGATGTTGCACCCTTTGACTGTTAAGGGTAAATAAATACCCAAACGAACTTCTTAGGACCTAAAAATTTGTCCTAAGTCTATTAACATAATATTAAATATATTATAATTGTTTGACAACACTCCAACACAAAGAACAAGCACTTTCATGCTTCAAGGTCAAATAGAGCAAAAAGGTGCTCTAAGAAACCTTAAAAATCTAATGACCTCTAAATGATATAAAATTGAATATGATGATCAAATATCATGTAAGGAACACAACAAAACCGTTGTCAAAGAAAACAGAGCTCAGAAACACCTGGCGACACAAAATGTGCACTAAAACTCCTCAAAGCACGTTTTTGTGTAATTGCCTTCTAAATTGGTTTTAAATGAGCTAAAAGGTTATAAATACCTTTAAATATGATAAAATATCATATTATATGATATTAGGAATTTAATTCCAGAAATTTACGAATTTTTACAAATTTAATATTAAAATATTAATAAAACCCTAAAATGGGGCCCGCATGAGTCAATATTGACCAAGCATGGTCAATGGTCAATTAATTGACCCATTTGGACCATGGAGATCGGCTGCAATAAGAGAGGAGACAGCATACAATGATTTTGGGGACAAATTACTACCTAATCTCCAATTTAGAATAGTAACCTTTACTTTTTACATTATTTCCCACCTTTCTCACCTTCTCCTTCCTTCCTTGTCCGATTTCCTTCTGCCCAGCCGAGTTCCTCCCTTCCTTTGAAGCTCTCAAAGCTTGTTCTTGAGCATGGAAGGCAAATCTAGCTCCTAAGTTCTTAATGTAAGTGTTTTAATGTCATTTTTAGCTCTTTTTCTTCATCTCTTCACTACCAACACCTAGATTTCGTGGCTCATCAATTCCTATGGCTTATTATCAGTGTTCTAAGGTTAGAACAAGAGCTAAACTCGGTTGATACCAGTAGAGGGACCAAGGTTGTCCAAATCTACATTTTAAGGTAAAAATGTGCTTTAAGCTCATAACTTTTGATTCCCTTCAATTTCGGCTGTGAAACTTTGGTCATAGCCTCATATTCTTCTCCTTTTCATGTGGAATCTGTTGGTTAGCCATTTGGAGCAAGGATGGCCGAGATCCAAAGGAAATACCCTATTTTAAGGCATTTTCCAAGGTAAAACCTAGCAACAAGGTAGCATTTCGAGATCTAACTATTTCCTATGTCAATATGGTGGATCTAACACCCTTGTGGTGTGTTTGGTTCAGGTCGAAACCACTTAGAACTTCCCTTGCATTTTTAAGGTGATTTTTGCCTTAAATCTTACATTAAATTACTTCTTATGGTTAGATCTTGCTTGGAGACTAACTAGGCCTTGTTCTCTGTTTTAAAACATGTAAAACAAGCTGTGGTGAATTTCTCCTTAAGGTGGCGAACCCAAACAAGGCTTTACCTAAGCTAAATCAAGGTATAAATCCCTTAAAACCTTAACTTGATACATTAACACAAGTTTAAGTGTGTGTATATTAATTGCTGTGAGTGAAGGAGAAAAACAAGGTCTTGTTTGACCTTAAAATGTTTAAGGAATGGTTTAATAAATTTTATAACTAATTAAACAAGCATAAGTGTCAAATTTAAGACATTATGTGGAAGTTTGGTAATTAAACAAAGAATCTATGGTGAGGCCGAAAATTTATATGTATTTTGGGACATTTATGTGTAATTTATTTTGTGAGCAAATGTTGTAATAAGTCCATGTATTTTAGGCCATTTTATTTATGCATTTACAAGCTTTTAATTAAGTTTAAGTAGTATAAATGCATTACCGACAATAGATGGGGTATTAGGTGTAATTAAATTAAATTTGGGGGCTTTAGAATAATAAGGCCGAAAATTAGAGTTAAAAAGGAGTTAAAATAAAGTTTATAAGATTTTATAAAGTTTTGGGGTTAAATGGTGATTTCTAGAAAGTTTGGGTGCAAACCGTAATTATTAAGAATTAATGGTCAAGGAAATATTAAGGTGGTCAACCTTGACCATATGCTAGGTTTTGACCAAAAGAAGTAAGTTAGATAACTTATTTAAGGTTTTATAATAAGTTATGTATTTAATGGTAATATTTTTATAACATATGTGGTAAATATGTTATACCAAAAATAAAGGGTGTACAATGGTATTTTAAACACCCATGGGCTATTAGGAATTTTTAGGAATTTATTTGGTGGATTTTGGAATTAAAATGAACTATATAAGTATAATATATAGTTATTATGTCATTATGACACTTTGGAGAAATATAGATGGTGGAATGGTAAAATACCAAGAGTATATGGGTTAATAAGGATATTTATAACCCTTTGGTAAAATTTGGAGATTTTTAGAATTATATAAGAGTATTTATTGAGATATATGTATAATATATAGTTTTAATGATATTATCAAACTATATGTTATAAATTGGGCCTAATGACAATATAAAATGTATATTGAGGTCTGTTCGGAATTTACAAAAAATAACCATAGGTTATACTCTTTTATAAGTTAGAAATGTTATATTAAATGGTATATATAACATGGTACAAAGAAAGGGGTGATTTTGTAAATAAAGGAAACTATGGTTTATAGAAAAGAATAAGATTTTCTTATGGTGCCTAAGAGGCAATAATAAATGGTTTTGTATAAAAACTATAGGTTATAAGTTAAGGGAAATAAAAATATCATAGCAAATGATATTAGTATTTTATAACATTACATAGTGTTATGTGGTCAAAAAGGGAATTTAAATAAATTCAAGGGCTATACCGAAAATATAAAGGTTGGAAAATGAATTTTAGACTACGGTCTACTATGTTATAAATGTTATGATAATTAAATGGTATTAAGGTGGTTTAGATGGAATTAATATAAGGAAGGGTACTCACATAAAATAGTGTGACAAACTATAAATAAATGGGAGTTATAAGGTATTTATTGAATAAACCTTAGAAGTTGTAATTATACAACATAAAATGTTACTCATGTTAGGATAATAATCTTATTATAAGTCGTACAATATGATACAACTAATGGGAATAATCATCTAATAAAAGATGATAAAAAGTAACATAAAATATAAGAGTTTATTAAACTCATGGGAATTACCTACGTGGTAAATATATACATACACAAGAATAATGTATATAAGGTGGATATATATACTTTGGTTGAAAACCATATGATTTAATGGTGGTGGTTATTTAAAACAAATAATAATAAATATAGTAACGAACTATAAGTTATGAATTTTAGAATGCATATAATACAAGAATGCATGCATACATGCAACTATAGGTTACGTACCTAAACTAGAGGTGGATAAGATTAAAAAAATATAAGGAACTAAACTTAACAGTTGGAGTAGTTTTGACGTACGCGTTTTAAGTAACAAAACCGACTGTTTTAGAGAAACCCGTAACAACAACTGTAGAAAACAGAGGTGAACTGTCGGGGTTGCTTATTATTCGGAAATACCGGATGTAGTTAGTCATGGAGACTGACGTATAGTTTTAATACCGTTTAGATTATACTTCTGACAAGGACGCTTGACAAGCTAGCGGACTACACGGAGCATAGGATCTTGAAGATTCATACTCCACCGTAATACAATCAGGGTGAACGGTATGTAAAGGGGTTTGCCGAGTTGACCTAAGGTTGCTCCTTGGGCTCGGATTTGGTTGATATAACTTGTGTGTTATATGTGTGTGGTTACATGTATGTGTTTAAGTGTTGATGCATTAATTATTTATGCACGGGCGTCCTACGAGACTAACACTACGTCGACTATAGATCGACTTATATAAACATACATATGCGTTGTGATGACATGACGGTTACTTGATATAATACCATGATATTAATATTAAGTATATGGTAACCTAAGTAAAACACTTAGGAACGAGTCACGACATTGTCGGTCTCTAGAGCATGGATCTCTAACATAAATATCACCTAGATGACTTCTAGGTATGCGTGACCCATTGGGCGCTGGTTAATAAATATATTCTCCATAAGACTAAGAGCATATCTTGAACAACATGAGAGAGTGATGGTATGAGATTGAGGTGAGGAATCCCGGTGGTTTACGAACCACTTGGTTGCGCATTTGTGATCACTGAGGGGTTTCCTAATTGGATTCCGCTCCAGGTTATATCCAACGAGCCCAAATAGGTTCGTGGATCAGGTGGCTACGGCCTTTTTATGGACGTCTTACGAGACATAAGTGAGTCAGGGCCTCCGGACCTCTGGCGAAATGAGCACCTTTGTGTGTACGGGGGACTACTGTCCATGGTGAGGTTATCGGGTTGTCCTAACATGACGCCCTACTGACATTAATTAAACATGGTTGGATGGAGCCTATAAGGCTAAGGTAAATTAACTATGGGAACTGTACGCTACGGCGAATGTACATTGTACATATGGATGGGGCTAGAAAGCCAAACTAAAATAAATTGACAGTGGATGGTGAACACTACGGCGATTGTACATTGTACAAAATATTGTTGTTATTGCTCGATGCGTTCGATATACAAATATTTTGAAATATTCTATGAATGTTTGGTTTGGATGGATGATTAATGTTTATGAATATTTGGATGGTTGATTATGTATATTATACATTTATGCTTCAGTTTTGATTATAACTGTAAAAAGGAAAAGCATGAAACCAACCTAATAATAAGATGGTTGAAATGACAAGTGACCATTAGGGTCCAGGCCCGGCATACTCAGCGTCTATCGCTGATACTACACCATTTCAGGTTGTTGATCATTGTCGGAGCTGAAGAGCAGGAACAGGGTAATTGGAGATGTTGTATAGTAATGAAGATGATGTATGGTCTTATGGTAAGGTTATGTATTTTTCAGGATTGGGTAGACGCTCACTTGTCGACGTTTATGGTTTATGGACTTAGTATGATGTATAAGAGTTTCTCGTTATCACTGCGGTTAGCAGTTTGTTTATTTTGGAAGTTGGATGTGGTTTGGCTACGTTGCTCGCATGGGCGAGTAATGGCCGGTGACACCCGTGTGAGTTTTGTAAGTGTTATTTATTTTTCCGCTGCGAGATGTGTTATTTATTGCTACGAGAGGGATTATATCGTGATTATGGAGAGGGTGTTACAAAAGTGGTATCAGAGCGGAGTACCGCTCTGATGACGAGAAAGTAGGTTAAGACAGTGAGCTTAGGACTTGGGAAATATTGGCAAACATTTAGGAGGTACGAGACGATTCGTCTCAAAAGATATTGTGTCTAGAAACGCAAAATGCGTAACAGGATAGCCTTTAAGGCAACTTAATATCTACTGGTTGTGTACGATAATTTACGAGTATTTATGTGACATACTGTACTACAGATGTCTGGTGGTACTAGAGGGCGTGGTGCTGGAAGAGGTAGAGGCGGTGACCCCGGCATTCCAGGAGTTGCTGAGACGGTTGCAGCCGTTCTTGCACAGCTGGGTACTCAGATAGGAGGAGTACCAGCCCACCCGCCACAGCCCAGGGAAACAAACTGGCTGAAGTCAGTTACAGAGACCCGACCACCTACATATTCAGGGGAACCAGACCCCGTAGCTTTGGAACGTTACATCGTTGAACATGAGAAGGCCTATGAAGCGTTACAGGTACCCGACGACAAGAAGGTCGCTATTGCTGCTTTCCATCTGAAGGATGCAGCCAGCACTTGGTGGAGGTTGGTCAAGGACCAGCACCTGGCTACGCCCGACTTTTCGTGGGCTGCCTTTGTTGAGTTACTAAGAGGGAAGTACTACCCGGCGCACCTCAAACAGAAGAAGCGCCATGAGTTTGAAACATTGACCCAGGGAGGTCTGACCGTGGACGAGTATTACGCTCGATTCATTGGTCTACTGGACTTCATCCCCGGTGTGGATTACTCAGAAACCGTAAAGATCGAGAAGTTCCGGGGAGGACTATTATTTCGCATCCAGATGGCGATGGGTGCTACCCTCTACACTACCATCCAGGTATTAACATGAATGCCATAATTCTTTACTTACTATAGTACCGTATAACCTTGTGAGAACTTACCAATGAGATTCCAGGAGTGTTACGACGCTGCCTCGAGGACGGAGCTAATGCTCCAGACTCGGGAAGAGACTCTAGGGGCAAAGAAAAGAAAGAACCCTGAAGGAGAGTCTGAGGGTGGAGGAGCATCTTCAGGCGATGGCCAGAAAAAAGGGAAAGTAAGGACTTAACCCAAGCTTAAATACTTATCATACTTACCTACTTTACGAATGCTGACCCGAAACCTTAAACAGGAAATTCTTTCCAAAGAAAGGGCAGCAGGGTCACCAGGGAAAGAAAGGGAAAGAGCCCGTCCTGCAGTTGACCGGCCCAGCTATTGATGCTAAGCCTCTGAGATCTGCACCTCCTAAGGGTGAGAACACCTACCTCTTAAATTCAAATATAATCTTAACCCCTATATCAACGATTTTAACTTAAACTTAAATACTATCATAGGCACCGGACAGCCCCAGCGCCATTTTACTGTAAGCGTTGTGGGAAGGACCATCCAGGGGTCGACTGCGAAGGCCGCAAAGTCGAGTGTCGGTACTGTCACAAAGAGGGCCATAGGGAATTTGAATGTTGGATGAACCCAGAGAGCCGAATTACAGGCCACCAAAGAGATACTCAGAAGACCTCAGCTTGGAGGATCTGGAGTACCACGAGGGGTTCAGGATGGCTAGACATCTGCTGATGCTGAGAGCCCAGAAGGTGGCAAGGGAGTAGATAGGGCATGAGTACCCATACTCCATGAGACCGCTAGTGGAAGACTTTTACTACTATGTTGTGTGCTTACTTTGAATGTTAGAAGGAGCTATTTATAAGAATGTGGGAGTGTGTCATTGACCACTCGCCTCTTGTGTAAGACTTTGGGATTATTGTGTGTACTCAGTACCTATAAGCTTTAAACCTTGACGGATATATATATGAACAAGATGTTTATGCTTACATTATCATGTAGCATACTCAAATGACGTAGAGTCAATGAGTCCGGGAATTACTGAACCAGAATTTCCGCCTGCATGGCGCACTTGCTATTGCAAGCGCTATGACAATAAACTACTGAAATTTCCATCTGCCTTGCGCACTTGCTACAGCAAGTGCAGCGACAGCAACAGTAACAGCTACTGCAAATGCAACTACAACAACTACTCTTTTAACCTTTTATAAAAAAAAATGTTTTCAAACTTTTCATACAAACCTTGAGATTAGAAACTATGCAACTATGGAAGGACCGTTAGTCCAACCACTGCAACTGGGGAACTATACAGCCACTATGATTGTAAACCACACCAGTTTAAATTGTTGGGAAGTTTAGACAGGGCTTATAGCCAAATACCAACAGTATACGGCATTTAATGCTAATCACTACCAGTGATAATGTTTAGTCCTCATGGACAAGCATACCCTTTGTAGATGCACCACCGTCAGTAAGGATGGTTGGGAAGTAAAGAGCCAAGTTGCTCAAGCTTGTGCAATCTGCAATACATCCAATTACATGGATGAGAGGACATATGTGAACTATGGATGAGATGATAAAAAAAAAACAGGGAGAAAAAGGAAAATGTGTTGTACTCAATGAGAAAAAAAAAGAGGAGAAACAAGTTTGCTAATATAGCACGGATTTTACTTACACCGAGTTGAATAATACCAGTCTATGATACAAGTTACCACGGTTGCCACAAAGGCAATATCACTTATTACAGGATAACTGATAACATGAACTATTACACAAAAAAAATGAAGAACAAAAAAAAAAAAACAACAAAAAAAAAGAAGAAGAAAGCAGAAGAAGAAGAAAAAAAAAAGGGATATCCATCAGAGGGAGATTGACAACAGAATACTTCACTATAACCGTGTGACAGACATTACCAGTTTACTAACGAGACATGGGACGACCGCACTCCGTTAGGAGCATGTGGGCCTGACAGACTTATTTATGAGTTAGTCGGGTAAGTAGTAATGTATCAGTACGGTACCCCATGCAAGTAGACAAGTAGTGTTAGGAACACGAGAAGTAGTCAACTCCATTCTACGGACAATAAGACGGATTACCTCGAAGATGGACGAGAAGAGCCGCAGTTAAACCAACAAGCTAAAAATCAAGAACCTTCAACAGAGAACAGTAGACAGTATACAGTGAAGACAGGGAAACAGTTCAAGGACAGGAACCCAAAAAAAAAATCAGGAAAACCCGTTAGGGACGATAATATGTAGAATCCTCATAAGGATCGAGTAATTCTTACAATCCAGAGGAAATCTACCAGATGATATGGATATAAACGCGTGACTACGCAAGGAGAAAAGATAAAGCTATATGATAGCAGAAACCTTGCTCAAGAACATAGTGGATTTGGAATGTACCACTCAGGATAATTCGCACATCTTTCTATTTGCCTCATTGGATATTAGCTGTTGAGCGTTTACGCCTCTGCACTCTGTATGACTGAGTGTTTCGGTATTGCACTGTGCAGTTATTAATCTAATAGGAATGCAGAAAGATAAAGTGGATATCAACAGAGTGTAAAGGAAAAAAAAGGAACTATAACAGTGTGTTACTCCGGAGCAAAATCACCAGGAGACATGGATGACAAACATCCTTTGTGGACATTAGGCTGGTACGTCTTAGTATTGCAAAGACAAGTGCAAAAGCACTAAGTACTAACAGTAGCCAATGTCATATTACATCTCAAACTGAATATCAGTGAGAGAAGACACACGCATATATGCTAGTGATCCAAACCAGTGGATTCACAGCAATAAAAAAAAGAAAAGGCAAATTGAGCCTTGTTCATGGGTCACACCTCATACGGAGCGAGTGGGCCCAAAAGAATGAACTTGGGAGAGAGCACAAAAAGATCAGTGCCTCACCTTATATATTGTGGAGCCCTGAAGGGCTAGAATTATACCCGTCTCTCTGATATGAGGATAATCCACGAGTTGGAGAACTCTTTGAGAGCCAAGTATCCAGCTCCTTGTTGAGCGGCTGTTGTATACTTGTGGGGTACGGGGGCGTAACCCTTTTTAAGGGGGGTAGAGCCTCTTGACTGTGCACATGTGTGCACTATTTTTGTTTTGTATGCATTGCATACAAAGAATTGGTGGTGTGCGGGGCACGAGGTTTGTTTGTTTAGTATGCATGGCATACAGTGAATTGGTTTTGTTGGTTATGTTGATACGCGGGGCGTGCGTTGTTTGGTTGTTTGTGTGATGTGCATTGTATGTATGTATCTCACGAGATACTTGTTTGAATGTTGTATGTACACCATGTGTGTATACTTTTCTTATGCTATTTGTGATATGTATTCATATTGCTTTATAGAATGATTACATATGGTATGCCTAGATACGAAATGAATCATTAGATATGGAATGTGGAACAATGGAATGTCATGGACACCTCAGGGAGGTTGTCAGGGTTGGTAGAACTGATAGGAAATGATGGTGCTGATGGATCACCTATATCCATATATGAATGAACTAACGCCACAAAGTGATGGCTATGTGCTGTATAGGCACAACACGATGTGTGTGAATGATATATCACATAGATATACATTATGGGAATAATGGGTAGTTATACATTTATATATTTACCTATTTAATTGAGAGACTTCGGGACGAAGTCTTTTTAAGGGGGGTAGACTGAAATACCCCAAACTTATTAAATATGGATTAAATATTTAATCACATTAATTAAGGCCTGAACATGCCTTATAAGTCAACTGAGAACAACAGTGGTCAACATAAAACAAGATGTTGCACCCTTTGACTGTTAAGGGTAAATAAATACCCAAACGAACTTCTTAGGACCTAAAAATTTGTCCTAAGTCTATTAACATAATATTAAATATATTATAATTGTTGGACAACACTCCAACACAAAGAACAAGCACTTTCATGCTTCAAGGTCAAATAGAGCAAAAAGGTGCTCTAAGAAACCTTAAAAATCTAATGACCTCTAAATGATATAAAATTGAATATGATGATCAAATATCATGTAAGGAACACAACAAAACCGTTGTCAAAGAAAACAGAGCTCAGAAACACCTGGCGACACAAAATGTGCACTAAAACTCCTCAAAGCACGTTTTTGTGTAATTGCCTTCTAAATTGGTTTTAAATGAGCTAAAAGGTTATAAATACCTTTAAATATGATAAAATATCATATTATATGATATTAGGAATTTAATTCCAGAAATTTACGAATTTTTACAAATTTAATATTAAAATATTAATAAAACCCTAAAATGGGGCCCGCATGAGTCAATATTGACCAAGCATGGTCAATGGTCAATTAATTGACCCATTTGGACCATGGAGATCGGCTGCAATAAGAGAGGAGACAGCATACAATGATTTTGGGGACAAATTACTACCTAATCTCCAATTTAGAATAGTAACCTTTACTTTTTACATTATTTCCCACCTTTCTCACCTTCTCCTTCCTTCCTTGTCCGATTTCCTTCTGCCCAGCCGAGTTCCTCCCTTCCTTTGAAGCTCTCAAAGCTTGTTCTTGAGCATGGAAGGCAAATCTAGCTCCTAATTCTTAATGTAAGTGTTTTAATGTCATTTTTAGCTCTTTTTCTTCATCTCTTCACTACCAACACCTAGATTTCGTGGCTCATCAATTCCTATGGCTTATTCTCAGTGTTCTAAGGTTAGAACAAGAGCTAAACTCGGTTGATACCAGTAGAGGGACCAAGGTTGTCCAAATCTACATTTTAAGGTAAAAATGTGCTTTAAGCTCATAACTTTTGATTCCCTTCAATTTCGGCTGTGAAACTTTGGTCATAGCCTCATATTCTTCTCCTTTTCATGTGGAATCTGTTGGTTAGCCATTTGGAGCAAGGATGGCCGAGATCCAAATGAAATACCCTCTTTTAAGGCATTTTTCCAAGGTAAAACCTAGCAACAAGGTAGCATTTCGAGATCTAACTATTTCCTATGTCAATATGGTGGATCTAACACCTTGTGGTGGTTTGGTTCAGGTCGAAACCACTTAGAACTTCCCTTGCATTTTTAAGGTGATTTTTGCCTTAAATCTTACATTAAATTACTTCTTATGGTTAGATCTTGCTTGGAGACTAACTAGGCCTTGTTCTCTGTTTTAAAACATGTAAAACAAGCTGTGGTGAATTTCTCCTTAAGGTGGCGAACCCAAACAAGGCTTTACCTAAGCTAAATCAAGGTATAAATCCCTTAAAACCTTAACTTGAAACATTAACACAAGTTTAAGTGTGTGTATATTAATTGCCGTGAGTGAAGGAGAAAAACAAGGTCTTGTTTGACCTTAAAATGTTTAAGGAATGGTTTAATAAATTTTATAACTAATTAAACAAGCATAAGTGTCAAATTTAAGACATTATGTGGAAGTTTGGTAATTAAACAAAGAATCTATGGTGAGGCCGAAAATTTATATGTATTTTGGGACATTTATGTGTAATTTATTTTGTGAGCAAATGTTGTAATAAGTCCATGTATTTTAGGCCATTTTATTTATGCATTTACAAGCTTTTAATTAAGTTTAAGTAGTATAAATGCATTACCGACAATAGATGGGGTATTAGGTGTAAAAATTAAATTTGGGGGCTTTAGAATAATAAGGCCGAAAATTAGAGTTAAAAAGGAGTTAAAATAAAGTTTATAAGATTTTATAAAGTTTTGGGGTTAAATGGTGATTTCTAGAAAGTTTGGGTGCAAACCGTAATTATTAAGAATTAATGGTCAAGGAAATATTAAGGTGGTCAACCTTGACCATATGCTAGGTTTTGACCAAAAGAAGTAAGTTAGATAACTTATTTAAGGTTTTATAATAAGTTATGTATTTAATGGTAATATTTTTATAACATATGTGGTAAATATGTTATTACCAAAAATAAAGGGTGTACAATGGTATTTTAAACACCCATGGGCTATTAGGAATTTTTAGGAATTTATTTGGTGGATTTTGGAATTAAAATGAACTATAAGTATAATATATAGTTATTATGTCATTATGACACTTTGGAGAAATATAGATGGTGGAATGGTAAAATACCAAGAGTATATGGGTTAATAAGGATATTTATAACCCTTTGGTAAAATTTGGAGATTTTTAGAATTATATAAGAGTATTTATTGAGATATATGTATATATAGTTTTAATGATATTATCAAACTATATGTTATAAATTGGGCCTAATGACAATATAAAATGTATATTGAGGTCTGTTCGGAATTTACAAAAAATAACCATAGGTTATACTCTTTTATAAGTTAGAAATGTTATATTAAATGGTATATATAACATGGTACAAAGAAAGGGGTGATTTTGTAAATAAAGGAAACTATGGTTTATAGAAAAGAATAAGATTTTCTTATGGTGCCTAAGAGGCAATAATAAATGGTTTTGTATAAAAACTATAGGTTATAAGTTAAGGGAAATAAAAATATCATAGCAAATGATATTAGTATTTTGGTATAACATTACATAGTGTTATGTGGTCAAAAAGGGAATTTAAATAAATTCAAGGGCTATACCGAAAATATAAAGGTTGGAAAATGAATTTTAGACTACGGTCTACTATGTTATAAATGTTATGATAATTAAATGGTATTAAGGTGGTTTAGATGGAATTAATATAAGGAAGGGTACTCACATAAAATAGTGTGACAAACTATAAATAAATGGGAGTTATAAGGTATTTATTGAATAAACCTTAGAAGTTGTAATTATACAACATAAAATGTTACTCATGTTAGGATAATAATCTTATTATAAGTCGTACAATATGATACAACTAATGGGAATAATCATCTAATAAAAGATGATAAAAAGTAACATAAAATATAAGAGTTTATTAAACTCATGGGAATTACCTACGTGGTAAATATATACATACACAAGAATAATGTATATAAGGTGGATATATATACTTTGGTTGAAAACCATATGATTTAATGGTGGTGGTTATTTAAAACAAATAATAATAAATATAGTAACGAACTATAAGTTATGAATTTTAGAATGCAATATAATACAAGAATGCATGCATACATGCAACTATAGGTTACGTACCTAAACTAGAGGTGGATAAGATTAAAAGAAATATAAGGAACTAAACTTAACAGTTGGAGTAGTTTTGACGTACGCGTTTTAAGTAACAAAACCGACTGTTTTAGAGAAACCCGTAACAACAACTGTAGAAAACAGAGGTGAACTGTCGGGGTTGCTTATTATTCGGAAATACCGGATGTAGTTAGTCATGGAGACTGACGTATAGTTGTAATACCGTTTAGATTATACTTCTGACAAGGACGCTTGACAAGCTAGCGGACTACACGGAGCATAGGATCTTGAAGATTCATACTCCACCGTAATACAATCAGGGTGAACGGTATGTAAAGGGGTTTGCCGAGTTGACCTAAGGTTGCTCCTTGGGCTCGGATTTGGTTGATATAACTTGTGTGTTATATGTGTGTGGTTACATGTATGTGTTTAAGTGTTGATGCATTAATTATTTATGCACGGGCGTCCTACGAGACTAACACTACGTCGACTATAGATCGACTTATATAAACATACATATGCGTTGTGATGACATGACGGTTACTTGATATAATACCATGATATTAATATTAAGTATATGGTAACCTAAGTAAAACACTTAGGAACGAGTCACGACATTGTCGGTCTCTAGAGCATGGATCTCTAACATAAATATCACCTAGATGACTTCTAGGTATGCGTGACCCATTGGGCCGCTGGTTAATAAATATATTCTCCATAAGACTAAGAGCATATCTTGAACAACATGAGAGAGTGATGGTATGAGATTGAGGTGAGGAATCCCGGTGGTTTACGAACCACTTGGTTGCGCATTTGTGATCACTGAGGGGTTTCCTAATTGGATTCCGCTCCAGGTTATATCCAACGAGCCCAAATAGGTTCGTGGATCAGGTGGCTACGGCCTTTTTATGGACGTCTTACGAGACATAAGTGAGTCAGGGGCCTCCGGACCTCTGGCGAAATGAGCACCTTTGTGTGTACGGGGGACTACTGTCCATGGTGAGGTTATCGGGTTGTCCTAACATGACGCCCTACTGACATTAATTAAACATGGTTGGATGGAGCCTATAAGGCTAAGGTAAATTAACTATGGGAACTGTACGCTACGGCGAATGTACATTGTACATATGGATGGGGCTAGAAAGCCAAACTAAAATAAATTGACAGTGGATGGTGAACACTACGGCGATTGTACATTGTACAAAATATTGTTGTTATTGCTCGATGCGTTCGATATACAAATATTGTTTGAAATATTCTATGAATGTTTGGTTTGGATGGATGATTAATGTTTATGAATATTTGGATGGTTGATTATGTATATTATACATTTATGCTTCAGTTTTGATTATAACTGTAAAAAGGAAAAGCATGAAACCAACCTAATAATAAGATGGTTGAAATGACAAGTGACCATTAGGGTCCAGGCCCGGCATACTCAGCGTCTATCGCTGATACTACACCATTTCAGGTTGTTGATCATTGTCGGAGCTGAAGAGCAGGAACAGGGTAATTGGAGATGTTGTATAGTAATGAAGATGATGTATGGTCTTATGGTAAGGTTATGTATTTTTCAGGATTGGGTAGACGCTCACTTGTCGACGTTTATGGTTTATGGACTTAGTATGATGTATAGGAGTTTCTCGTTATCACTGCGGTTAGCAGTTTGTTTATTTTGGAAGTTGGATGTGGTTTGGCTACGTTGCTCGCATGGGCGAGTAATGGCCGGTGACACCCGTGTGAGTTTGTAAGTGTTATTTATTTTTCCGCTGCGAGACGTTTTATTTATTGCTACGAGAGGGATTATATCGTGATTATGGAGAGGGGTGTTACAAAAGTGGTATCAGAGCGGAGTACCGCTCTGATGACGAGAAAGTAGGTTAAGACAGTGAGCTTAGGACTTGGGAAATATTGGGAAACATTTAGGAGGTACGAGACGATTCGTCTCAAAAGATATTGTGTCTAGAAACGCAAAATGCGTGACAGGATAGCCTTTAAGGCAACTTAATATCTACTGGTTGTGTACGATAATTTACCGAGTATTTATGTGACATACTGTACTACAGATGTCTGGTGGTACTAGAGGGCGTGGTGCTGGAAGAGGTAGAGGCGGTGACCCCGGCATTCCAGGGTTGCTGAGACGGTTGCAGCCGTTCTTGCACAGCTGGGTACTCAGATAGGAGGAGTACCAGCCCACCCGCCACAGCCCAGGGAAACAAACTGGCAGAAGTCAGTTACAGAGACCCGACCACCTACATATTCAGGGGAACCAGACCCCGTAGCTTTGGAACGTTACATCGTTGAACATGAGAAGGCCTATGAAGCGTTACAGGTACCCGACGACAAGAAGGTCGCTATTGCTGCTTTCCATCTGAAGGATGCAGCCAGCACTTGGTAGAGGTTGGTCAAGGACCAGCACCTGTCTACGCCCGACTTTTCGTGGGCTGCCTTTGTTGAGTTACTAAGAGGGAAGTACTACCCGGCGCACCTCAAACAGAAGAAGCGCCATGAGTTTGAAACATTGACCCAGGGAGGTCTGACCGTGGACGAGTATTACGCTCGATTCATTGGTCTACTGGACTTCATGTAACACCCCAACCGCTAATCCTCCCATTATCCTCTAATCCTTCCCATAATTACCTTACTCGCAGCGGAATACTTGCCTACTCCCGGCGGGTGGTACAATGCCATTAACCATCCAAGGTTAACGAGGCTACTACTACTTACCGTATCGGTCTGACGATTAGAATGAATACATACATACTACATACTTTACAACACCAAATACTTAGCTTACATTTGATTACCGAGTATACCGAATATATAAATTACATTCATGTCTACTTCCCAAAAATGATGTGTTTATACAGCTACTCCTTCACAACCAATCAAGAATTCAATATCCTAAAAAGGTGTACCACATGGTACACCGGCTACCCAAAAGCTCTAGCCGTGTACAACTCGGTACACTATTCCAATTCCTACTAACTACTCCAAAAGGAATTATATGCGGCCCTTACCCTACCTTCACGCCTCGCGGGTACCTGTGGAGTAAAAACATTCCCCCTAGGGGGTCAGCTTACGCTGCATATGATAACCGCATACCCCGCGTACTAGCGAGGGTACGCCAACTATTTGGTCGAGTACATGCGGTTCGTTTCATTCATACATACATGCATGCTTCATACAATACAATACAATACATTCATTTTATCACACATTCATACATACAATGCATACAAGGAATACAATACAAGTCATTCATTCATAATTACCATACTCACCGCATCACGGAGATACAATTCTCCAATACATACAAGGTCTTGTTAGCCTTATTACACACCCGGGTTAATCGGGTGTTCAATACTTTTTACTCCGGGTCAATGACTTACAATAGTCAGGACCAATACAATACAATACTTACATTCTTACATACTTTACTTCCAGTTAAGTCGGTATGACCTCCGGGCAGGGAGTACTATCTCCCACCACCGGGCTTTGAGATGGCACACTAATCCAGGATGCTACCCATACAAAGGGAATTAGTCCAAGGAAAAGATCATAGCCAGGATTCGGTTCCAACCTCTTGTGGTTCCTTATCCTCACGCGTGGCCGAAACTATATCGGGCTTCTACTCATTCCATTACTCATTACTCATGTCAGGAGTTAGATTGTTAGGAATTAGTAGAAGTCCATACTTACTTTCCATACATACTTACAATACACATGTACTCATACTTACACGTACACTCCATTCTCATACATGCATTTCATGAGTTATACAAACTATTCGTCCAAGAAGAATACAACAAGAACAATATAGTTCAAACACATTTATGTGCAATATAAATCCGATTCATGCATTTATCTTGTTGGTGATCACATAAGCACACAAATCGGGGTAACCAAGTTAGGATACAGGGCATGAAGAAATCATACCGTTCACCGTCGTTTACGTTCTACCGGGTCCTTTGATGATCAACTATTGAATTCCTATACATACATGGAGTAGTATGATCAATGATCTATTATTGATCTAACTTGCTCCTACATTGGCACTTACGATGTATACTTACTACTTCATTACTTTCTTACTTGGTTATTAAACCATTCCTTTCTCATTACTCTTATTTTTACTTTCTTACCTTTACTATTTCATTTGTTATGTACTACCACATGTACATGCATATGTGTATATAGGCATATATATGTATATATACATGTCCATATGATTGCTATAATCATATTATAAAAATACTCTTCTTTTTTTTTTTTTTTTTTGAAGACTCGACCGGACTTGCAGGTCCGGTCGCAAGTCCGGTCCAAGTCAGTAGCTATCTGCACCGAAAATTCCTGGCCCGACCGGACTTGCATGTCCGGTCGCAAGTCCGGTCGATTCCAGTAGCTTACATTACGAAAATTTTCCTGGCCGACCGGACTTGCATGTCCGGTCGCAAGTCCGGTCCATTCCAGTAGGTTTCATCGGGGAATTTTTTTGGTCCGACCGGACTTGCAAGTCCGGTCGCAAGTCCGGTCGCTTCCAGTAGCATTTTGCCGGGGAAATTTTCTGCTCGACCGGACTTGCAAGTCCGGTCGCAAGTCCGGTCGATTCCAGTAACATTCTGACGGGAAAATTTTCTGCTCGACCGGACTTGCAAGGCCGGTCGCAAGTCCGGTCGGCCCCAGTACTTCAGTTTAAAATCTGTTTTCAATTGCACTCTTTACCCATTGCTTCCCCAATCTTTACCATTACTTCCCCACATGATTTAGCACTAATGAAACACTCTAAATCACCTTGGTTCATCCACCAAACTTACTACTCAATCCTTACATTCACTTACCCATTTTTCCTAATTCTATTTCAACACTTATACTAGTTTCCTTACACTAATGCTACAGATTTTTGTTTCCTCTTCTTATGCTGCAGATTTTTACTCTTAGCATCTCGAATACAATTACTCACCACCGAGTTTCACCCCCTTAACATACTTCTTTCAAAATCTGTTACAAACTACAAAACCACCCATTTTTAAACTCTTCAAAATCTGTTACAAATGTGCCTAAGTCCTCAAATTCCTAGATGAATTTTGACATAGCCTCCCCTATATTTTTAGCATTCTCCACACATTATTTCAGCTCACATAATTCCCATTCTCATATCTGTTTATCCAATACACTTCACACACTTCAACACTATTACAACAACACAAAATTCCTGCACATACACACTTACTACCCAATGTTTTCCCAAGCTTTTAAAACTCATTTAAAAACTTCAAAACTGTTACGATCATTCTTCATTATACTACAATACACTTACTACTCATTACTCAATTCATTACTCATTTTACTTACTTAAAAACTGTTACAATACACAATACAAACTAGCTCAAGGTAAGAGATTTACCTTGTTCTTTCTAGTTTTCTTTCTTCTTCCTTTCCTTCTCCTCTTTTCTTCTTCCTTTGTTCTTCTCACACAATACTCGATACTACACCACCATACCAATACACACTACCCATTTAGCATTCATTTTTATTCTAACCCTAGAATTCAATGTTTTAGGGTTTAGGAAGAATATTACCTCTCAATGGATGAATAGAGTTCTTGACTAGCAAGAGAACAATGTTTCTAGCCCAAGGAGGAGCCAAAATCGGCTGAAGCAACAAAGGGCCAAGAGTTCAAAACATGGAAATTCTTAAAATGCTAATGAGAGCTAGAAACAATGAATTTTCGGAATTCTTTTTACCTCAAGATGAAGGTGAAGTGAGGGCTTCTAATGGTGGCTTCAAATCTCCAAATGGTGAACACCCTCGAAAACGAAAGTAGAGTTTTTGGATTTTTGAAAGGAGGGAAATGTTCTCCTTTGCAAGGGGATTACAATGGTACTAATTTTGTAATTTTTGGAGCAAGATTAGTGGGTTAAAAGATGAGAGAAGGTGGAAGTTGAGTGAGCTCCCTCTTTTTCTCCATGGCTGTCGCAAGGTAGGGGAAGAAGAGAGAAAGAGAGAATAGAGAGGGGTGTGTACGTGAGGGGAAGAAGGGAGTGAGGAGAGAGAGTAAAATTTTTGCTCTTTTATTTACTTTGCTTGTCTTTTAGCACATAAGAGAAAATAAAGAGAGTGAGAGAGGGGAGGAATCGGATCCCACACCCACACACACACAGATTTTACTTTTTTATTTGCAAAGTGGACACACTAAGTTTCTTTATTTGCCTCCTCACCCCACAACTTACCGGTTGTTACAGTTTTCACTAACCGGTACCCGTTTTCCGGAATTTTCTCGTTTAATTAATTTCCTTGGTTCTAAAGCTTCATTAATATTTATTAATGATTATTTAGTTGACCAAAATTATTACGAGTCTATTTGACCCGCTTAAAGTCACGTTTTCCCGGTTTCCTCGAAAAACGCGCTTTAAGGTTCGTTTATGCTTTTAACCCATTTTAAAGGTCCGTTTTCTTCGGGATTTGTTCCCTCATATTTATTTTAGTGTAATTTAGCCTTTAAAAATATAATTAGCCTAATTAATCACTGTTTTTAATTACGGGGTATTTCACTTCATCCCCGGTGTGGATTACTCAGAAACCGTAAAGATCGAGAAGTTCCGGGGAGGACTATTATTTCGCATCCAGATGGCGATGGGTGCTACCCTCTACACTACCATCCAGGTATTAACATGAATGCCATAAATTCTTTACTTACTATAGTACCGTATAACCTTGTGAGAACTTACCAATGAGATTCCAGGAGTGTTACGACGCTGCCTCGAGGACGGAGCTAATGCTCCAGACTCGGGAAGAGACTCTAGGGGCAAAGAAAAGAAAGAACCCTGAAGGAGAGTCTGAGGGTGGAGGAGCATCTTCAGGCGATGGCCAGAAAAAGGGAAAGTAAGGACTTAACCCAAGCTTAAATACTTATCATACTAAATACCTTACGAATGCTGACCCGAAACCTTAAACAGGAAATTCTTTCCAAAGAAAGGGCAGCAGGGTCACCAGGGAAAGAAAGGGAAAGAGCCCGTCCTGCAGTTGACCGGCCCAGCTATTGATGCTAAGCCTCTGAGATCTGCACCTCCTAAGGGTGAGAACACCTACCTCTTAAATTCAAATATATCTTAACCCCTATATCAACAGATTTTAACTTAAACTTAAATACTATCATCAGGCACCGGACAGCCCCAGCGCCATTTTTACTGTAAGCGTTGTGGAAGGACCATCCAGGGGTCGACTGCGAAGGCCGCAAAGTCGAGTGTCGGTACTGTCACAAAGAGGGCCATAGGGAATTTGAATGTTGGATGAACCCAGAGAGCCGTAATTACAGGCCACCAAAGAATACTCAGAAGACCTCAGCTGGAGGATCTGGAGTACCACGAGGCGGTCAGGATGGCTAGACATCTGCTGATGCTGGAGCCCAGAAGGGCAAGGGAGTAGATAGGGCATGAGTACCCATACTCCATGAGACCGCTAGTGGAAGACTTTTACTTACTATGTTGTGTGCTTACTTTGAATGTTAGAAGGAGCTATGTTATAAGAATGTGGGAGTGTGTCATTGACCACTCGCCTCTTGTGTAAGACTTTGGGATTAGTTGTGTGTACTCAGTACCTATAAGCTTTAAACCTTGACGGATATATATATGAACAAGATGTTTATGCTTACATTATCATGTAGCAATACTCAAATGACGTAGAGTCAATGAGTCCGGGAATTACTGAACCAGAATTTCCGCCTGCATGGCGCACTTGCTATTGCAAGCGCTATGACAATAAACTACTGAAATTTCCATCTGCCTTGCGCACTTGCTACAGCAAGTGCAGCGACAGCAACAGTAACAGCTACTGCAAATGCAACTACAACAAACTACTCTTTTAACCTTTTATAAAAAAAAATGTTTTTCAAACTTTTTCATACAAACCTTGAGATTAGAAAACTTATGCAACTATGGAAGGACCGTTAGTCCAACCACTGCAACTGGGGAAACTATACAGCCACTATGATTGTAAACCACACCAGTTTAAATTGTTGGGAATTTTTAGACAGGGCTTATAGCCAAATACCAACAGTGTATACCGGCATTTAATGCTAATCACTACCAGTGATAAATGTTTAGTCCTCATGGACAAGCATACCCTTTGTAGATGCACCACCGTCAGTAAGGATGGTTGGGAAGTAAAGAGCCAAGTTGCTCAAGCTGTTGTGCAATCTGCAATACATCCAATTACATGGATGAGAGGACATATGTGAACTATGGATGAGATTTGATAAAAAAAACAGGGAGAAAAAGGAAAATGTGTTGTACTCAATGAGAAAAAAAAAGAGGAGAAACAAGTTTGCTAATATAGCACGGATTTTACTTACACCGAGTTGAATAATACCAGTCTATGATACAAGTTACCACGGTTGCCACAAAGGCAATATCACTTATTACAGGATAACTGATAACATGAACTATTACAAAAAAAAAAATGAAGAAAAAAAAAAAAAAAAAACAAAAAAAAAGAAGAAGAAAGCAGAAGAAGAAGAAAAAAAAGGGGATATCCATCAGAGGGAGATTGACAACAGAATACTTCACTATAACCGTGTGACAGACATTACCAGTTTACTAACCGAGACATGGGACGACCGCACTCCGTTAGGAGCATGTGTGGGCCTGACAGACTTATTTATGAGTTAGTCGGGTAGTAGTAATGTATCAGTACGGTACCCCATGCAAGTAGACAAGTAGTGTTAGGAACACGAGAAGTAGTCAACTCCATTCTACGGACAATAAGACGGATTACCTCGAAGATGGACGAGAAGAGCCGCAGTTAAACCAACAAGCTAGAGAAATCAAGAACCTTCAACAGAGAACAGTAGACAGTATACAGTGAAGACAGGGAAACAGTTCAAGGACAGGAACCCAAAAAAAAAAATCAGGAAAACCCGTTAGGGACGGATAATATGTAGAATCCCTCGAGTAAGGATCGAGTAAGTTCTTACAATCCAGAGGAAATCTACCAGATGATATGGATATAAACGCGTGACTACGCAAGGAGAAAAGATAAAGCTATATGATAGCAGAAACCTTGCTCAAGGAATAGTGGATTTGGAATGTACCACTCACAGGATAATTCGCACATCTTTTCTATTTGCCTCATTGGATATTAGCTGTTGAGCGTTTACGCCTCTGCACTCTGTATGACTCAGTGTTTCGGTATTGCACGTGTGCAGTTATTAATCTAATAGGAATGCAGAAAGATAAAGTGGATATCAACACGAGAGTGTAAAGGAAAAAAAAGGAACTATAACAGTGTGTTACTCCGGAGCAAAACCACCAGGAGACATGGATGACAAACATCACCTTTGTGGACATTTAGGTGGTACGTAGTAGTATTGCAAAGACAAGTGCAAAAAAGCACTAAGTACTAACAGTAGCCAATGTCATATTACATCTCAAACTGAATATCAGTGAGAGAAGACACACGCATATATGCTAGTGATCCAAACCAGTGGATTCACAGCAATAAAAAAAAGAAAGAGGCAAATTGAGCCCTTGTTCATGGGTCCACACCTCATACGGAGCGAGTGGGCCCAAAAGAATGAACTTGGGAGAGAGCACAAAAGATCAGTGCCTCACCTTTTATATTGTGGAGCCCTGAAGGGCTAGAATTATACCCGTCTCTCTGATATGAGGATAATCCACGAGTTGGAGAACTCTTTGAGAGCCAAGTATCCAGCACTCCTTGTGAGCGGCTGTTGATACTTGGGGGTACGGGGGCGTAACCTTTTTAAGGGGGGTAGAGCCTCTTGACTGTGCACATGTGTGCACTAAATTTTGTTGTTTTCGTATGCATTGCATACAAAGAATTGGTGGTGTGCGGGGCACACGAGGTTTGTTGTTTAGTATGCATGGCATACAGTGAATTGGTTTTGTTGGTTATGTTTGATACGGGGCGTGGTTGTTTGGTCTGTTCTTGTGTGATGTGCATTGGTATGTATGTATCTCACGAGATACTTGTTTGAATGTGTATGTACACCATGTGTGTAATACTTTTCTTATGCTATTTGTGATATGTATTCATATTGCTTTATAGAATGATTACATATTGTATCGCCTAGACGAAATGAATCATTAGATATGGAATGTGGAACAATGGAATGTCATGGACACTCAGGGAGGTTGTCAGGGTTGGTAGAACTGATAGGAAATGATGGTGCTGATGGATCACCTATATCCATATATGAATGAACTAACGCCACAAGTGATGGCTATGTGCTGTATAGGCACACCACGATGTGTGTGAATGATATATCACATAGATATACATTTGGGAATAATGGGTAGTTATACATTTATATATTTACCTATTTAATTGAGAGACTTCGGGACGAAGTCTTTTTAAGGGGGGTAGACTGAAATACCCCAAACTTATTAAATATGGATTAAATATTTAATCACATTAATTAAGGCCTGAACATGCCTTATAAGTCAACTGAGAACAACAGTGGTCAACATAAAACAAGATGTTGCACCCTTTGACTGTTAAGGGTAAATAAATACCCAAACGAACTTCTTAGGACTAAAAATTTGTTCCTAAGTCTATTAACATAATATTAAATATATTATAATTGTTGGACAACACTCCAACACAAAGAACAAGCACTTCATGCTTCAAGGTCAAATAGAGCAAAAGGTGCTCTAAAAAACCTTAAAAATCTAATGACCTCTAAATGATATAAAATTGAATATGATGATCAAATATCATGTAAGGAACAACAACAAACCGTTGTCAAAGAAAACAGAGCTAGAAACACCTGGCGACACAAAATGTGCACTAAAACTCCTCAAAGCACGTTTTTGTGTAATTGCCTTCTAAATTGGTTTTAAATGAGCTAAAAGGTTATAATACCTTTAAATTGATAAAATATCATATTATATGATATTAGGAATTTAATTCCAGAAATTTACGAATTTTTACAAATTTAATATTAAAATATTAATAAAAACCCTAAAATGGGGCCCGCAATGAGTCAATATTGACCAAGCATGGTCAATGGTCAATTAATTGACCCATTTGGACCATGGAGATCGGCTGCAATAAGAGAGGAGACAGACATACAATGATTGTGGGGAACAAATTATTACCTAATCTCAATTTAGAATAGTAACCTTTACTTTTTACATTATTTCCCATTCTCCCTTCTCCTTCCATTCCTTGTCCGATTCCTTCTGCCCAGCGAGGTTCCTCCCCTTTGAAGCTCTCAAAGCTGTTCTTGAGCATGGAAGGCAAAAATCTAGCTCCTAAGTTCTTTAATGTAAGTGTTTTAATGTCATTTTAGCTCTTTTTCTTAATCTCTTCACTACCAACACACCTAGATTCGTGGGCATCAATTCCTATGGCTTATTATCAGTTTCTAAGGTTAGAACAAGAGCTAAACTCGGTGATACCAGTAGAGGGACCAAGGTTGTCCAAATCTACATTTTAAGGAAAAATGTGCTTTAAGCTCATAACTTTTGATTCCCTTCAATTTCGGCTGTGAAACTTTGGTCATAGCCTCATAGTCTTCTCCTTTTCATGTGGAATCTGTTTGGTTAGCATTTGGACAAGGATGGCCGAGATCCAAAGGAAAATACCCTCTTGTAAGGCATTTTTCCAAGGTAAAAACCAGCAACAAGGTAGCATTTCGAGATCTAACTATTTCCTATGTCAATATGGTGGATCTAACACCTTGTGGTGTGTTTGGTTCAGGTCGAAAACCCTTAGAACTTCCCTTGCATTTTTTAAGGTGATTTTTGCCTTAAATCTTACATAAATTACTTTATGGTTAGATCTTGCTTGGAGACTAACTAGGCCTTGTTCTCTGTTTTAAACATGTAAAACAAAGCTGTGGTGAATTTCTCCTTAAGGTGGCGAACCCAAACAAGGCTTTACCTAAGCTAAATCAAGGTATAATCCCTTAAAACCTTAACTTGAAACATTAACACAATTAAGTGGTGTATATTAATTGCGTGAGTGAAGGAGAAAAAACAAGGTCTTGTTGACCTTAAAATGTTTTAAGAATGGTTATTTATAAATTTTATAACTAATTAAAACAAGCATAAGTGTTCAAATTTAAGACATTAGTGGAAGTTTGGAATTAAACAAAGAATCTATGGTGTGAGGCCGAAAATTTATATGTATTTTGGGACATTATGTGTAATGTTTTGTGAGCAAAGTTGTAATAAGTCCATGTATTTTAGGCCATTTATTATGCATTTACAAGCTTTTAATTAAGTTTAAGTAGTATAAATGCATTACCGACAATAGATGGGGTATTAGGTTTAATTAAATTAAATTTGGGGGCTTTAGAATAAATAAGGCCGAAAATAGAGTTAAAAGGAGTTAAAATAAAGTTTATAAGATTTTATAAAGTTTGGGGTTTTGGGTTTTTAGTTAAATGGTGATTTCTAGAAAGTTTGGGTGCAAACTGTAATTATTAAGAATTAATGGTCAAGGAAATATTAAGGTGGTAACTTGACATATGCTAGGTTTTGACCAAAAAAGAAGAAGTTAGATAACTATTTAAGGTTTTATAAAAGTTATGTATTAATGGTAATATTTTTATAAACATATGTGGTAAATATGTATTACCAAAAATAAAGGGTGTACAATGGTATTTTAAAACACCCATGGGCTATTAGGAAATTTTAGGAATTATTTGGTGGATTTTGGAATTAAAATGAACTATATAAGTATATATAGTTATTATGTCATATGACCACTTTGGAGAAATATAGATGGTGGAATGGTAAAATACCAAGAGTATATGGTTTTAATAAGGATAATTTATAACCCTTTGGTAAAAATTGGAGATTTTTAGGAATTATATAAGAGTATTATTGAGATATATGTATATATATAGTTTTAAGTTATATCAAAACTATATGTTAAAATGGGCCTAAGGACAATATAAAATGTATATTGAGGTTGTTCGGAATTTACAAAAAAATAACCATAGGTTATACTCTTTTATAAGTTAGAAAATGTTATATTAAATGGTATATAAACATGGTACAAAGGAAAGGGGTGATTTTGTAAATAAAGGAAACATGGTTTATAGAAAAGAATAAGATTTCTTATGGTGCCTAAGAGGCAATAATAATGGTTTTGATAAAAATATAGGTTATAAGTTAAGGGAAATAAAAAATATCATTAGCAAATGATATTAGTATTTTGGGATAAACATTACATAGTGTTATGTGGTCAAAAAGGGAATTAAATACATTCAAGGGCTATACCGAAAATATTAAAGGTGGAAATGAATTTAGACTACGTCTACTATGTATAAATGTTATGATAATTAAATGGTATAAGGGTGGTTTAGATGAATAATATAAGGAAGGTACTCACATAAAATAGTGTGACAAACTATAAATAATGGGAGTAGTTATAAGGTATTTATTGAATAAACCCTTAGAAGTTGTAATTATAAACATAAAATGTTACTCATGTTAGGAAATAATCTTATTATAAGTCGCAAATATGATACAACTAATGGGAATAATCATCTAATAAAAGATGATAAAAAGTAACATAAAATATAAGAGTTTATTAAACTCATGGGAATTACCTACGTGGTAAATATATACATACACAAGAATAATGTATATAAGGTGGATATATATACTTTGGTTGAAAACCATATGATTTAATGGTGGTGGTTATTTAAAACAAATAATAATAAATATAGTAACGAACTATAAGTTATGAATTTTAGAATGCAATATAATACAAGAATGCATGCATACATGCAACTATAGGTTACGTACCTAAACTAGAGGTGGATAAGATTAAAAGAATATAAGGAACTAAACTTAACAGTTGGAGTAGTTTTGACGTACGCGTTTTAAGTAACAAAACCGACTGTTTTAGAGAAACCCGTAACAACAACTGTAGAAAACAGAGGTGAACTGTCGGGGTTGCTTATTATTCGGAAATACCGGATGTAGTTAGTCATGGAGACTGACGTATAGTTGTAATACCGTTTAGATTATACTTCTGACAAGGACGCTTGACAAGCTAGCGGACTACACGGAGCATAGGATCTTGAAGATTCATACTCCACCGTAATACAATCAGGGTGAACGGTATGTAAAGGGGTTTGCCGAGTTGACCTAAGGTTGCTCCTTGGGCTCGGATTTGGTTGATATAACTTGTGTGTTATATGTGTGTGGTTACATGTATGTGTTTAAGTGTTGATGCATTAATTATTTATGCACGGGCGTCCTACGAGACTAACACTACGTCGACTATAGATCGACTTATATAAACATACATATGCGTTGTGATGACATGACGGTTACTTGATATAATACCATGATATTAATATTAAGTATATGGTAACCTAAGTAAAACACTTAGGAACGAGTCACGACATTGTCGGTCTCTAGAGCATGGATCTCTAACATAAATATCACCTAGATGACTTCTAGGTATGCGTGACCCATTGGGCCGCTGGTTAATAAATATATTCTCCATAAGACTAAGAGCATATCTTGAACAACATGAGAGAGTGATGGTATGAGATTGAGGTGAGGAATCCCGGTGGTTTACGAACCACTTGGTTGCGCATTTGTGATCACTGAGGGGTTTCCTAATTGGATTCCGCTCCAGGTTATATCCAACGAGCCCAAATAGGTTCGTGGATCAGGTGGCTACGGCCTTTTTATGGACGTCTTACGAGACATAAGTGAGTCAGGGGCCTCCGGACCTCTGGCGAAATGAGCACCTTTGTGTGTACGGGGGACTACTGTCCATGGTGAGGTTATCGGGTTGTCCTAACATGACGCCCTACTGACATTAATTAAACATGGTTGGATGGAGCCTATAAGGCTAAGGTAAATTAACTATGGGAACTGTACGCTACGGCGAATGTACATTGTACATATGGATGGGGCTAGAAAGCCAAACTAAAATAAATTGACAGTGGATGGTGAACACTACGGCGATTGTACATTGTACAAAATATGTTGTTATTGCTCGATGCGTTCGATATACAAATATTGTTTGAAATATTCTATGAATGTTTGGTTTGGATGGATGATTAATGTTTATGAATATTTGGATGGTTGATTATGTATATTATACATTTATGCTTCAGTTTTGATTATAACTGTAAAAAGGAAAAGCATGAAACCAACCTAATAATAAGATGGTTGAAATGACAAGTGACCATTAGGGTCCAGGCCCGGCATACTCAGCGTCTATCGCTGATACTACACCATTTCAGGTTGTTGATCATTGTCGGAGCTGAAGAGCAGGAACAGGGTAATTGGAGATGTTGTATAGTAATGAAGATGATGTATGGTCTTATGGTAAGGTTATGTATTTTTCAGGATTGGGTAGACGCTCACTTGTCGACGTTTATGGTTTATGGACTTAGTATGATGTATAGGAGTTTCTCGTTATCACTGCGGTTAGCAGTTTGTTTATTTTGGAAGTTGGATGTGGTTTGGCTACGTTGCTCGCATGGGCGAGTAATGGCCGGTGACACCCGTGTGAGTTTTGTAAGTGTTATTTATTTTTCCGCTGCGAGACGTTTTATTTATTGCTACGAGAGGGATTATATCGTGATTATGGAGAGGGGTGTTACAAAGCAGGTCACAAGAAGAACTGTACCGTTCACCGTTGGTCGCTCGTTTGCTTACTCTCTTCCGGAGTCCAAATACTCAAGCCCTAAAACATTCATTCAGTTTTAGGTTGTTAATCACTTAACTTAATTCAACTTATTTAACTTACTTAACCCATAATGTTTCCCCACCTAACACCTCTTAAGTTTTACAACTTATTTTTACAACCTAAACTTAAACTTTTAAGTTTATACTTAACTTAATCCCTTAGGTCTTTATATCTCTAATCATCAATGTCCTCTTAATGGGGTACCATTTATACCTCTAAACTTTCTTAGTGTTTCTCTCATTTTTTTTACAACTTAAGGGTCGACCGACCCTACCGACCGACCTTACCCAAGGTCGGTCCATTCCAGAACTCATCGCCGTTTAAAATTTTACCCCGGCCGACCTTGCAAGTCCGGTCCCCAAGGTCGGTCCATTCCCGAGAGTTTTCCCTGTTGAAAATTTAAGCCTGACCGACCTTGTCAAGGTCGGTCCCAAGTTCGGTCCGTTCCAGAGACCAATCCCCGTACAAAATTTTAGACATGACCGACCTTGTAAGTCCGGTCCCCAAGGTCGGTCTGCTCCAGACCTTTATTTTTAGATTCCCATTTGACTCCAAACTTCTCCACAAGTTCCCCCATGTGTCCTAATACCATTTAGGCACTTAAACTCACCTTTAAACATCCACTAAAACCTCCTTAGCTACTTTCTCAATTCTTAATAGGAATTCGTAACACTTGTTTACACCTCTTAAGGCCTTTACAAGTCACCAAATAAGGCCTATACATCATCTAAAACCATTACCATTCAAACCCCCATCATTGGAAGCCAAAACAAATTTCCTGCACGATTTGCCTGGACCTCCCCACAGGGGCGGTCCCTAGGGGCAGTCCATAGCAGAACCTATTTCCCAAAGTGCTATTCTCCTCATTTTGAACTCCAAATTCACCCCAATCTTTTCCCACTCATTCCACAATCTTTCCACATGTTTCCTACATGTTTAAACACCTTAAAACATGCACTAAACCTACCTCAAAAAATCACCAAACTTGACACTCAATTTCTTACAAAAATTCTTACACTTAACACTTGCTTCCTTACACTTCCCCCTAGGGACTTTGCCTAAGACCTAAACAAATCATTTTGTTTATTCACCACCATCTTAACTACTCCTCAAGCATCATTTTGCACACCCATTTGCTTTACTCAAACTTCTCAAAGCCATATATAATCTAGCACATGCTTACATCCTTATAAGTCATTATACTTTTTTTCCTTCAAACTTTGTACAAGTTTCCTAGCTTCTTTAACAATGGTTTTGGTGCATAAAACTCACCATTATAACCCCTAGTCCCTCTTATACATTCCTAGGTCTTCCTAGTACTCAAGAACTCCATGGTTTATCCATTTTCACCAAAATAACCCTTAGTGACCACTAGAAATCCTTAGTCATAAAATCTCCTTAGAACACCTTAAACACTTAGTTTCCTACCCAAATTTCGCCATAGTTTCTCTAGTATATATATCATGCCCAAATGCATTGTTTTCCTCATTCAACCATCTCACACACATCAAGTCCTTTCTCATCATATTTTCTCACACAAATCAACTCATTCATAATAAACTCAATATAGTGCAATAACCTTAAATTTCATAGCACTAAGGCTCTTAAATGACATGGCTCTTAGGCCCTTAAATGACATGGCTCTTAGGCCCTTAAATGACATGAATTTAGTCACTGAATTTCCCACATGTGATAGCTTTCAACCTGCAATTACACCCATCAATCTCATAGTAGTTATAATGCTCTTAAAATCCACCTTAAACTTATTTTAATAACTCATTTCCTTTTGCTCCTTAGTCACAAGTTCAAAAGCTTGTTTAAATTCCTTTTCCTAGGTTATATAACCCATTTCATAATGTAAGCTTTAAGCTACATTAGTACTTATCTAAATACCATCCCTTAAGACTTAAACCACCATTAGGTAAGCATTTTACCTTGTTTTTCCAAGCTTATCTTAACTTCCTCCTTAGACCTTCTTCTTGAATGAATCTCGGCCACCCATTAAATTTCCTTTGCCAATGTTCTAATCAATATTCAATGACTCACATGAGTGCTAAACAATACACTAACCTTAAGGAATGAAAACCTAGGTTAAAAATGTGTTCTAAGGTATAAAAGTGGATGATTACCTTTGAAGTCTCAAGGTAGACTTGGGCATTGAATGAAATAGGACCTCCACTAGTCCTTGGTGAATAAAACTAGCTAGAACAAGGCATAAAAACAAAGCCCTCATAAGATAGAATTTTTGGCCATGTAGAAGAAGTGGAGGAAACATGGTTTTTCTTACATTTTCATTACCTTGAATGATTGGAGAACCAAATGGGCTCTTTAAACTTGATTTTCCTCCATAAATGGAGTTTTCTAATGGCACCAAACTTGAGCTTTGGAGGATTTGAAAAGATAGGAATGAAGGCCTTGATCTAACTAAGAGAAATCTATGCGTACTTTTCAATTTGGAGCAAAGATGAGCATTTGGTGAGCAATTGAAGGTGGAGGCACCATGGATGGAGCTCTCTCGGTTTTGGAGCAGGAGAGGAGAAGAAGAAACCGTGGGTGAAGGTGTGAAATGAAGAAGAGAGGAGAGAGAGAAGGCTAATATAAGATATTTGTCATTTTAAAGCAAATAGTGAATTTACTCACTTTCCCACCTCTTTCCTTACTTACTAGCACATGTGGTGAGTCACCACTTCAAAAACCGTTCCCCCCTTTAATAATAAGATACTTTTGGTCTTTGTTGACCAATTTATTGACTTATGTTGACTAAAGGCTTAAACTAGGTACTATTTGGCACTATTCACAAATCAGTGCACAAATTTGTGAAATTTTTGGTTTCCCATTGATTTAGACTTCCTAATGTGATACTAATTAGTACACATGTTGATTAAGATGTAATCATGGGCATTTAGCCACTCAAAACTCAATTCTAAGACAATTTCTCAAAAAGGTGCTTTAAGGAGTCTTAAGGCACATTTTGTGTTTAAGCTTGTTTTTGAGCTTGGTTTTCTTTGATAATTGATTTAACATGTCCATTATCATGTTACTAAAGTCTTATATTGATATTTGGGTGCTAATCAAAGTCACTCCAAGCTTAGAGCACATTTTTCCTAAATTGCCCTTAAGGCGTTTTATTGTGTTTTCCTTGGTTTAAATTGTCTACCAATCTTTCTAAGGCATATTTTAGCCTTACTACATCATAAATTGATGTTTACTTAGAATACTTAGGTTTAGGGTATTTCAATCTACCCCCCTTAAAAGAACTTTGTCCCCAAATTTCCCATGCATCTTATCTTATTAGAATACATGTCTTACCTCATTCCATAGATCATATAGATCATACTTATGTATGCTTAAACTCATTGAATCATTAGATCCACCATATACTTATACTTAAATATCACACAACGCTTAAGCATGTATAGCACTCAAAATTCCCTTTGTTCCTTTTGATGATTAAAACATTCACATAATTTCCAACGTATTCTCCCATGTCACCGGTCCGTAGACAATGGCTCGTTCGTCCTCGTTACCATGGGCCAGAATACAAAACAACTCTGCTCTCCCCATGTCACCGGTCCGAAGACAAAGGCTCGTGCGTCCTCGACTTCATGGGCGAGACTCAGTAAAAAGGTAATCCTTTTTACGAGGTCATGTGAGGAATAATTCCTCCAATTAAAAATACAATCAACTCAATTTTCATTTTATCCTAAAGCCTCTATCCATAGCGTGATTTAATTGTGACCACTGGTAGGGAGTTTCAGGAATCATCCAACCTAGATGTGATCAACATCAGTATTGAACTATCCTTCCACCCCAATTTGTGTTTGGTTTCCCTTGATCCCTAGAAAATCAAGTTCCACCTCCCACGCCATTTTCAAACATCCAAATAATTCACTCACGTCCAATTTTCTATCTTTTTATTTCTTTTAATCATAATCAATACATCTCCAAAGTGTGGACTCAATCCATCAAACATTCCCGATTCATCTCTTAGTAATTACCTCAAGACTTAAATTCCTACTAAGTTCTATAACCGTCTCATACCAATTCTCACCATCTTATATCTCATAGCATTACTATCTTCTTCCTCATACACATGTCAAATAATATCTCATAATGTTATCTTATTCTTATCTCTTAAATACCTCCACATCGACCCATAACTCATATATTCCACATTCCTTAAGTCTCCTTAATCCTCTTCCTTAATTCTCTTAACTTGTACTCACACCGGAGTTAACAAGATAGGTACTTAATATGTATGGTATTCACATCTTCTGTGTGCAATAACCATGATTTATCTCAAAATGTTTATGTAAAACAAATTCTCAAATTATTTTGTGCTATGCACACCGTAGTTTATGTACTAAGTACATAAGCATACGCTAAGCGGTTTTCGCTCTACTACCCTTAAAATGGATTACGCCCCGTAATCAACACCATATCATTCTTGAACATAGGTTCAAGATGTCTAACTCTCACCAAGCATTCTAGCTTCCATGTCATCTATCTCACTTATAATTCGATCAGAAATGTCTTAGTCTCTGTATCGAGGATTCTTACGGTACCTATACCATTTTCTTAACTTAGTTTGGTCTAATCTCAAAGGTAGTGGTCTGCTAGCTTCAGCTGCGCGACTCTGATAATCTTAGGCTTAACTGCCATTCTAATCGTTCATAGTATTGTATATCCTTCTGCCTCCCTACAGTTTAGGAATATTGGTCTCTCAGTGGACACGTGTTATCTTTTTATATACACGGCCTTAATGAGTTGTAACTCGTCTATCCATTCTCCTTGAAAATCTTATGTTCATACTCTTAGTGTTTTCTCGAATGTCTAAATTGTTCTCTCCAACTGACCTTTGGTCTGAGGACGACCCTTAATCTGAAACTACTGTTTAGTGCTTATTGCGCTTTACAGTCTTATCCTTAACACTTTAAGACATGACCAATGTCTGTGCTTAACAATCCGTGCTCTTTGCACTTCATAGTTCTTAATTATTTGTTCTCTAATTCCCTTGTGTTGTTGGTTCAACTGAATTCTTCTCTTCGACTGTTTGTGGTAGTAGCTGCTCTTGTCTGATCTTGTGTCGTTGTCCGTGGTACGGAGTCGACTACTTCCCGTGTTCCTTACACCACTCGTCTACATGCATGGGGTACCTTACTGGTACATTACTACTTACCCAACTAACTCATAAGCGAGCGTGTTAGGCCTACAAGCCCCTATGGGGTGCAGTCGTCCCACGTCTCGTTTTAGTAAACTCATAGTGTCCGTCACACGTTTAGCTATTGCTAATTATGAAGTATTCTGTTGTCGATCTCCTCTTCATCGTTCCATGATAACATTTATTGTTCTTCTTGAACTTAATCAAGGGAAATTTATTTACTATGTTCTTGGGTATTGTATGCTCTAGTTCTTTCTGTATCTCGTACTGATTCGGTCCCTTAGTAACTGAGGTCTCTTTCCATAGAGCCCCTTATCTTGTTTCTCATATTTGGTCTACTAGGAATGCACTTCCAGTTCCTTAAGGAATGGGTAGTGTGCTTCCTGTGAAATCTTACCTAACCAGGTCCAGACTACTGGCATCAATGCACAGTTCGTCTACCATCTTATTCCCTTACTTATATTGGTCTTAATTCATAAATCTAATTGCCTCAGTGTCAATATTTGACGGCTCATACATAATGGTCGCTTTACTGCGCACCATGTCTTAATCCCCCTCATATAAATATTGTACTCACGACCTCTACTACCGTGGTAGCTGGCCTTTATCATGTTGCCCATTGATGGCGCAACTACTTACTCATTTACTCTAATATCTTGTCTTATATTCAATCCCTTCTTGGTGTAAACACACTGGGAGTTCTCTAATTTCAGTGTTTGGCGGTTGTCATACCGTGCTGTAAAATGGTTATCTCTTCGACTGTTTGTGGTAGTAGCTGCTCTTGTCTGATCTTGCGTCGTTGTCCGTGGTACGGAGTCGACTACTTCCCGTGTTCCTTACACCACTCGTCTACATGCATGGGGTACCTTACTGGTACATTACTACTTACCCAACTAACTCATAAGCGAGCGTGTTAGGCCTACAAGCCCCTATGGGGTGCAGTCGTCCCACGTCTCGTTTTAGTAAACTCATAGTGTCCGTCACACGTTTAGCTATTGCTAATTATGAAGTATTCTGTTGTCGATCTCCTCTTCATCGTTCCATGATAACATTTATTGTTCTTCTTGAACTTAATCAAGGGAAATTTATTTACTATGTTCTTGGGTATTGTATGCTCTAGTTCTTTCTGTATCTCGTACTGATTCGGTCCCTTAGTAACTGAGGTCTCTTTCCATAGAGCCCCTTATCTTGTTTCTCATATTTGGTCTACTAGGAATGCACTTCCAGTTCCTTAAGGAATGGGTAGTGTGCTTCCTGTGAAATCTTACCTAACCAGGTCCAGACTACTGGCATCAATGCACAGTTCGTCTACCATCTTATTCCCTTACTTATATTGGTCTTAATTCATAAATCTAATTGCCTCAGTGTCAATATTTGACGGCTCATACATAATGGTCGCTTTACTGCGCACCATGTCTTAATCCCCTCATATAAATATTGTACTCACGACCTCTACTACCGTGGTAGCTGGCCTTTATCATGTTGCCCATTGATGGCGCAACTACTTACTCATTTACTCTAATATCTTGTCTTATATTCAATCCCTTCTTGGTGTAAACACACTGGGAGTTCTCTAATTTCAGTGTTTGGCGGTTGTCATACCGTGCTGTAAAATGGTTATCTCTTAATATGAAGGTGTTCTGCTTCAATCTAAGGTTCATAAGTAGGCTAATTTTTTTTCCTCACATTCTTTCATCCTTTATGATGTTATCTACCAGGTAATTTTACCGGTTACTGAAGAAGTCATCCGTTTACTCACAAGCTCTTCTGAGTGTTGGTCACCTGACGTGCCATTCTGTGCACTCACCATGTTTATCTCTGATGATTACTGATTCTTAAATCCTGGGTGTTTGATATGAGGTCTGTCTCTGCAGCCTTCCTTATTACTCAAGTATATCTGGTATGTTCTAAGGTAATTTCAAGGTTTACAGTTTCCATATTCTCTAACAAATGTATTATTTCTCTAATAAGTGAAAGCCCTTTTGAGGGGTTTATTCCCACTTTTGGCCTCACAACAAGGAGAGGTATCCCCACCCTAAAAGGCAAGGTTCGTTCTCCGCCCCTGCCAATGTACTATCTCATTATTCTCATTGGTGCCTTTTCCTGGCAATATTTTCCCCAATCTAAGTTATAGGTTTGGTAACCGTTCATATCTACGAATTGTAGTTCCTTCGTGGCTTAAATAAGCTCTGTTACAACATACTGCGCCTCGGGCTCTGATGTGGTTAACATCCTTGGCTCGTAGGCTCTTAGTGCTTAATGCCTCAGTCCATTACTTGTACTCTTATTCATCTGTAGGTCATCCTTATAGGTTTTTGTTTCTTTGAACATTATCCACCGTTAGGTTACATATTGAATGTAGTATCGGGCTTCATGGTAAGTTGCTGCAACCTGCTTCCTGCTATGGAAGTTTAGTCAGGTGATCAGAGGTTACTTAGTGTCCTCGAAAATACTGTTATTTTACTAGACTTATGTCTTTTAGCAATCAAGGTTAGGTTCGTATTAGGCGTTTACCTTACGGTGTCCGAGTTGGATATCCTCCTGTCATCTTATACTTCCATCTCAACGCTTCGTTCAACATCCGTTGACTACGCCACCCGTTGATGATCAATCATACTTGGGTGTTAATGAGTTAGACGAACAGTATTAACTGTCATTCATCCAGTTTGTCAGGCTCGACCATGCCCGCCCTGTGGGGGTAGTCCTCTGAGCTTTTCTTTTTCCAGGGTTGTACGTCTTTAATCCTTAGTACGTTTAGCTTATGTTCATTTCTTTTATCCTTGTTTTCTGGGCTTTCCAACATCTTCATTGAAGAATGCTTATTACTGGTATTCTCAGTGATCAATCTGGGAGTCTTATCCCATTCTTGTTGAATGTTTTTATGTCGGCGGTCTTCATTGTATTCCGTAATGCATTCCTTGTACGCTATCACTTACGCAGTGTTTTGCTCGCATTACTGAGCGATCTCTTATGTTTTCCTCTCGGGGTTTAGGTTTGATGTTCTTACCGCACTGTCGGTTGTTGTTGTAGTAGATTGTACCGTTGCTAATATTTATATCATTTAGTATTTTGTCCAAGTTCTGCTCCCTGCTGACTGGTGTATCCACTCTTCTCATCATGGTCAGGCCGTCAGGCCCTTCCAAGGTCTCATTCTCCCATTCTTATAGATTTACAATCCGGTATTAGTGTGTACTACAATTGTAGCGTTCGGTTATCTTGCCATGATGGCTTTCCGTGTAGCTTAACCGTGGTAGCACTTGCTATGACAAGTGAGCCATGCAAGATGAGCTTCCGGTACCGTGTGCGTCGGTAGTGGTACTTCCACCTAGTTTCCATATCTTTGGTAGTCCTCGGGACTCCTTCGACGTTCTCTTATTTAGGATAACTAGCCATCCAGCAGTTTCCTGGTTGTTTTGACAGTACTGTCATTTTTCAGGGTGTTCCTCTTTTTTGAGGGAACCCCTCGTTACTTACTTATGTCTTAATCCTCGCTCCCGTTCCCACACATTTTGTCGTGGTTACTAAATAATGATCCTCCTTTAGGCACTACATCGTAGTCCTATTCTGGTGTACAGTTGTATGAGTTTCTACCGTTGTCTGCGTAATGTCGGCCAGGTTTGCAACCTTCTTCATTGTATGGGGTTTGGAGCTCCCGTCTTAACTCTGGACTTTCCAGTAATCTTATCCCTTACGCTTTATATTATCCCACTGCTATGCTCATTCGGACCACTGTCCGTACTCATGTCACTTATCTTTTCTTACCCATTGCACCTTTAGTGCTTTTCTTATCATTGGTATGGCGGGTTATTTCGACTGCGTAGCATGCCGACCCATGTTGCCGGTAATTACCGTTCCCTTATTGATAGAATTCCATAGGGAGCACCTGTTTCTCTGTTGCGCTCCATTAAAAACCTCCAATTCTCCGTAACTGTTGTGCAACAAGATGTTTCTCGTATTGCTTACTATTAGCTAACTGCCAGATCGGGTTTTCCCAAGTAAGAGAAGGCTTTCTTCTCTCTGGCATTTGTTCCACGTATTCAAAGTTAGGGATGTGGAGGGCGGGTCTAGGTACTATGGATATCCGGTAAATACCGGGAAGTCCTAACTAACGCACCTCTCACTCTATCACTCAACCCTTAACCCATAACTCAAACTCAACCTCTGTATTCTCCTAAGTTCGGTAATTCTTGTCTTCAGAGCGTAACTACGCTCTAATACCACTTTTTGTAACACCCCATCTCAATCCAAATGTGGTTTCGCAACTTAACAACATATATATAAATGTCACAGCGGAATTCAATACACTCCAGGACCTTGCCACGGTCTGACTTACAGAATATACCGAACATTAGTACATACTAATCTTAACCAATACATATCCTTCTTACAATCTCACACAACCTATACATCTTACTAACTCAAATTGCCATACGAGTGTACATGCACAACTCGTAGGCCACACTTAACCCGTAACGCTTTTACCACATCTTACTCTCGCGACGGCCGCCTCCTGACGTTCACCTATGTAGTAAAAACAGCCCCCAAAGGGGGTCAGCACGAAAGCTGGTACGATCCTCTCATGGCCCCCAAGCTAACGTGGCTACGACGACTAATTGTCGATAGCATGGAGGTTGATTAGAAGCACAACATAATAGAAAGTGCAGTAAACAACAATCCAAATATGAACAATCAAAGTTCAAACATAATGAATGACTTAAATGCGTTCCCTGAATTAGAGAGTTAATTATTTAACTCCTTAAGTTATGTTTCCTCTTAATCTTAGCCCATCCTTATCTTACCTCAATCTTAGTCTTATCTTAGTCTTAGAAACAACCATCCTTTAAAAAGGAATGGATGTAGCTTATCTTAGTCTTATAATACAAACCATCCTTTAAATAGGAATGGTTGCAACTTATCTCAACCTTACCTTATAAATGCCAACCGTTCTCTCATTGGGAACTGGTTAACCCTCAGTTCGTTGTTTATTTTTATAGGGCTTGGTTAACCCTAGCCAGCAGCAGGTCACTTACCGGCAATAAACAACATTCTTAAATTGTTGGGGACGTAGGCTAGATCCCCCCACACCATCTTAATGCCTCCCTCCTAAAACAAGTAGTCCGAGGAGGTCGAGTCTATGTGTCGACTCTAGGCGACGAGTCCGAAGACAAGTCATATTTGGAAGTCGGTATCTGATAAGGATACCGACCTCCCCCAATACACATGTGCCGGTACCATTCCGGATTCCTCACTCCCCCCCAAAGTTAGGGTTAGTAGTAGTCTCAATGCGACGTTTGTTTGTTTAACCTCCTTCGGTTATTAGCAAACTAACATTAGGGAGTGTTCCTTATTCTCACACAATACTTACCAAACACTAGTTAGTAAGTTCTCACATAAGTTGTGTTAGTTTTCAAACATCACACAACAATCAACACGATATTCCGGTTGCATGCTTTATCTTGTTTAGTGAGCACACAAAAACAAATAGCACACAAGTCGAGGGACACCTCGTTAGCAAGCAGGTCACAAGAAGAACTGTACCGTTCACCGTTGGTCGCTCGGTTGCTTACTCTCTTCCGGAGTCCAAATACTCAAGCCCTAAAACATTCATTCAGTTTTAGGTTGTTAATCACTTAACTTAATTAAACTTATTTAACTTACTTAACCCATAATGTTTCCCCACCTAACACCTCTTATGTTTTACAACTTATTCTTACAACCTAAACTTAAACTTTTAAGTTTATACTTAACTTAATCCCTTAGGTCTTTATATCTCTAATCATCAATGTCCTCTTAATGGGGTACCATTTATACCTCTAAACTTTCTTAGGGTTTCTCTCTTTTTTACTTTACAACTTAAGGGTCGACCGACCCTACCGACTGACCTTACCCAAGGTCGGTCCATTCCAGAACTCAACGCCGTTTGAAAATTTTACCCCGACCGACCTTGCAAGTCCGGTCCCCAAGGTCGGTCCATTCCCGAGAGTTTTCCCTTGAAAATTTAAACCCGACCGACCTTGTCAAGGTCGGTCCCAAGTTCGGTCCGTTCCAGAGACCAATCCCCGTACAAAATTTTAGACATGACCGACCTTGTAAGTCCGGTCCCCAAGGTCGGTCTGCTCCAGACCTTTATTTTTAGATTCTCATTTGACTCCAAACTTCTCCACAAGTTCCCCCATGTGTCCTAATACCATTTAGGCACTTAAACTCACCTTTAAACATCCACTAAAACCTCCTTAGCTACTTTCTCAATTCTTAATAGGAATTTGTAACACTTGTTTACACCTCTTAAGGCCTTTACAAGTCACCAAATAAGGCCTATACATCATCTAAAACCATTACCATTCAAACCCCCATCATTGGAAGCCAAAACAAATTTTTTTCGCCTTCTCTGCACTGGACCGCCCCTTTGGGGCGGTCCCAACGAGAAGCTAATTTCCTGCACAATTTGCCTGGACCTCCCCACAGGGGCGGTCCATAGCAGAACCTATTTCCCAAAGTGCTATTCTCCTCATTTTGAACTCCAAATTCACCCCAATCTTTTCCCACTCATTCCACAATCTTTCCACATGTTTCCTACATGTTTAAACACCTTAAAACATGCACTAAACCTACCTCAAAAAATCACCAAACTTGACACTCAATTTCTTACAAAAATTCTTACACTTAACACTTGCTTCCTTACACTTCCCTCTAGTGACTTTGCCTAAGACCTAAACTAATCATTTTGTTTCTTCACCACCATCTTAACTACTCCTCAAGCATCATTTTGCACACCCATTTGCTTTACTCAAACTTCTCAAAGCCATATATAATATAGCACATGCTTACATCCTTATAAGTCATTATACTTTTTTTCCTTCAAACTTTGTACAAGTTTCCTAGCTTCTATAACCATGGTTTTGGTGCATAAAACTCACCATTATAACCCCTAGTCCCTCTTATACATTCCTAGGTCTTCCTAGTACTCAAGAACTCCATGGTTTATCCATTTTCACCAAAATAACCCTTAGTGACCACTAGAACATCCTTAGTCATAAAATCTCCTTAGAACACCTTAAACACTTAGTTTCCTACCCAAATTTCGCCATAGTTTCTCTAGTATATTATCATGCCCAAATGCATTGTTTTCCTCATTCAACCATCTCACACACATCAAGTCCTTTCTCATCATATTTTCTCACACAAATCAACTCATTCATAATAAACTCAATATGGTGCAATAACCTTAAATTGCATAGCACTAAGGCTTTTAAATGACATGGCTCTTAGGCCCTTGAATGACATGGCTCTTAGGCCCTTAAATGACATGAATTTAATCACTGAATTTCCCACATGTGATAGCTTTCAACCTGCAATTACACCCATCAATCTCATAGTAGTTATAATGCTCTTAAAATCCACCTTAAACTTATTTTAATAACTCATTTCCTTTTGCTCCTTAGTCACAAGTTCAAAAGCTTGTTTAAATTCCTTTTCCTAGGTTATATAACCCATTTCATAATGTAAGCTTTAAGCTACATTAGTACTTATCTAAATACCATCCCTTAAGACTTAAACCACCATTAGGTAAGCATTTTACCTTGTTTTTCCAAGCTTATCTTAACTTCCTCCTTAGACCTTCTTCTTGAATGAATCTCGGCCACCCATTAAATTTCCTTTGCCAATATTCTAATCAATATTCAATGACTCACATGAGTGCTAAACAATACACTAACCTTAAGGAATGAAAACCTAGGTTAAAAATGTGTTCTAAGGTATAAGAGTGGATGATTACCTTTGAAGTCTCAAAGTAGACTTGGGCATTGAATGAAATAGGACCTCCACTAGTCCTTGGTGAATAAAACTAGCTAGAATAAGGCATAAAAACAAAGCCCTCATAAGATAGAATTTTCGGCCATGTAGAAGAAGTGGTGGAAACATGGTTTTTCTTACATTTTCATTACCTTGAATGAATGGAGAACCAAATGGGCTCTTTAAACTTGATTTTCTCCATCAATGGAGTTTTCTCATGGCACCAAACTTGAGCTATGGAGGATTTGAAAAGATAGGAATGAAGGCCTTGATCTAACTAAGAGAAATCTATGCTTACTTTTCAATTTGGAGCAAAGATAAGCATTTGGTGAGCAACTGAAGGTGGAGGCACCATGGATGGAGCTCTCTCGGTTTTGGAGCAGGAGAGGAGAAGAAGAAACCGTGGGTGAAGGTGTGAAATGAAGAAGAGAGGAGAGAGAGAAGGCTAATATAAGATATTTGTCATTTTAAAGCAAATAGTGAATTTACTCACTTTCCCACCTCTTTCCTTACTTACTAGCTCATGTGGTGAGTCACCACTTCAAAAACTGTTCCCCCTTTAATAATAAGATACTTTTGGTCTTTGTTGACCAATTTATTGACTTATGTTGACTAAAGGCTTAAACTAGGTACTATTTGGCACTATTCACAAATCAGTGCACAAATTTGTGAAATTTTTGGTTTCCCATTGATTTAGACTTCCTAATGTGATACTAATTAGTACACATGTTGATTAAGATGTAATCATGGGCATTTAGCCACTCAAAACTCAATTTTAAGACAATTTCTCAAAAAGGTGCTTTAAGGAGTCTTAAGGCACATTTTGTGTTTAAGCTTGTTTTTGAGCATGGTTTTCTTTGATAATTGATTTACCATGTCCATTATCATGTTACTAAAGTCTTATAACGATATTTGGGTGCTAATCAAAGTCACTCCAAGCTTAGAGCACATTTTTGCCTAAATTGCCCTTAAGGCGTTTTCTTGTGTTTTCCTTGGTTTAAATTGTCTACCAATCTTTCTAAGGCATATTTTAGCCTTACTACATCATAAATTGATGTTTACTTTGAATACTTAGGTTTGGGGTATTTCAAAGGAGAACAAGAAAACAATACGTAATCTCTTGAATGATCCATAGTGAGGATCATTGGTATAATATACCTACGCACACGTCCTATACATTACTTGATTGTTGTTGCTACATTAACATCTTATTGTGCTGGGTGGCGTGTTTGACGTTGTTATGCTACTTGCAAGTTGTGCTTGGTTGCTTGTTGATATTGATATGCTTCCTTTAAGTGTGTATGATATCATGATGTGTTGTGATGTGCTTTACTGTTTTATTATAGGATGTAAATTGGACTTAATAATATTCGACCAAGTAGTCGTGTAGCCCGGCAACATACGGGCTACACATATTCATACTCAGCGTAGTTTGCTGAGTCCTTTACAACCCAATTTTTTTCAGGCATTGAGCCGGACGGTAACGGGGCGTAGGCGGGATGGCTACCATGGGGGTAGTCCATCAGGGCAAAATTTTTGAGTTGTAGTAGTATGTTTAATATATGGGTTGTTACAAAACCCGAGATGAGATTTTCAGTTTATGATTTGGAAATTTTGTTGTAGACACTCGGTATTTGGGAATTGTATTTTAAGTTGTATATGAGTTTTGATAGAGGGTTGTTCCAAGTCATACAGACCGTAACTTGGTGTTGGAAGAGTGTTCATGTCAACCACGTTGGTGGTTAGCGCTTGTGACACCCGATGAAGTTTATTCCGCTGCATAGTTAGCTTGTAATATGGCTAGGAGCGTTATTCGTATGGTTGGATGTTTATTCGAGGGTGTTACAGAAAGTTGTATCAGAGCGTAGTTACGCTCTGATGACTGGAACAAAGAAGTACCGAGTATAGGAAAAACCTGAATTCGGGGAAACGGGGTTAAAGGTTAGTATGTGAGGCGTGTTAGTTAGGGCTCTTCCATAGTAACTACTGGTTACTTAACAGACACTTACGCCCAACCTCCACACCCCCAATTTTCTTTAAATCAAAAGAAAGAACGCCAGAGAGGTAGAAAGCCTCCTCTAACTCGGGAAAACCGATCTGGCATCTACTTAATGTCATACAATCAACCCGTGAAGAAAAGACTATACTATACAGTAGACGTTTCCAAAAGGATAATACCCGTATAGGGACCAATTTTAGCGGCAACCTGGGTCGACATGCTTAACAGTCGATAGAACCCTACCACACAAGCAAAGAGGACCGAAATACCCTAAAATTTATGAGATAATTGAAGCTCAAATAAGCAATTAATTAAGCCAAGGATGGGATTGAGATAAATTCTGCAATTCGAACACTTGAGAGGGTAATTTAAGGAAACCTCTCGTAAACAATGAAATAAGAGAATATAGCTCGAGACGAAACTCCACCATAAAATTGGCACAACATATAATGCTTAACGAAGCATGACACAATTTTACACACTAAAATATACTATTACGGAATTCAATAAATTCCCTGTTACTTCTCACGTTTCTCTTCATTCTCTGCATTACCTGAGAAACACAATACCACGTCCTTTCTTCTTCTTTTATTCAATTATTCTTCTAAGTCTCTCAATCTCATACAGTTGAAACTAGGGACCACGAATGGTCATTTTCTTTTTCTTCTACAACCGGCAAACGAGGAACATACATACTAATGTCTCCTTCATTCTCTTCTCGTTTGTGTTATTTGTATTCCTTTGGAACCCTGCAATCGTCCCACGTAGGGTAAATACATCTTATCTTTTCTCGACTCTCATGTTTCTCTTCATTCCCTGACATAACGAATTTTCTTAGACAATAATTGCAGTTCCCTGAGAAAAACACATTGGTATAGGGATCATAAAAAGAATTTTCGAACCTTGTAAATAGCCATTACCATGGGGCACTGGTTACCCACCTTAACACAAATCAAACAGATAGGAAATAGCAGTGAATCCGCTACTATGTTCAAACATCTATCGAGTATCTTGATCCAGGAAACTAAATAAAAGGAGTTGGGTACAACAGAGAATTAAGTTTCAATCATGGAGGAACAAATTCCGAAAGTGGAACTGTGAAAACACCCGCAAGCAATGCCACGGGTAACTGCTGAATTCAAATTTATAAAAAGATAAAACCCTTTGGATCATGTGTATATCATTAACTATGGTTATGAAGGAAATGATATAGAGTCTCACTAACGAATACAGTGAAAGCATGAAATTGAAACTCTAGTTCCAATAATTGATATGAAATACAGCAAGAGGATACAGTGAAAAAATGAGCATTCAAATCACGCATAAGGCTCGTGCCATAAGACTGGGTTATTAACAATTACCATAACCTCAGTAGGATTATCTCAATGTTGCTGTAAACATAACCTCTCACAACAGCAACAAATAAGCAGCAACCTGTAAAAAGAAAGTCAAATCTAGTAACGTCATGCTTAAGTTACCAAATGCCTAAACTTCCAAATCCACACAAAGTTTAGCAGAGTTCTCCAAATATAAGATATTACTCCTCGCATTCTAACCAAGGTACCTGCTGCTCCCATGAGCTGTACTATTGTACTCACCGACATTATCCCCTAAATTTGACCTCCCAGGTAAATATCTAAAGGGCAATGTATAATGCCACTATTGCGAAATAATCCTTCCAAACACATTACATATTAAGGAACTCTAAACAAGATTTATCAAATCATATATACCAATGTACATACATACATACCAGAAAAGACAAGATACCAATAAAACCCAAGGAGTAAATGGGGTTCAATTAAAGAAGGTCATGATTAGTAAATCAACCATACCTAACTCGAGTTAACAATACAACTCAACGATCAAGAATAAATATTGAGACCTCAGTGGTGATAAATCTGGAGTACCTACCACTCGTTTAGTGAACCAAGAAGGTAAAAAATAGACCATTGCAAGTAAGAGAAACCCACAAGGAATAATAATCAGAAAGTGGCAAAAGGATTACACGACCCAGAAAAGGTTAATATAGAAAACGGAATAACGTGTAGGTCAGATAGAAGTGAGCCTAAACGGGCCAACAAGAGAAATCAGACAAATATGTATGAGGAGGGAAATATCAGGAGGAAACCCAATATTTAAGAACAACAGGGTATCGAAATTTGGAAATTTTGAAGAAAAAAAATTATTAAAGGGCGAAATAGAGAGATTAATTGATGGGCTAAGATGAGTAATGAATCATATTGTAAATTCAATATTAATTTGTAAGTGTAGTGAAATCCTAGTAATACTAAGAATTGAGAAGTATACCATGGTAGACCCAATTGACTAGCACTTGAATTTATGAGACCACATGTACTAGTATATCACTAAACTGGTTGAAACACTTATATGAGAATCTACCTATAAATCAAGAGGTTTAAAACACACGAGTATATATGTATGAATATACAGTTAGAAAATTTGAACAATTAATCTAAAGGCTTAGATTTCGACACTAGTCCATGAATTGATTACTAGATGACTAGAAACAAGTGGGATAAGAGTTCGAATTTGACTAATTGATTGATTGTTTAAATCGGACGTGCAAGGTTGAACTTGACCCTGGCCAGGTCAAGCGACACTACGCACAAATTGGGGTGAAGGGGTAGCCCAACATTTATGCTGATCACGTCAGTGTTGGATGATTCTCGAAACCCCCTACAAGTGGACGTATAAAACAAATAGGTGAAAGTTTATAAGTTGCATAAGTAAAAATGAGAAAGAAGCGGTGTTGATACTAGATGATGAAACCACATAAAACATGGATTCATGGCTCAAAAATTCGGGGATAAACACAAGGGTGTACAGATATGTGACGACTATAAATAATGTGATGTTACCAATAACATAGCTGTTAATACATAAAGTATACACTACCGTAATCAAATGCAATAAGTACTCGGTAGACATCAATTACTTTACTTCCTGGCAGGACATAAGAACAATGATGATGATGAGGAAATTAAATATCCCATGTTAAACGGTTCACAATCATAGAAACTTCTAACATATATAATTTGGTAACCTTTTGACTGAAACTAATTGAAGTCAACCAGCATGTCAAGCCATACTGGGGCTGAAAGGGGCTGAAAAATAAAGATTTCTTAAAGACAAAAAACGTCTAATTTGTTTGTACACGTTAATTATCAACGGTAATATAAACTAAACAAATCGTTGTAACAATGACATGTCGGTAACATTCAAATACTAAGAACTAAATCGTTACTACAGAGCATACATGAATTAAAGTCAAAAGGTCAGCCAGAAACAAAAATTCAGACTCTTAAAAAGCGCACCAAAAGCATGAATATCCGACTTCCAAAGGAAATGAAGAGACAAATTATAACCCACCGATACTGTATATGAATTAAAATACCCCACGTCAATCAAGAGACATTTACTCTTGTACAATTAAGCCATGCACCGCCTTGGAAGGCATAGTAAAGGAAACTTAAACCTAAAGGAAATCAGAGTCGCACAGCAGAAGCTGGTGGACCGTATCTCACACCTTCCAGTGAATGACAAGTAACTCATCTGCCCATACCTTAGACCCAGAGAGGCTAAACCTGAATCCGTTAGTAGATCGGTATGTGTACCGATAAAATTCTTTTGATACACATAACTAAGCCATTAACATGGTTAAGACCTTCGATGGGATTATAATGAGAGCTACATTACATGGAAACTAGAATGCACCTTAAGACTTAAACATCTTGAACCAAGGTACAAGAATGATATAGTGGGGATTACGTGGGCGTAATCCATTTTTAAGGGGGGTAGGCATGTTGTGTTTTGCTGTGTTGTTGCGCGTTTGATGTGTGGTTTTGGTTGTTATGTCTGTGAACTGTGTACGGATTGTTTTGGATGCATCGTGGTTGTGAATGAATGAATGAATGAATAACTGGTTCTCTTAATTACATATGAGCATGGTCATGGATATTACTGGTGCATTGAAATATTATTGAGAACGTAGTGAAGCCACAGATGTGGCATATTATTGAGAACCTGGTGAAGCCACAGATGTGGTGTGGTGCTTATAGCACAAATGGTGAAATAGAACTGCGTAATTTGCGAGACGTGATCCCTTGGCTAGTGATAACGAATTTGGGACTTGATCCCCGTGAGTGGCCAAAACACGAACATTAACTAACGAGACAAGACTTTGGGTCGAAGTCTCTTTAAGGGGGTAGGTTGAAACACCCCAGAACATTTAAACGCATAAAATCATAACGCGGGGAGCTTATCCGAAAATAATGCGTTATATAATGCGGACATAAAATAATGTATGAACAATTAAGTTTAGTATATACATGTCTGAAAACATGACAACATTATATATTAATATAGTCGCGTACTTATATATGTATGAATACGAAAATACATGTACGTAACGTTACGATATTGTAACGTTGTAAATAATAACGCCGCATAACATCGTAACAAAAATAAAGTAGTCGCGTACATAACTAATAACACGATATAAGATATAGTCTTACATATACAAATAAGCATGTAAATAGCTTATACAAAAAAAAGAGCAAATACGCTCCCGCTGAGGTTCGAACCCCGTACCTCTTGAATACCTCCTTAATGCTTTAACCGGTTGAGCTACACTCGAATTCGTTAACGTACACCAACAAATTAACACTAGTATTAAGTCAGGTAAGATAAACTACAAAAAAAAGAATCAAACACGCCTAGCACCGGGTTCTTCCTCCTCCTCGACACAGAACCAGATAAAAGAAAAAGAAACTAGAAGTTCCAACTCTCAGGCGACATAATTACTTGTTTTTCCAACCTCCCATAACCTTCTCTAGTAACTTACAACCGCACTAAACACCCTCATGCCCTTACTTGCTGGTTGTTTAATCGAAAGACACCAAAAGAATACCCAGACAGGGAATTGATGTCGATTCCAGGAGCAGAAGAAAGGAATTCGCCAGAGTCTAGCCTGTTGATATTCCCACACCATTCCTTATTCTCTCTGTCCATTCTCTGTAACATCGGGAACCAAGAAGACAACAAACCCAGAACACCATACTCATTTGTTTTCAAGACTATCTGTAACCTGAAGCACAACGTGAGATATCTCGATTTCAAAAAATATACCAAACCATGTCTGTTTCTGTGTCAAACTCTTAGGCATCCTCTTGGTTTCAGTGAATATAAAACATACTACTGTTTCACATTTTCATGCCTCAGAGTTTGTGTTTTGCAAACTCCTACGCCACTGTCTTGTGGACTGAAAGCATTGCCTCCATCAACCAGTCGTTATACAAACTATCCCTTCACTCCTCTTGCATACACAACCCTGCATGAACAGAAACTCATGCCAATTCTCTCTGGTTTCCTTCACACGTTGGTAAGTGCTACTGACCTGTGTTGTTTTCCTTCCTTTCTCTTCACTCCCATTTCTCCTGATCTCCTTCTTTCCTGACCTAAAACGTAACTCATGCAGTAAAGCCAAGCTCTTTACAAGCTGCTGCGTCAACATCCTCTTGCTCCTGTCATTAGAGTAATTCAAATGCCTCTGATGTAAATTAAAATCTCTGCTTCAGTCCTACTCCTTCATCTCCACATACCACGGTGATTCTTCGCTCAGAGTTTCCTCGTCCCTCTGTTACTCTGTACATGCGATAAGGTAAGCAAGCCTCATGGCTGCTCTCCTGTCACAACTGATTCCCTTCTCCCCCTGATCAAACACTCACTACTTCTACCTTGTTGTTTCTGCTCGAAAGGGGGACACCAGTTGTCCAGGAATCCTCTGAGTTGATCAGTCAGTTCAAGTGCCTTGGTCTCTTCCTCTAACTGTCTGCAATCTTCTCTCAAAGAGAAACCGCCAACAACCCACCACATCCTGGTGAATACCAGTCCAAGGTGAGAACAAAAAGAAAAGGAAAACTTTCTGTGCAATGATCATTCTCTGTTTATCAGTTCTAACTCTTGGGTAAATGCCTCAGTTGTTGTCGAATAACCCAAGTATTGGAAGCTTCACATTGTGCCAAGAAGCAACCAAGGGAGACAGTTAAGATAAGAGGTGAGCCATCCTTAAATGTAATACACCAACAAAAACGAAAGAAACCAATCTATCAAGTGTAACCTGATAACTTGTTTCAGTTTCTGAAATTTTGTGTTTCTGTAAATTAACTTCTCAGAAGCAGTATAAGGTTAGTATAGAGTTGAGAAGGTATTTAAAACCTTGTTGATGCACATGGCTAATCATCCACATGTGGGAGTGTTTTTGAAGAAAATGAAAACTAACCTGATGCATCAGTAGGACGAAAAACAGTAAGAAAAGAAATGAAGCAGTTCATTTTTTTTCTGTTAGTTTCAGTTTCTAAGATTCTTGAGGTTCTGTATAAATGTGTTTCAGTGGGTACAACAACATTGCTTTGGGTTGTCTTAAAACTAACACTGTGTTAAAACATATAGCTAAGTAGGCAGACAGTTTGGGAAGAAAACTGAAAATCAAGCTGGTGAGCAAAATAGAAATGAAACAGAAGAAAAGAACACCAGTTTCAGTTTCTGAAATTTGGTGTTTCTGTATAATTACTTCTCAGGGGTATAGCCAACGTTGTTGTGAGTTCTTTTGAGGATAGAATGCAACACCCCTACCGTTAATCCTATGCTTACCGTCCAATCACCCCAATAATCAAAGCTACTCGCAGCGGAAAATACCTACTACTACGGCGGGTGATACAACGCCGTTAACCGCCCATACGGCTAGCTAGGCTTACCTTACTTATAGTCACGGTCTGATGACATAGTATCCGAGCTACTACATTACTTACCAATTACCAAATACCAAATACTTACATTAATGGAATACTGAGTGCCAAAGTATATTCAATTACATTATTCCCAAGTTTACCAAAAATAATGAGTTTCTACAACTACTCATCTATACCAATTCATCATCCTATCAATATCCAAAAAGGTGTACCCCATGGTACACCGGCTAATCAAAAGGCTCCTAGCCGTGTACAACTTAGTACACCATTCACAATTCATTACAACCAAAAAGAAATCTATCTAAGTCTTCGTCATCTTCACCCTTCTCGTGTACCTGCGTGTAGTAAAAACATCGCCCCAAGGGGTTCAGCAAAAGCTGCGCATAAATTCGGCATATACCGCGTGCTAGCTAGGGCACGCCGACTAATTAAGGTCAAATAGGCATACGGTTCATTTATTTCATACAAACATGCTTTGCATAAAACATACATGCATATACAATACATTACACAGTTCAAGGCAACATGGCAATAACATACACATTACTTACCTTCACGGTGTTAGCCAAATTACGCATCCGGGTTAATCGGTATGCTTATTGCTCTTTTACTCATTACACATTACTTGCTCTTACTTTACTTACGTACTTTCATTTACTTACTTACTCATTCTTACATACTTACTCATTCTTACATACTTACTCATACTCATGTTAAGTCGGTATGACCTCCGGCCCGGGGACTACACCGTCCCACCACCGGGATTTACTTGACTCACCAATCCGGGATGCTACCCACTTAAGGGATTTAGGCCGCGGACCAGTTTAAGAGTCAGGACTTGGATCCAACCTCTTGTGTCTCCGCATCCTCACGTGTGGCCGAAACTATATCGGACTTCTACTCATTCCAATTTAATTGCCAATTTAAGTTAGATTGGCTAGCTTGTTAGGAATCAGTTAGAAGTCCAACCTCAAACACATTCGGTCACAATACAATATATCATACATACCACATTCATTATCATCCATACATTTCATGAATTATACAAACTAGGATTTGAAGATAATATTCACAACATACAACACTACATATTCACAAGTAAGCATAATAACTCCGATTCGTGCAATTATCTTATTCGGTGATTAATTAGCACACAACATATAAATTAGAGAAACCAAGATAGCATACGGGGCATGAGGAATTCATACCATTCACCGTTGTACTTGTGTCCCAATGTACATATAACCGAGTGATTAATCTAACTATCATAAACTTAATTCGATTACTCTTACGTTTCCTAACTCCTATTTACTAAGTCTTTACAATTCCTACACTTACACTTTATTTACTTACTTTTCATTACTTAACAACGGTGTACTTACATATATAAGTACATATGTATAGGTGGGTATACATATATAATATATATTATATATATATATATATAATATATAAACTTATTATAATTATTATTTTTTTGTTTGACCCGACCGACCTTACCCAGGGTCAGACCCAAGGTCAGTCGAAGTCAGTAAGGTAATACGCTGGAAGATTACAGGGCCGACCGACCATGCCAAGTGCGGTCCCAAGGTCGGTCCATTCCAGTGAGTTTTGGTTTCGATATTCTGGAGTCGACCGACCATGGACAAGATCGGTCCCAAGGTCGGTCCATTCCAGTAAGTTTTCATTACAGAAGAATTTCAGGCCGACCGACCTTGCAAGTCCGGTCCCCAAGGTCGGTCCATTCCAGAAGGTTTTATAACGGGAAATTTTCTGGCCGTCTCACCTTTCAAGTTCGGTCCCCAAGGTCGGTCCATTCCAGAAGCATCCCGTCCCTTGTAAATCTGGGCTCGACCGACCTTGCAAGTCCGGTCCCAAGGTCGGTCAAGTCCAGTATTTGCATTTTTATTTTTGTTTTCAGTCCCTCTTCTTACCCATTACTTCCCCATTGTTCCTACACTTAATCCCACATGTTTTAACACTAATTAAACACTCTAAATCATGTTAATTCATCCATTAATTCCTTACACATTTCTATACTAATTCATACACACAATTTTCCAAGTCTCAACTCAATACTCACATTGTTGCTTCCTTAGTTGCATTTTGCTACAGATTTCTACCCTAACACTCCCTGTCTATAGCTCCCTCTCCTAATGTCAATTCTAACACTTCTAATGCATTACAATACATTAACTATCTCTCTCAATCTACCCTCTAACTATCTCAATCAAAATCTATTACAACATATATTTTTCACCTAGTTTCCCATTCATTAAGTGTTCTAATCCTAGGTAAATTTTGCCATAGTCTCCCCTATATCTTTACAATCTCACCACATCATTTACACACACAATCATCACTTATTCCACCTGTTTATTCCCAACAACAATATACCAAGTTCTTCAACACAATACTACACATTAGACACTACAAAATTCCTGCACTCAACATCCCATTCCTAACTATGTTTACCCAAGTTTTACATATCTTTTAAAGGTTCCAAAACTTTTGTTTCCTCCTACACATTAAGCTACCACTACACTACTATTTTACAATATCCACTTTAAACTTCTAAAATCTGTTACATACATATATTCAAGACTACACAAAAGAATGTAATTTACCTTGTTGCTTTACTAGCTTCTCCTTTCTCCTTCCTTCTTCCTTCTTCTTTCTTTCTTCTTCTCTCTCTCTCTCTACCGGTTATAGCACTTCAACAAATCTAACATTACAGTCCATGCATACACACCATTTTAATACACCATCAAACCCTTACACTATCTTAAGGTTTTAATGTAAGTTTTAGGGTTTAGAAATTTCATTACCTTGCAAGGGTGTGAGTAGTGTTTTGGACAGCTGAAGAACAATATTTCCCACTCTCCAAGGAAGCCAAAATCGGCTACAGTACAAGAGAACCAACAAGGGGTTTAGTCTAAATTCGTTTTGCCCACAAAGGCTAGAAAAAGGTGGGGTTTCAAGAACATTTTTACCTCAAATGAACAATGAGAAGGAGGTGGTTCCAATGGTGGTCTTAAAGCTCCAAATGCTACACACCCATGGAGATGAAAGTTGTTGTTTTCAAATTTTGAAAGGAGGGAAATACTCTCCTTGATGAGAGGATTCCAATGGTACTAGTTTTGTAATTTTTGGAGAAGGTTTGATGGGTTAACAAGAGAGAGAAGTGAGTATTTTTGTGAGGGAGCTCAAATCTCCATTGTTGTCCAGTTGGAGGGAGAAGAAAATAGAGAGGAGGGAGGTAGGGCTGTATACGTGAGTGAAGAGAATAGAGAGTAGGAGAGAGAATGGCAAGTTATTTGCTTTTTATTTCTTTGTCTTGTAGTGCATTAGCACAATTTAATAAGGGAGTGTGAGAGAGTGTGAGAGAGGGCTTAAAAATCGGACCCCCACTGCACACACACAGATTTCACATTTTTATTTTCAAAAGTGGACACATAAGTTTGCGTTATTTGTGTTTCTACCCCACAACTTCCCATTTTTGACAGTTTTCACTATTTTCCCGTTTTATTGATTTTTATTGGTTCTAAAGCTTCACTAATATTTATTAATGACTATTTAGTTGACCAAAATTTTTACGAGTCTATTTGACCTGCTTAAAGTCACGTTTTCCCGGTTTCCTCGAAAAATGTGCTTTAAGGTTCGTTAGCGTTTTTAATCCTTTTTAGGGATCCGTTTTTCTTCGGGATTTGTTCCCTCATGATTATTTAGACTTAGTTAAGCTTCTAAAGTATTTATTAGCCTAATTAATCACTATTTCTAGTTACGGGGTATTTCAATCTACCCCCCTTAAGAAACATTGCCCTCAAAGTTGCTCAAGGTTAATAGTTTAATAATTCTACTCATTAGGCAAACCAATTGCCATAATGTGTCTTACTACACCTATGAGGTGCTTACTTTCTCCCGCATTGCAAGCATACACACTTCAAGCATCATACACAATGCACATACACAATCCATCATTTTCAGTTCATACCATTCCACATTACACAGTACACCACTGCAATAACAATGCACATTACACAGATACATCACACATCGTACATACACATTCATACACTACACATTACACATACATACACACACATACCAAATTCACTTGCACTACTTGTGCCATACAAAAAATCTATTATAACACCTACACACTATGCAATGCTCACCCCGAAGCAATGCAAAAGCAAAAGGCTCTACCCCCCTTAAAAGGGGTACTCCCCGTACCCGTATTACTAACACTAGACTATCTAGTCTACGAATAACTGTGGGTACTTCGCCTTCATGGCATCTTCCAACTCCCATGTCGCTTCTTCGACATCATGGTTAGACCATAGGACCTTCACCATTCGTATAGATTTATGGCGAGTGTCTCTAGTCTTCCTATCAAGGATTCTCACCGGGGTTTCAACGTATCTCATTGTCGGCTCAATGGAAAGTCTCTCGGGCTCTAGGACATGAGAATGATCGGCAATATACTTCTTGAGTTGTGACACATGAAATACATCATGGACACGTCCCAAGTCCTCAGGTAATGCTAACCTGTAGGCTACAACTCCAACTCTCACGGTGATAGCATACGGCCCTACAAACTTTAGGCTCAGCTTGCCCTTCTGACCAAATCGGAAGACACCCTTCATAGGTGAAACGCGCAAGAACACTTGGTCGCCCACGGCGAACTCAAGGTCGCGTCATCGCACATCCGCATAGGATTTTTGTCTATCTTGGGCTGCCTTCATATTGGCTCGGATCTGCTGAACTTCAGCTTGCACTTGTTCTAGATACTCCGGTCCTATGATGACCGCTTCACTCGACTCATCCCAACACAAAGGTGTACGGCAAGGTCTACCATATAGAGCTTGGAAAGGCGACATCTTAATCTAGGCATGATAACTATTATTGTACGAAAACTTGATAAGATGAAGCTTATCTAACCAACTCCCCTGAAAGTCTAAGGCACATGCCCGAAGCATGTCCTCTAGTGTCTGGATGGTCCTTTCTGTCTGACCGTCGGTTTGAGGATGGAAGGCGGTACTCAGCTTCAATTCTGTACCCAACGCTTCCCGTGTAGCTCTCTAGTATCTCGAGAGAAATCTGGTGTTGTGGTCAGATACAATTGTTTTCAGGACTCCGTGATGTCTGATAATCTCCTTGTCGAATAGCTCTGCAAGCTTCACTACCTTCCAGGTGTCCTTCATCGGTATGAATCTGGCAACCTTGGTAAGGCGATCAACTACAATCCAGATCATGTTGAGTCCTCCCCGGGCAGGTGGGAGTCCTACAACAAAATCCTTGGAGATATCATGAAATTTCCACTCCAAAACTGGCATCGATTGTACCATTCCGCCCGGTCTACGATGTTCAAATTTCACTTTTTGGCATGTTAAGCATCTCAATACAAATTCTGTCACATCTGATTTCTTTCCAGACCACCAGAAGTACCTCTTCATGTCTTTGTACATCTTGGAGGCTCCTGGATGGACTGATAATGTGGAACTGTGTGACTCTCGCAGGATGCAATCCCTTAGCTCAGCATTGCTTCGGGGGACGCATAGTCTGCCATTCAATCGAATCAGACCATCTTCATGCAACTTAAAATCGTACTTCTTCTTCTCAAATGTACCATTTTCGATCTTTTGTCTGATTTCGGTTAGGTAAGGGTCGCTTAACTGAGCGTCTCGCACCTCATCAACCAAGCTAGAAGAAGCAAGTAGCGAATTGAGCGAGTGTGCTCGACGGCTCAGGGCGTCGGCTACAATGTTTGCCTTCCCTTCCTTATACTGTAGGTCGATGTCGTAGTCTGAGAGAAATTCCATCCACCTTCTCTGTCTCAAATTTAGTTCTTTCTGTGTGAATACATACTGTAAGCTCTTATAGTCGGAGTAGATGGTGATGCTTACCCCATAGAGATAGTGTCGCCATATCTTCAAGGCGAAGACAATGGCTCCTAACTCTAAGTCATGTGTCGGGTAATTCTCCTCATGCTTTTTCAGCTGGCGGGAGGCATAAGCTACAACCTTGCCATTCTGCATGAGTACGCATCCCATTCCTTTGCCTGATGCATCACAATATACCTCAAATCCCTCTGTGCCCTCTGGAAGAGTAAGAATGGGCGCTGAGGTCAATGAGTCCTTTAGGCTCTGAAATGATAATTCGCACTCATCTGTCTATACAAACGGTGCATCTTTCTTCATCAATGTAGTCATGGGCTTAGCGACTTTTGAGAAGTCCTTTATGAATCTTCGGTAGTAACCGGCTAGACCAAGAAAGCTCCGGATGTCGGTAACAGTCTTAGGTCTAGGCCGTGATCGTACAGCTTCTATCTTTGAAGGGTCAACTGAGATACCCGCGCTCGAGATGACATGACAGAGGAATGATACCTGGTCTAGCCAGAACTCGCATTTGGAGAACTTCGCATACAGCTGGTTCTCACGCAGTGTCTCAAGCACTTTCCTCAAGTTAATTTCATGTTCCTCTGCTGATTTGGAGTATACAAGGTTGTCATCAATAAATACAACAACTGAAGTATCCAACTGCTCACTGAAAAGTCAATTCATTAGGTCCATGAATTTTGCTGGTGCATTTGACAAACCGAATGGCATGACGGTGAATTCGTAGTGGCCATATCTGGTACGGAATGTCGTTTTCTCTACGTCTTGCTCTTTTATAGCAATCTGGTGATACCCAGAACAGAGGTCGATCTTGGAGAAGACTGAGGCTCCTTTCAGCTGGTCAAATAGGTCGTCGATGCGTGGCAATGGGTATTTATTTTTTACTGTGACCGCATTCAGCTCGCGGTAGTCAATACAAAGTCAGAGACTGTCGTCCTTCTTCTTTACAAAGAGGACCGGTGCCCCCCAGGGTTATACGCTCGGGCGTATGAACCCTTTGTCGAGAAGATCGCGTAATTGCTCTTTCAATTCTGTCATTTCTGCTGGTGCCATACGGTACGGTGCCCTAGCAATGGGACCGGTACCTGGCAAGAGATCAATCTCAAATTATACCGCTCTCGGAGGTGGCATGCCAGGTAGCTCCTTAGGGAATACGTCAGGAAATTCAGCTACAATGGGTACACCTCATGGCCCTTTCTGAGCTCCCGGTACATAGCCATAGCAGATATGAGTGTGGTCGAAGGCTCTCTCAGTCTCTAGCGGTAAGATATAGTAACCCCAGAAGGACTCTTGAGCAACAATCGATGCTCGGCGCAGAGGATTATACCCTTGTGCTGCTCCAACCAATTCATTCTGGTTATTAAGTCGAATCCCAACCCATTGAACTCGATGAAGGAGATGGGAAACGCTTCACCTTTGATTTCAATCTTGGCTGCTTGGTAATATTTGGTGCACTTTACTCGCTCCTTCGATGGGAGAGTAACCAGAAAATTCAGTAGCTCATCCGCATCTAGCTTCAACCTCTTCACAAAAGATGGTGATACGAAGGTGTGAGAGGCGCCGGAGTCAAATAACACGTTGGCTTCAATGCCATTCACTGGGAATGTTCCCGTTAAGATGGTGCCGCTTTTGCCGGCTTGCGCTTCGGTGAGGATACTCAGGTTACCTTCGGTACCAAGTCCACAACCTATTGGATTCACAAGTGGATAAGTATTGATGGTGGACACAAGTGGAATTTAAATCAACACTGCTCCATATTGATAAACCAACCATCATACATACCGTGTCTCTAATACGCGTTACTAATACATTACATGATACTATGAATTTAATACTTCCTAAAGGTAAGGTTCAGGCGTCCAGGTTTCATGTGTGTGGCATTGATTATTGCCGGCGGTGCCGTATTCAATTTGATCTTGTTGATCCCATGATACAGCATCCTAGAGTTTCCATCCATGATTAGGACATCTCCTGATCTCAATACCAGTTTCTGTGTGAGGTCCACACGCTTCCGCTCGCTATACAAAAATACGGCGTCATCAACAATGGACCAAGACACTACGGGCACTCCTTGTTCGAGAGATTCCGCTGTCTCCTCCTTGTCTTGGTGTAACCCAAGTCGTCCTTCTTTCTCATAGAAGTTGACGATACAGAGGTCCGCTTCAAGTGCGGGAACCAGATCACATTCACACTGGTGTGCAAGTTCTACTGCTTGTGTGACAAGTGTCTAAAATCCAGGAGGTATTGTCGGTGGCGTCGCTCCGTCTTGTGTTCGTGTCTCCTGGTATGTCTTGGTATAAGGATTCCAATCCTTTCCCAAGCACGTCATTTTCAGCTTCATCTTCATCTCACACCGGGGAATTCGGGTGTATAAAATCCTCTTTGACCCGTTCCTAGCTCGTTGCATTGTTAGATAATTGAGATTTTTGCTGCGGGTGTCAGGTATCCCCTTAATAAAATCATACCTGGGCGGATGACCTGACACTGTTCACTGGGGTAGTGGTGTGTGGTGATGTCGATCTCTTCTTGATTTGGTTTTGATGGTATTGGATAGCAGATACTAAAGCTTCCTAAGGTTATAAATTTCATCTACGGTGAGTGCTAGTTTCAACTACTTCTTTTCATGCTCCATACATACTTCAATTATTTACTCATGCATTCACTCAAACAGTTACTCTAATACTTAGTCATGCTTCACAGGATTCAAGGTTTAGATTAATTACCTGGGCCGGACTTAGAACCGGACCTGTCTCGGTCTATGATATGCAAGGCAGGCTGCCTCTGAGGTGCGCCCCTCTGAGGACCACGGGATCCCTGTCCCTGTGGTGTCTGCTGGGTCGGTGCATCGCCAGATGCAACCTCCTTGCCTTCCCTTTGCTTGTAGCTTTGGAAGTTTCCTCTTGGTTTAGCATTTTCGGGGCATACATTGGCTCGGTGTCCTGGCTTCTGACAATTGTAGCACCGGATTTCTCTCCCTTGGCAATCCTTGCCGGGATGGTCTTGGTTGCACTTGCGGCACACATAAGCGCAGCCGTCAGAGAAGTTTTTGGTGAAACCGGAGCCAGAACCTAAGGTTTAGAGGATTAGCACATTTGTGCGTGGATATACTAGAGATGATTCTTGCACAAATATGGATTAGGAGTAGAAGTTTACCCTTAGGTAGGTGTGATCTCAGTGGCTTCGCAGCCACCGGTGCAGATGAACCTAGTTGAAGAAGCTCAACTGGTTTGCCCTGCTCTGCATGGGCACTGCTCTCACTTGGGAAGTTCTTTGGGGTTTGATTGAAGGACTTTCCCTTCTTCTTTTTCCAGCTTTATCCTTGGTTCTGCTCCTCAGAGCTGGTGTTCTTACTGTTAGCCTTGCGCTTCAGCGCGGTTTCTTCATCCCGAAGTTGGCAAGTGATCTCAACGCGAGAAGCCGCGTGATAACACTCCTGAAGTTTCTGGTATTAGTCGGGATTCTTATTAAAAGAGATAGAGGTAAAGATTTAAAAATTTAAGGAACTCATGGAATTACAATGGTACTAAGGGTTTAACCGACATTTACCTGCAGGGAGGTAAACCTGGTATAGCCCATACGTACCGCAGGCGATGGCTCAGACCGCCATAGAAGCGATCGACCAACACCTGGCCGGTGTATCCTAGGTCGGGTAGAAGACGGAGGATGGAGGTGAAAGTTCTGTAGTACTCATCGACATACATCTTCTCTGTCATTTTCAAGGCATCCAGCTCTAGCCTTTTCTTGGTTTTCACATGCTCCGGGTAGTATTTGGAACGGAGGAGAGAGGCAAAGGACTCCCAATCGAAGGTGGGGTCGTTGACATGCTCATGCTTGACTAGCTTCCACCAATCCATGGCTGCATCTTTCAGATAGTAGGCTGCAACTCTAACTCGAACTCCAGCAGGAGATTTGAGGATTTCGAACGCCATCTCCATCTCAGAGATATAGGCTTCTAGCTTAGCCGGATCACTCTCGCCCCTAAAGCACGGAGGGCGGAGTTCCGCTACAGCTTTTACCCAGTTGGCTTCTCTGGGTGGAGGGAGAGGAATTGGCCCCGTTTGGTTCTGTTGGTTTTGTTGGTTTTCTTGCATTGCATTGATTACTTGTGGTAGCATATGCGCTACCGTGGCGGTGACGATCTCAGCTATCGTCTGCGCCCAGGTCCTTCAGAGGCTTTGCCTCTTCCTCGGCCTCGGCCTCGTCCTGACATCTGAACATTTAGCATTTACATTAGCCTCCGCAAGACATGACTCAATGGTCTTGGAATTTAAGTAAGATATCGTTCCTAAGAACGTCAAGGGTATCCGTTGTTAACAACGGTAGTTCCTAGTTAGGTTTCTAAGTATCCATCTTAAGACAGTTGAAATCCTAAATCGGTAATCCCTATGCTCGGTAACTATGGACATCAGAGCGTAACTACGCTCTGATACCACTTTTTGTAACACCCTTACCGTTAATCATATGCTTACCGTCCAATCACCCCAATAATCAAAGCTACTCGCAGTGGAAAATACCTACTACTACGGCGGGTGATACAACGCCGCTAACCGCCCATACGGCTAGCTAGGCTTACCTTACTTACAGTCACGGTCTGATGACATAGTATCCGAGCTACTACATTACTTACCAATTACCGAATACCAAATACTTACATTAATGGATTACCGAGTGCCAAAGTATATTCAATTACATCATTCCTAAGTTTACCAAAAATAATGAGTTTCTACCATGGTACACCGGCTAATCCAAAGGCTCCTAGCCGTGTACAACTTAGTACACCATTCACAATTCATTAATTACAACCAAAAAGAAATCTATCTATGTCTTCGTCATCTTCACCCTTCCCATGTACCTGCGTGTAGTAAAAACATCACCCCAAGGGGCTCGTCAAAAGCTGCGCATAAATTCCGTATATACCGCGTGCTAGCTAGGGCACGCCGACTAATTAAGGTCGAATAGGCATGCGGTTCATTTATTTCATACAAAGATGCTTTGCATACAACATACATGCATATACAATACATTACACAGTTCAAGGCAACATGGCAATAACATACACATTACTTACCTTCACGGTGTTAGCCAAATTGCACATCCGGGTTAATCGGTATGCTTATTACTATTTTACTCATTACACATCACTTTCTCTTACTTTACTTACTTACTTTCATTTACTTACTTACTCATTCTTACATACTTACTCATACTCGTGTTAAGTGGGTATGACCTCCGGCCCGGGGACTACACCGTCCCACCACCGGGATTTACTTGACTCACCAATCCAGGATGCTACCCACTTAAGGGTTTTGGGCCACGGACCAATTTAAGAGTCAGGACTTGGATCCAACCTCTTGTGTCTCCGCATCCTCACGCGTGGCTGTAACTATATCGGACTTCTACTCATTCCAATTTAATTGCCAAATTAAGTTAGATTGGTTAGCTTGTTAGGAATCAGTTAGAACTCCAACCTCAAACACATTCGGTCACAATACAATATATCATACATACACACATTCATTATTATCCATACATTTCATGAATTATAGAAACTAGGATTTAAAGAAAATATTCACAACATACAACACTACATATTCACAAGTAAGCATAATAACTCCGATTCGTGCATTTATCTTATTCGGTGATCAATTAGCACACAACACACAAATCAGAGTAACCAAGATAGCATACGGGGCATGAGGAATTCATACCGTTCACCGTTGTACTTGTGTCCCAACGTTCCTCCGGTGTTCACAAATCAGATCCTATGATGTACATACAACTGAGTGATTAATCTAACTATCATTAACTTAACTCGATTACTCTTACGTTTCCTAACTCCTATTTACTAAGTCTTTACAATTCCTACACACTTATTTATTACTTACTTTTCATTACTGAACAACGGTGTACTTACATATATATGTACATATGTATAGGTGGGTATACATATATATATATATATATATACTTATTATAATTATTATTTTTTTTGTTTGACCCGACCGACCTTACCCAGGGTCGGACCCAAGGTCGGTCGAAGTCAGTAAGGTAATACGCTGGAAGATTACAGGGCCGACCGACCTTGCCAAGTCCGGTCCCAAGGTCGGTCCATTCCAGTGAGTTTTGGTTTCGATATTCTGGAGTCGACCGACCATGGACAAGATCGGTCCCAAGGTTGGTCCATTCCAGTAAGTTTTCATTACAGAAGAATTTCAGGCTGACCGACCTTGCAAGTCCGGTACCCAAGGTTGGTCCATTCCAGAAGGTTTTATGACGGGAAATTTTTTGGCCGACCGACCTTGCAAGTTCGGTCCCCAAGGTCAGTCCATTCCAGAAGCTTCCCGTCCCTTGTAAATCTGGGCTCGACCGACCTTGCAAGTCCGGTCCCAAGGTTGGTCCAGTCCAGTATTTGCATTTTTATTTATGTTTTCAGTCCCTCTTCTTACCCATTACTTCCCCATTGTTCCTACACTTAATCCCACATGTTTTAACACTAATTAAACACTCTAAATCATGTTAATTCATCCATTAATTCCATACACATTTCTATACTAATTCATACACCAAATTTTCTAAGTTTCAATTCAACACTCACATTGTTTCTTCCTTAGTTGCATTTTGCTACAGATTTCTACCCTAACACTCCCTGTCTTTAGCTCTCTCCTAATGTCAATTCTAACTCTTCTCATGCATTACAATACATTAACTATCTCTCTCAATCTACCCCCTAACTATCTCAATCAAAATCTGTTACAACATATATTTTTCACCTAGTTTCCCATTCATTAAGTGTTCTAATCCTAGGTAAATTTTGCCATAGTCTCCCCTATATCTATACAATCTCACCACATCATTTACACACACAATCATCACTTATTCCACCTGTTTATTCCCAACAACAATATACCAAGTTCTTCAACACAATACTACACAATAGACACTACAAAATTCCTGCACTCAATATCCTATTCCCAACTATGTTTACCCAAGTTTTACATATCTTTTAAAGGTTCCAAAACTTTTGTTTCCTCCTACACATTAAGCTACCACTACACTACTATTTTACAATATCCACTTTAAACTTCTAAAATCTGTTACATACATATATTCAAGACTACACAAAAGAATGTAATTTACCTTGTTGCTTTACTAGCTTCTCTTTTCTTCTTCCTTCTTCTTTCTTTTCTTCTCTCTCTCTCTACCGGTTATAGCACTTCAACAAATCTAGCATTACAGTCCATGCATACACACCATTTTAATACACCATCAAACCCTTACACTATCTTAAGGTTTTAATGTAAGTTTTAGGGTTTAGAAATTTCATTACCTTGCAAGGGTGTGAGTAGTGTTTTGGACAGCTCAAGAACAATATTTCCCACTCCCCAAGAAGCCAAAATCTGCTAGAGTACAAGAGAACCAACAAGGGGTTTAGTCTAAATTCGTTTTGCCCACAAAAGCTAGAAAAAGGTGGGGTTTCAAGAACATTTTTACCTCAAATGAACAAGGAGAAAGAGGTGGTTCCAATGGTGGTCTTGAAGCTCCAAATGCTACACACCCATGGAGATGAAAGTTTTTGTTTTCAAATTTTGAAAGGAGGGAAATACTGCCCTTGATGAGAGGATTCCAATGGTACTAGTTTTGTAATTTTTGGAGAAGGTTTGATGGGTTAACAAGAGGAGAGAAGTGAGTATTTTTGTGAGGGAGCTCAAATCTCCATTGTTGTCCGGTTGGAGGGAGAAGAAAATAGAGAGGAGGGAGGTAGGGTTGTGTACGTGAGTGAAGAGAATAGAGAGTAGGAGAGAGAGTGGTGAGTTATTTGCTTTTTATTTCTTTGTCTTGTAGTGCATTAGCACAATTTAATAAGGGAGTGTGAGAGAGTGTGAGAGAGGGCTTAAAAATCGGACCCCCACTGCACACACACAGATTTCACATTTTTATTTTCAAAAGTGGACACATAAGTTTGTGTTATTTGTGTTTCTACCCCACAACTTCCCGTTTTTGACAGTTTTCACCATTTTCCCGTTTTATTGATTTTTATTGGTTCTAAAGCTTCACTAATATTTATTAATGACTATTTAGTTGACCAAAATTGTTACGAGTCTATTTGACCCGCTTAAAGTCACGTTTTCCCGGTTTCCTCGAAAAACGTGCTTTAAGGTTCGTTTGCGTTTTTAATCCATTTTAGGGATCCGTTTTCTTCGCGATTTGTTCCCTCATGATTATTTAGACTTAATTAAGCTTCTAAAGTATTTATTAGCCTAATTAATCACTATTTCTAATTACGGGGTATTTCATAGAACCACATTGAGACAACTAGCTAAGCAACTAAAGAACTTGGAAATAAAAAAAAAAAGAAAACTGAAGTACCAGATTTATAAGTGACAGAAAAGAACCTGTGCAGTCTTGTGATTTCAGGTTCTCAAGTTTTCTGGTTTTTGTGCAAAGGAACTTCGGGGACATTGTCTAGGTTAGTTTTGGTCTGTTCTTGAAGTTTAAAAGCTTATTAACACACTTAAACACGAGAGTAAATGAGGGGGGGCGATGATAGAAGACAGGTTAAGTGACAGAAAGGAAAAGTAGCTGAATTGAAATGCTTCAGTTTTATGGTTTTTCTGAAAATGTGTTTCTGTCTAACATCTATTACAGAGGGTCATGAGGGGTTGCATTGGGTAGTTAATGAACCCCAACTCACCTAGCACACTTAACTAAGTACAAATGCTTAAGGGGAAACAAAAAATAGATTTAGAACATAAAAGAAAAACAAAGAGAGTTATCAGTTTTCCAGTTTCAGGTTACAGATTTTGTTTTCTGTTTCGTTAAGTTCTGTACAAGGATGTCTCAGAGGAGTTGTCCATGTGGTTTTGGGATTAGTCTCGAGTTTAAAATCTTGTTAACACACAAGCCAAGGTGTAGCTAAGTTGGGGGGAAAACGTAGAAAGTCAGATCAGTGAACAGAAAACAATAGGAAGAGGATATACCAATTCAGTTTCAGATTCTGCAAGTGTTTTGCTTCGGTATAAAATGTATTTGTGGGTTAAAAATGAACTTAGATTCTCTTAAGTTGGCTTAACTGAGAATGTAAATGATTTGGAGGAAGTTGTAAATCGGTTTAGGAAACATATAGAGAACAAGTAAGAGAAGGCGTCAGTTTGGGATTTCAGAGTTTCTTCTATGCAATTTGGGACATCTCAGCAGCTCTGCCTAATGCCTTGGGTCTATCATAGATGTTAAAATCCTGGAGAAACACACGGGGATAACTGAGTAAGAAGGTTGGGCGAGAACTGAAAGAAACTCAGGAACAAAGAAAAGGAAATAGAATATTGAATTTTAGGGTTGGTGTGTTTATGTTTCAGTTTATGTGAGTTGCTGTTTCTGTGTAACTCATCACAGTAGCTATTTGGGTGTCTCAATTGTTTAGTTCCGAGTCTAAAACAGTGTTAACACCTATAACTAGTGGGGTAAGATTGAAAGACAGTTAGGTGAATAACAGAAGGGAGTAAAAGGAAAGATAACAGAATAGAATGTTTCAGTTCTATGATCCTCCTGAAAATCTGTTTCTGTATAACTCTGTATAGAATGGGTTGAAAGGGTGATATTGAGTTGCTAATAAAACTAAACACCTCTAATATACGTTAGTAAGCTATGAATGCATTGGGTAAATTAGTAACCAGATTAAAGAGCATAAAGGAAAACAGAAGGAAAGACAATGCATCAATCTGGTTTGGTTGTTGATTGTCTTTTTGTATCTGTTTCTATGTAATTAATTACAGATGCTATGTGGGTGTTTTATGAGTATAGTCTTGAGTTTACACCAAGGTTAACTCCCATAGCTAGTTGGGTAAACACTTCAAGAAAGCAACAAACATAAACTGAAATAACTAGCAACAAGAACCAAGAGGGAATGTGTAGCTTGTGCTTCAGTTTCATTGATGTTATAGCTTCTGTATAACTGGGTTACAAGGGCGTACTAAGTGTGATTCTAGTTTTATAAAGAGCCCAAATAATAGTTAATAAATATAGCTAGGCGAGCAAACATGTTGGGAAGGTTAAACATCACTTTACTACATTTGAAACGAAGTTAGATAAGGTGGTGCAAAGAGATTGTGTTTCAGATTTGGAAGGGTATTTTAAGGATTATAGTATTAGGATAATAAAGTTAAAACATTTCTAACCAACCTATCTAAGAAAGGAGTACACTATTGACAAGTTAAATCTATTTTATATAAACTTGTTACATAATTAGCGCTTAAAATGCTCTAAAACATTAACTAGGGAAAAAGGACTTAGTTAACGTGTAAAACAAGGGTGTGAATGCCCTAGGAGTAAGATAAAGTTTAATACGTGGGGAGTCCTAAGAGCTAATAAAGGTTAAACATTCAACAAAGGTTTATCTAGGAAATAACACCCAATAATAATGAGATAAATTCGGGAAGTGTCACAAAGGTCGTCACATGAAATCATAAACTGACACGTTGTTTTTAATTAACGCTAGGGCCGTAGCGAACTCCGACTGGGACCCCGTGTGTGAGACAACTCGTACTTTCGAATAAGGTATGGATATGTGTGGTATGTATGTTGCCGTGTTACGCGGCTTGTGTGATGTGTGCCTTGTTTGACAATGACCATAAGACTAAAGCATAAAATTGGATTTCTTGTTGTGCCTTGCTTAAATGCTTGTTGTATATCATTGTTGCATATTACTTGCGCGCACACAGTATTTTAGTCCCTATCTCGTTTATGGAGCTTTGAGATGGAACTTGACGAACTACGTAAACAAAACAAAAGTACTATACAAAGAGAAAACTCCTCTCTAACTATAGAGGACTCCTAAGGACACCCACTATGGTGTCAAGATATTTATGATAAGTGAATACCCTATTGGGGACTACTATCGACACCCACAATGGTGTCGAGCTAACAAAAAGATAATGATAAGTAAATATCAGCTGGTGGAACACGAGGATAATCCGGGAAGATGACTTCTCGGGCCGCGCAGTAGGGACGCTCGGGAGTTGGTATCTGCATCAGATCCTTTGACCGACTATTGGTGGAGCACATCGTGGGGTCTAGAGGTGACCCCTCTTCCTCGACGCATGACGCCGGGAATGGAGGATTAGCTATGGAGAAGACGTTCTGCGTCCTGTGGTGATAAGAGAATTCACACACAGCCTTAAAGAGATAAGGAACAATTGGCACCTACATGATAAGGTCACAGGATCTAAACTATATCCCCAGACCTGGTGCAAGGGAAGAGAAAGAAAATACACACCATAGGAATAAAGGAAAACATGTGTAATGAGACCAAGCAAATAAGAAAATTCACAAATGTGATTCTTTAAGAAACAAGGGCTGAATAGCACCTACAGAATTAAGTCTCGGGATCTAACCTGTATCCCCTGACTCGGTGCAAGAGAAGGAAGGTAAACTTGTGTAATGAGAACAAGAAAACAGTACGTAATCTCTTGAATGATCCCATAGTGAGGATCATCGGTATAATATACCTACGCACACGTCCTATAAATTACTTGATTGTTGTTGCTACATTAACAGCTTATTGTGCTGGGTGGCGTGTTTGACGTTGCTATGCTACTTGCAAGTTATGCTTGGTTGCTTGTTGATATTGATATGCTACCTTCAAGTGTGTATGATATCATGATGTGTTGTGATGTGCTTTACAGTTTTATTATAACATGTAAATTGGACTTAATAATATTCGACCACGTAGCTGTGTAGCCCGGCAACATACGGGCTACACATATTCATACTCAGCGTAGTTTGCTGAGTCCTTTACAACCCAATTTTTTTCAGGTATTGAGTCGGACGGTAACAGAGCATAGGCGGGATGGCTACCATGGGGGTAGTCCATCATGGCAAAATTTTTGAGTTGTAGTAGTATGTTTAATATATGGGTTGTTACAAAACCCGAGATGAGATTTTCAGTTTATGATTTGGAAATTTTGTTATAGACACTCGGTATTTGGGAATTGTATTTTAAGTTGTATATGAGTTTTGATAGAGGGTTGTTCCAAGTCATACAGACCGTAACTTGGTGTTAGAAGAGTGGTCATGTCAACCACGTGGGTGGTTGGCGTCTATGGCACCCGGATGGAGTTTATTCCGCTGCATAGTTAGCTTGTAATATGGCTAGGAGCGTTATTCATATGGTTGGATGTTTATTCGGGGGTGTTACACTAAACCAAGACTAACAAAACACAGAAGATCAAACCAAAGTCAGAAGCCGAAACACACTTTTAGAGCAAATCAGAGGTCAAAAAAGCATAACAAAGGCTTTTGAAATGAAAAGACACATAAACACATGCTAAAACATGTCAAAAAAATAGTGCACACTATGAGAAACACAACGCCGCAAACGGTAGTCAAAATGGAGATCAAACGAAGAAGTTACGTGAAAACATACGCGTGCCTAGACATGCGCCCGACCTTGCATGTCCGGACATACACCAGGAGCCCAAATAGAAGAGGTCTGGACATCTATCCGGAATTGCATGTCCAAACAAAGTCCAATAAAAACATACGTGGGTGTCCAGACTTGTGTCCAGGCTTACAAGTCCGGACACGCATCGTCCTTGCATCCCGTTCAGACAACACACAAAACAACGAAGAATAGAGGTGTCTGAAGCCACGTCCAGACATAGAAATTGCGAAACTGTAGAAAACAATGGCAAACAGAGAGCAAACCAAACCCACAATTCACCTCTCGTAAAAGCATAATCTTACATATCAAAATACGCAAAACAAACCACTTTCCCACGGGGTTTTGGCAAATCAAAACACAAATCGAAACAAACCAGAAACATCACAATCAGAGAATCAAGAAACATAAAAGCAAACACACAACCGAACATATCCATCTACCACTACCTTATATTCGAAGCAAAGCACTCCAACTACAAACTCTACATATCATACTCCTTGAATCTTCACTCGAACGATGAACACTCGATCAAAACGAACGAAGACCAACACCGGAAAGAGGGGCGTAGAAACTTGATGAAGAACGACAATAAAACTCGGAATTCCCATACTCGAGATCTAATGAACTCGAATAACCAACACAGAAGCCAGAACTCTAGTTTAATTGAATTACATAGAGGAGGAGTTGAGAGGAAGAGGGAAAAGGGAGGTTACAGGAAAGCAAAGGGGGATTTTGAGCGTGAAGAAGGAAATAACGAGAAATAAGAAATGAGGAAGGAGGAGAATTTAAATATGACTTAAAGGAAAACTCTTTTCTAAATTAGAAATTACTAAACAAAAGGAAAGGGAAAAAATATAACCTCCTTTCACGAAACTAATATAAAGACCGGAATAATGTCATAAACAAACTAACATACGATCGAAATGTTGTTAATCTCCTTTGCGAATCAAAAACAAAAGACAAACAAAAAATGGGGCATAACAATAAGATTGTAAGAGCAAAGGTTAACTGTAAGCTTCAATCTCATCGAGTGAGTCCTAGTGAGCAGTAGTGTGAGTGAGGGGAGTATAAACCCATAGTGTTGATAACATAGGGTAGCAGGACAATTGGGGAGCATTCATGGGACTACTGGGAGACTGTCGGCTAAAGTAGTTCCACGAGGGTAGAAGGGCTTAGGGGTAAGTCTTATCTGTCTCGGCGTCCATAGGTTAGGGCGAAGGGAGATCAAGGCTCTGATCGGCATGGCTGTTTTGGCAGCATATTTGGTAGCAGGTTTGCGCTAGCACATTTGCTGGCAGGTTTGCGTTGGCATATTGTAGCTATTTTGAAAACTGTTGTTTGGTAGTGCGGCATATATGTAGCATATTTGGTTAAGTTAGTTATATGTAGTGTTGAAATACCCCAAACCTTAGTATGTGGTTTAGACATTAAAATATGGTATAATAAGGCTAAAAAGTGCCTTAGAAATATTAGTGAACAATTTAAACCACAGTAAACACAAATAAATACCTTAAAGTCAATAGGGGCGAAAATGTGCTCTAAGCTTGGGATAAGCTTGGTTAAGACCTAATGAGCTTACCAAGACCTTATTTATATGTTAATGAACATATTAAACCAATTACCAAAGAAAACCAAGCTTGAAAACAAGTTAAAACACAAAATGTGCTTTAAGGAGTCTTAAAGCACATTTTTGAAAAATTGTCTAGTAAATGAGTTTTGAATGGCTAAATGTCCATCATTACTCTTTAATTAACATGTGTACTACTTAGTATCACATTAGGAAGTTTAAATCAATGAGAAATCTAAAATTTCACAAATATGCGCCTTGTTTTGTGAATAGTAACCAAATTAAGCAAGTTTATAACATAAGTCAACATAAGTGAGTTAATTGGTCAACAAAGACTAAAATACCCCTTATTATAATATGGGGGCCGGTTTTCTTGTGTGACTCACCACACTTAAACAAAAAAAGAGCTAAGTAAAGTAATAAAGTAGAAGGTACTATTTGCTTTACTACTTAAATATCTAAACTAGCTAACTTATCTTCATTCTCTTCTTTCCTTCTTCATTTCCCACGCCTCCAACCTCTCTTCTTCCTCCATACACGGTTTTGCTACAGCCCAAGCACCATTCTCCATCTTTAAACTCTTGTAATTCCTAGCTCTATTTACCAAATCAAAAACTAAGACCACCATTCTTCTAGTCTCATCAAGCTCTTCAACCTTGTCTTCTCAAATCTTCAAGACCACCATTTCGGTGCCATGGAGATCCACCATTGAAGGAGCTTGAGCTTATATTTTTATGCCTTGTTGATCACCTTTGCTTCAAGGTAAGGAAAAACCAAGAAAAACAACATTTCCTCCACATTTTGATGTTGACTGAAAATCACCATTGATGGTGTTTTCTCTTGCCTTGTTCTAGCTTCATTCCAATCTTTCAAGGACTAGGTGGAGTCCTCTCTTGCTTCATATTCAAACTCTCTTCCAATACTAAGGTAAAACAACTATCTTAAGGTTTTAAGACAATGTGTAAATTAGGGTTTATATTGATTAGAAACTTGACAAGCAAACCAAAGTCCTTGCCAATTTTAATCAAAGAAGGAGCAAGGAGAAATAAGTGAAAAACTTGTGAAGGAAAATAGGTAAATGTGCTAACTTGATGTTGTTTAATGTCTTAGGAGAAAGGAGCTCATATTGCTTGTTAAAACTACTTAAAGAGCCAATGGTGAATGACTTAGTAAAATTCTCTCAAGGAGACTATTAAAGGGCATATGTGTTGTTGTATGTATTTGCAGGTCAAAGGCAATATATTGTGGGAAATTCAGTGTTTATGGTTTATGCAATTTAAGGGCCTAAGAGCCATGTTATTTAAGGGCCTAAGTGCCAAGCAATTTAAATAATGCACTATATTACGATGTAGTGTAGTTTGGGTGAAGTTTTGTGTATGAAAATACTCTTGATGGATATAGGTGTTCTTGAATGTTTAATGGTGAAAGCTATGTGTTTTGGTGTAGCAATGTGCTAGAAGAACCCATGTCAAAATTTAGATAATGTATAAGAATTTTTAGGTGTTTAAAATGAGTTTTGGTGAGTTAGGAAGTGTTTAGAATGATTAAGTGTTTTACAAGGGAATGAAACATGCATTAAGGTGTTTTAGAATGCAAATGAGTGTTTGGGGATACTTCAAGATCATGGTGAGATTGTGCTTAGGACTTATACAATGTTAGTGAACAAGGAGGAAGTGATGTGTTGCATGAAGGAGCTATAAGCTTGTGGAGTTATTCAAGGAGTTTGGTTGGTGAGAAAAGATGCTTGGGAGATGATGTTGTAGTGGTGAGAAAACATTTGGGAATAGTGATAGTTATAGGTATAAAACACCACATAAAAACTTAGTGAAAAACATTGCATGTGCTAACCTTTTTATAAGAATTTGTGTAATGCTTGAGGAGGATTTTAGTGAATGATTTAAGGAGTATAATGGAGGTATTAAGGTGTGTTTTAAGTGCCCATATGAGGTTAGAACATACTAGGATACATAAGGTGAAGTTTGGAGTTAAATGGGCAATTAAAAACAAGGGTCTAGAGCAGACCGACCTTGGGGACCGGACCTGCAAGGTCGGTCAAGCCCAGTTTACCCTGCCAGAAATGGTCTCTGGAATGGACCGACCTTGGGGACCGGACTTGCAAGGTCGGTCGGGCTTGTATTTTTGGTACGGATTAAGTCTCTGGAATAGTCCGACCTTGGGACCGGACTTGTAAGGTCGGTCGTGTCTAAACTTTCATATACGGTAATTGTTTCGAGAATGGACTGACCCTGTGGACCGAACTTGCAAGGTCGGTCGGAGTAGAATTTTCTGACGGTAATATGTTCTGGAATGGACCGACCATGGAACCGAGTTTGTAAGGTCGGTCGTAGTGTAAATTTTCAAACCCGGAAGTCACTGGAATGGACCGACCTTGTGTAAGGTCGGTCGGTAAGGTCGGTCGGACCAAAAGTTGTAAAAAAAACAAACAAAAATGGCTTAAGTAGTTAACCCTAGGGGGTATAATGAAGGTAATCAAGGGTGAGTTTAGGCATTAGAACATGTCATACAATCATGTAAATGCTTAGTAAACGAAAGTTAAATAAGTTAATTAACAGACATTATTAATTATGTTTAGGGACTACGCTTGGCGGGTCACATTCGCAGCAAGGACCAAGGTATGGTTTTCTTGCAATCTATTGCCTACCGGTTTACACCGGCTTGTGTGTTGTATGTTTTTATGAGTGTTTATGACCTTGTAAGATTAAGGCATGTAATGAGTTTACAGTTGTTTAAGTTATTGTATCGGAAGGATGTGTCTCGTTTCCCTTGTGTGTGTGTGTGTGTGTGTGTGTGTGTGTGTGTGTGTGTGTGTGTGTGTGTGTGTGTGTGTGTGTGTGTGTGTGTGTGTGTGGTGTGTGTGTGGGTGTGTGTGTGTGTTGTGTGTGTGTGTGTGTGTGTGTGTGTTGTGTGTGTGTGTGTGTGTGTGTTGTGTGTGTGTGTGTGTGTGTGTGTGTGTGTGTGTGTGTGTGTGTGTGTGTGTGTGTCTAACGTGTCCTAAACACTTGCTTGTGAATTTGTTGATTAAGTACAACAATGGGACTTCTAACAAGTGCTAACCGGGGAAGTGAGGAGTCCGGTAGTTCCGGCCACACGCGTGAGTATGGGAGTCGATGTCATAACCGGTTCGATTCTCTTTGTATGTTAAGGTTGTCTTCTCTTTTGGTCTTCAACCTTCCCTTTAGCTTAACCAAGGCTATTTTACTGACTCATGTCGGGCCACAGGGGCATACTATGTTTGTTCGGTGTGCTTGGATCACTATATCCGATGCACCTTTGTGTTAAGTTATTCGTTCAATTTAACAGGACGGTAACGAGTTATGTAATGAGCTTAGCATGAGTTTGGCAACATTCTCTAGGCTCTCCATGTGATCTAATTGTGTTGGTTCGTTTCCTAAAAGGATTCGTTCTTGTATGTTATGTGTGATGTTGTTATGCAATACTCTTGCTATGATATATATGTTGTATGTTTAAAATGAATGCCATGTCATCATGACAATTAGTTGCGCGTATCCCGGTAGTCGATGGGCTGCGCGTTAACCATACCAGCCAAGGGTTGCTGACCCCCTCGGGGGCTCCATATTTATATTTGCAGGATAAGGATCGAAGAAGCGGAGTGGCTGTAGATCCTAGGTTGTAGAAATACTTTTTGTACCTTTTCGTTGGTAGGCCCGGGATGCGCCTGTGCTCCCGTGGCGGTATATTTTGGATAACGAATACATTACAGTGACAGTTTACAGTGATGGTTGTAAATAAATACTCGGTATTGTATATTATGTATTTATGGTTTAGTTCTATGTTCGGGAGTCTAATCATCAGACCGGTACACTTGTATTTATTCTGCCTTGTTAACCACGTGGGTGGTTAATGGCGTTGTAGCACCGAACCGTTTAGTTATTGTTTAGTTGTTTATTTCTGCTGCGATTTAGGTAAATTGTTAAGTACGTAGTAGGGGTGTTACAAAAAGTGGTATCATAGCGAAGTATCGCTCTGATGACTAGAATACCGAGCTTAGGAATATACCGAGTTAGGAAACCTAGCTACAGTTATTCGAGTGAACAGTTATGGAAAGGTTAACCACTAACTAAGTATGGAAATACCTTATTGTCGGGAAGATGTTACAACCGTTGGACCGATAAGTTTGAAAGCATAATGCTAATGAATGTTCGTGTGAATTCGGATGTCAAGAAGATCACGTGGTAGAGGCCACAGGCGCGGCAATGGTGACACCGAGAACTAGGGAGAGAACACTACGGCACAAGTCATGGCCGATGCTGTAGCTGCCGCCGTAGCCCAAATGGTCCCACAGTTAGTAGCTGCGATTCAGCAGGGGCAACAGCCCGAAGTTCAACCACCACCGCCACCGCCACGAGAGACCAACTGGGTCAAGGCGTTGGCTGATTTGAGACCCCCGTCGTTTAGTGGGGAGACCGACCCTAGTAAGTTGGAGGCGTATATCTCCGAGATGGAGACCGCTATGAGACCTTGAATGTGCCCGAGGAGGTCAAGGTCCGTCTTGCCGCTTACTATCTGAACGGTTCGGCACAGAGTTGGTGGAAGTTGGTATGGGAGGGCAGAGTTGCTGACCCTACCTTTCAGTGGAGGGAGTACACGGCTCTGCTGCGAGCCAAGTACTACCCGATACACGTGCAACAGGCCAAGCGCCTGGAGTTGGACAATCTGAGACAAGGGGATAAGATGACGGTAGATGAGTACTACTCCGCTTTCATCGGACTTATCCACCTGCTGCCGGATCTAGGTTACTCAGACCGGATTCTAGTGAACCGTTTCTACAACGGACTGAGCTACCGCCTACGCTATGGTATGGGGCCGAGCGGATATACTACTTTGCAGGTAATGAACCACAGTGTGATATGAATAAGTATGTACAATGTGTGAATGAAATTGTGAGTTTGATTTGCGGGGCATAACTAACACCCTAAATAATAGGAGTGCTATCATGCCGCTGCTATAGTAGAGATCACCGTCCGTCTGAGGGACGAGGAGAATGCGTTCAAGCGCAAGGCCACGAGCGAGGGTCAAAGCACGCAAGGGTACGGGGGAGGGAAGAAGAAAAAGCCATATCCCCAGTCCCAGAAAGGACAGCAACAGGGTGGCAAGGGCCAGGCCCAGACCACCACTGCTGAGGAGCCGTTGCAGCTCACCTATGCATATGCGGCTAAGCCCCTGCGCTCTCAACCCTTCAAGGGTAACTAATTAGTTCTGAATATCAAGTTTAAGTGTGTGATGTTATAATGTGAAGTATGTACTGAATGTGTGATGTGTTAGCAGCTTGCACGGGCTCTGGATCCGATCGCCACTACTACTGCAAGTGGTGCAATGGGAGACCACCCCGGCAAGGACTACAAGGGAGATGATGTGCAGTGCTGATTCAGTAAGAAGATGGGGGCATCGTGACTACGAGTGCTTCCAGAACCCGAATGGCAGAAACTACAGACCTAAGGGGCAGTGGAAGGGCAAGGCCGCCGTTACTACCGATGGCCCGAAGACGGCTAACCAGCCACCCACTGATCAAAGGTACATTGATTCCCAGAAGGGGAAGGGGTCGGGATCCGGCAAGGCCGCCCTGCATGTGGTGGACCGGTCTGAGGCGCCAGGACCCTCTTCTAGACCAGGTACCGCCTAAACCGTTAAATGAAATGAGTAATTGCATACCGCATTTCATGCATGTGTGTTAGTGAGTCTAAGTATACAACCATGTAAGTAAAGAGTTAAAGTATAGTGTGGAAACACCTAAATTAGGTAATCTGAAAAATCTCGGAACCTTCAATATCTGTTATCCAATCCCGCCCACACCAAACCCTGGAGTGACAACCATCAGCATCACCGAGTTCCCAATGGAGCAGTGTCAGGTTATCCAACCAGGTATGGTACTCTTAAATGGATACCTAACACCCGAAGCACAAATCCACATCATCAGACGATGTAATGAACTAGGAGCAGCACCTGGAGGGTTCTACACACCCGAATACCCGAGCGGATCGAGGATGAAATTGAAGATGATGTGCATGGGTAAGGACTGGAATCCTTACACCAAGACATATCAAGATGAGCGAGCTGAAGACGGAGCAACTGTACCTAGGATACCTGAGGAGTTCCTTGCGGTCGTTAACCACGCCGTGGGAATTGCTCAGCAAGTTGAATCGGATTCAATACCAAGTGTTAAAACAGATTTATGTATTGTGAACTTCTACCAGAAAGGTGAACGGTTAGGGTTACACCAAGATAAGGACGAGTCACCCGAGTCTCTAAGTAAGGGAGTACCCATGGTGTCTTGGTCCATTGGTGATACCGCAGTGTTTGTGTACGGCGAGCAGAAGCGTGGTGATCTCGCGAAGAAGTTAGTATTGAAGTCAGGTGATGTATTAATCATGTGAAATACCCCAAACTTAAATATAGTGATTAAGATAATTCTAATCCGTATTTAAGAGCCTAATAATGCTAGAGTAATATTGGTAAGGAAAAATAAATCCAAAAGAAATAAATAAACGCTTAAAAAGCGGAAAACGCTAAATAAGCATAAAATAACCATAGGAGGTATGAGACCTCAGTTAGCGTATTATATGGATTCTAAGGGTTTAGTAAGACCTAAATAATATATGGGAACAACTCCCGAAGAAAACGGATCCAAATAACGTATTAAAACGCTAACAGAGCTTTAGAGCACGTTTTTCGAGAAAAACCCGAAAACGTGACTTTAAGTGGTCAAACGGACCCGTAAAAATTATAAATCATTAAATAACAATTATTAAGCATGTATGAAAGCTTAATAGTCAATAAAAATAATTAGACGAGAGAATTCCGGAAAACGGGTTCCGGTTAGTAAAAACTGTAACAACCGGGAAGTAGTGGGGAGACATTGTAATAAAAGAAAACTTGTGTGTCCACTTTTGTAAATAAAAAGCAAAAATTTGAGTGAGTGTGTGTGTGTGATCGGTAGCCCCTTTCCCTCACACTCTCTTTACTTCTCTAATATGCTAAAGGACAACAATAAAGCAAAAGCAAATAAAACACTCTCTCACCTCACTCTCTCATTTCCCTCATCTCTCTCTTCTTCCTTATCCCCATCGATTTCTCTCTCTTCTCCCTCCTATGCTGGGCGATTTTTGAAGCTCCAAGAAGCTCCAATGGCTTCTCCACTTTGACTCAATGCTCCATCTCCATGTGAGACCCAAATGCGAAAATAAATACATATTCTTGCTCCCCTTATCATCCTCTACACTTCCCTCTTTTTAAAATTCCAAAATGATGAAGTTCATTTTCATGGGTATACCCCATTGGTGAAGAAAATAGCATCAATGTGTAGCTTGGGGTTCCCTCTCTCCAACAAGGTAAAAATCTCCATGAAAGACCTCATATTTCTCCATCTCTTTGTATGGCCGATTTTACCTCTCTCTCTCTTACCTTGTTTTCCTCTTGCTTTGGAGCATTGTTTCAACCCTCCAATGGTGGAGTAACCCCCTTCTTGCTTCAAGGGTGAGAATCCCTCTCAAAGGTCTCCAAAGGTAAACCCTAGAATTTGTATTTTTAAACACTTCAATGAATTAGTGTTATTATGAGGGTTAGTAGGTTAATTATGCTTGTCTTTGTGTGCTTGGGCAATGGGAATGGATTTTGGCAACTCCATTCCCCACAAAATCGATTTGGACAAGAAGGAGAAGAAGATGAGAAATGGAAAAGAAAAGAAGGAAGTATAAGCTCTAGGTAAGAGCTCTTTCCTAATGCTAAATTCTAGTGCATTGGAGTAATGGGAATGGGTAAACCAACTTAAAGAACCCAAACATTGTATTGGTATTGAAGTTATGAAGATTGAGTATTTGGGAGTAAGTATGTAGACTGTAGGCCTTAGAGCCAAGTATTGTGCAATTGTATTGGCATTGTTGTTTGATGGAAGTATTGGAGTATTGATATTGATTTGGGTGCTGGTAGGACCCGTGTATGGGTGTGGCTAGATTAGGAATGAATTTGATGAAAAGTGTGTATGTGGGTAAGTAAGAAAAGTAAGTGAACTATGGCAAAATTTTAGTAGGAATTGTGCATTAATGGATGACTTGGTGAATGGGAGAACCAAGGTATGTATTGAGGATAGTAGGGATGTTAATGGCCATGGAATGGTAAATGTAGTATGAGAAATAAGAAGTGTAAAATCTGTGGCAAAGGGTGTAAGAATGCATTGGAGAAGTTAGGAGAATTTAATGTGGAAGAATTGGTAAAAAGAGTGTTGGACTTGGGTATGGATATTGCATTTGCTTGGGAATGCATTTGGGGAGCTAGTAATGGTATTGGAAGTAGGAGTAATAAATGGTAGAAGTAGGAACAAAAATTTGTTGCATTGTAGGATGAAAACTGATGCAAGTGTTGTGGAGAAGTGAGGGAAGATTGTGTAAGTGAATGTAGGAATTGAGTAGTAAGTTTGGTGGATGAACCAAGGTGATCTAGAGGGCTTAGCTAGTGCTAAATCATGTGGGGAAGTATTGGTAAAGATTGGGGAAACAATGGGTGAAGAAAACACCCAAAAACAGATTTTAAAACTGAAGTACTGGGCCGGACCGGACTTGCAAGTTCGGTCGAGCCCAGATTTACAAAGACGGGAAACCTTCTGGAATCGACCGACCTTGCGACCGGACTTGCAAGTTCGGTCGGACCAGAAATTTCTCCCGTCAGAAACCTTCTGGAATGGACTGAACTTGCGACCGGACTTGCAAGTTCGGTCTGCCAGAAAAATTCCCGTAAGGCGAGCTACTGGAATAGACCGACCTTGCGACCGGACTTGCAAGGTCGGTCGGGCTAAAATTTTCAAATACGAAACTTACTGGAATGGACCGACCTTGGGACCGGACTTGCAAGGTCGGTCGGCCCTGGAATTTTCACACGATGTAGCCTACTGGAATGGACCGGACTTGCAAGGTCGGTCGCAAGTCCGGTTGAGTCAAAAAAAAATGTTTTAATTATATGATTATGGTGATCATATATACATGTATATATGCCTATATACACAGATGCATATATATGTAGTAATACACCATTAATGAAGTAGTAATGGTAAGAAAGTAAGTAAATGAGTAAGGAAGCAAGCTTAAGAAGTAATAAGGAAAAGAATGGTTTTATAACCAAGTTTGAATGTAAAGGAGTAGTAAGTAAACATTGAGAATATCAATGAGGGAGTAAGCTAGATCAATAATAGACCATTGATCACACTACTTCATGTATGTATAGGAATCAAATAGTTGATCCTTGAAGGAGTCGGTAGTACGGATACAACGGTGAACGGTATGATTTCTTCATGCTCTGTATCCTAACCTGGTTACCCCGATTTGTGTGCTTATGTGTTCACCAATAAGATAAATACATGAATCGGACTTTTATTGCACTTAATTGTGTTTGAACTATTTTGTTCTTGATTGTATCTTCTTGAACATTTAGTTTGTATAATTCATGAAATGTATGAATGAGAATGAAGGGTATGTGTATGTAATGTGTACTTGTGTATTGTATGGATGTATGGGAATGAAGTACCGACTTCTACTAATTCCTAACAATCTAACTCCTAACATGAGTAATGAGTAAATGGAATGAGTAGAAGTCCGATATAGTTTCGGCCACGCGTGAGGATAAGGAAACACAAGAGGTTGGATCCGAATCCTGGCTGTAATCTTTTCCATGGACCAATTCCCTTGAATGGGTAGCATCCTGGATTAGTGGGCCACCCTAAAGCCCGGTGGTGGGATGTAGTAATCCCTGCCCGGAGGTCATACTGACTTAACTGGAAGTAAAGTATGTAAGAAGTAAGTATTGTATTTGTATTGGTCTTGACTATTGTAAGTCATTGACCCGGAGCAAAAAGTATTGAACACCCGATTAACCGGGTGTGTAATGAAGCTAACTGGACCTTTGTATGTATTGGAGAATTGTATCTCGTATTGCGTATTGAATATGTAATGAGTATGTATTGTGTATGTGTATTCTGGAAGATGGTAAGTAAGTATTGGTTGACTTGTATTGTCTTCCAAGCATGTATGGTACTGTACGTATGTATGTATATCTTGTGTAGTATCGTAGTATCGTGAATGAAGGCATGCGTGAATGTATGTATGTATTGCAAATGAATTGCATGTATTCGACCAAATGGTCGGCGTACCCTCGCTAGTACGCGGGGTATGCGGTTATCATATTCAGCGAAAGCTGACCCCCTTGGGGGAACGTTTTTAGTGCGCAGGTACCCGGAGCGGATACGGTCAAGGTAAGAGACCGGTGGCACGCCTTGTAATTAGAAGTATCTAGTTTGTGAGGAATGGGTAGCAGATTGACTCCTAGTGAGTGTGTATGAATTTGGGAGAAGTACTGTAATGATTTTGGAACCTAGTAAACTCGGTATGCGTAGTGTATTACCTTGTACAGAATTGTGGAATATTGTATTGAATGGAGTATGGTATTGAATGGAGTATTGTATTGAATGGAGTATTGTATGGAATGGAGTATTGTAGTACTCAGCATGTAATGAGAGTATGTATTGTATTGTGTAGTACTCGGATATTCCGGTCCATCAGACCGATGCTGTATGTAGTAGTAGCCTTGTTTGTCACGTGGGTGGCTAACGGCATTGTATCACCCGCCGTTGAGTAAGTATGTATCCACTACGAGAGTACGAATGTATAAGGAGTTGGACGGTAATTACAGTTTTAGCGGTAGGGGTGTTACAAAAAGGGTGGGCAGTCAAGGATACTTTACCATGGTATCAAAAAGATCAAACTGAATACCGCACCTTCGGCAGTGATCAATGCCACACATATGAAACCGGGTCGTTTGAATTTGACTTTCAGGCAGTTTTAAGCCTTGTGTAACCATGTAATTGATGAAGCCAGGTGTATGTTAAGGATGTTATGTATATGTTAGTTATGTTGACAGAGTGAACCAACTTATGGTGTAAAGAGTATGTTAATGAATAAAGAGATGTTTTTTTTGGAAGTATATCAACCGTGTTGTTACTGTATACTTATGAAGTTTGCCAATGAATTAGGTTGTGCACTCGGAACGGGAGGTATACTGGGCGTTTGTAATGAGGCAGAAGCCGGCAAGAGCGGCACAATCCTCACCGGTACCTTTCCAGTCAATGGCATGGACGCTTCGATCTTGTTCGACTCCGGAGCCTCACATACATTTATCTCGCTATCTTTTGCGAAGAGGCTGGGTTAGACGGTGAAGAGATGCCAGACTTTCTAGTCACTCTCTCGTCGAAAGAGCGGATCAGGTGTACCCGCTACCACCGAGATGTTGTTGTACGAATTAGAGTAGAAGAGTTTCCGATCGACTTGATAGAGTTCGAGGGACTTGGTTTTGATGTGATTATCGGGATGAACTGGTTGGAGCGGTACAAGGGCAGAATCCTGTGTGCCGAGCATCGTCTGCTTCTTCGGAGTTCGTCTGGGGTTACTATATCTTACCGCTAGAGGCCCAGGGAACCTTCGACTCAGATCATCACCGCCATGGCCATGTATCATGAACTACGACGAGGGAATGATATATACCTCTGCTATGTCTAGGACATAGAGAGAGACCCAGAGTTTAGCCCAGATGTGCCGGTAGTATCGGAGTTTCCTGATGTATTTCCTAAGGAACTGCCGGGCATGCCGCTAGCACGGGAAGTAGAGTTTGAGATTGATTTGGTTCCGGGCACCGGACCAATAGCGAAGGCGCTCTATCGTATGGCTCTAGCAGAGATGACAGAGCTCAAGGAGCAGCTGAGAGACCTACTCGAAAAAGGATTTATTTGCCCTAACGTTTCACCATGGGGAGCGCCGGTCCTCTTCGTGAAGAAGAAGGACGGTAGTCTCCGCCTTTGTATTGATTATCGAGAGCTGAATCCAGTCACGGTGAAGAACCGTTATCCTTTACCACGCATCGATGACTTATTTGATCAGTTGAAAGGAGCATCAGTGTTCTCCAAGATAGATCTACGATCCGGATACCATCAGATTGCCATCCGTGAGAGTGACATTGAGAAGACCGCATTCAGAACCAAATATGGACATTACAAGTTTACGGTTATGCCGCTTAGTTTATCCAATGCACCAGCCAAGTTCATGGACTTAATGAACCACTTGTTCCAAGATCAGTTGGACAAGTCAGTGGTAGTCTTCATCGACGATATCCTTGTGTACTCGAAATCGAAAGGTGAGCATGAAAGCCACCTGAGAAGTGTGTTGCAAACGTTGAGAAAGAATCAGCTGTATGCTAAATTTTCAAAGTGTGAGTTTTGGTTGAACCAAGTGTTATGCCCCAGTTTTTTTTTTCTATTTTATTTCATCTGGTTTCAAATTCGCAAGGGAGTTTTATAACTTTCTCATCTTATTTTAGTGGGATTATGTCATCAACGATATAATTCCTAAGTTAGAAGAAAGGAGGGTTAATCTTGTCCTTTTTGGACTTGTTACAAATTAGGGAGTTGGAGAGTTAGAAAACTAAATTCTTTTTAGATATCCTAACTCTTATTTATTATTCTCTCTCATTTTTATTTCTTGATCATCCCTCTCGACAGTTTTCTTCCTCCTCCACTCAACTCTCGTTCTGCAGAAACTTCCCCTCCCTTGCTCTCTTCTTCCCAATTCCTCAATCTTGCAAATTAATTAGTCTGGTGTCTAACTTCTGCATCGATGATTCCAATCCGTACAGTCCGAGTGTGCATTGCTGTTCGTCGGTCAAGTTCCTTGCTTCTTCCTTTGATGTTGGTCCTCTTTGAGTTGTGCGAGCGTTTGTGATTTTGGGATGTAATTCGAGTGGAGCAGATTGTAGAGTCTACAGAGATGGCTTAGCGTCGGATGGGAGGTAGGTGGTGAATGGATTCGGGTGGGTGTGTTCACCCACGGTGGTTCTGTTTCGGATTCTGTTTATGATTTCTTTGACTCTCTGATTGATGATGTTTTGGGTTGATTTTGATGTGCGTTTGATGCGTAAAAACCCCGTGGAAATGTGTTTTCGATTGGCTATTTTGCTATAATAAATTATGTATGTTTTGTGGGGGAATTGTGGCTTGGTTCTGGCTGATTTCCGCAAGTGATTTTGCAGTTTTCGCAGTGTCTGAACATGTGTCCGAACATTGAAGTTCGGACATCATACGCCGGCAGATTTTCAGACTCTCGATTTAGGTCCGAACATGCAAGGTCGGACGCATGTTCGGACCGGTCTTTGTTTTAGCATAACTTCTTCGTCTAAGCTCCGTTTTGAGTGCCGTTTGCGGCGTTGGATTCCTCTTTTCGAGTACTATCTGTTCTGATATGTTTTAGCACATGTATATGTGTACCTTAATTTGAAAGTTCTCAACAAGCCTTGGAACTCTGATTTGCTCTAGAAGAGTGTTTGAGCTTCTACGCTTCTGTTTTGTTTTTGGGTTTGATAGTCAGTGTATGACTTTTGTTTTGATAAGGGCTTATGATCTGTTTGATGTGCTTCGGCCCTCCGTTCTGTTATGTTAAGGCTTCTGTGTTGTTTTGTAAAGCCTCTGTTTTGGGACCTAGATGTTTAGCTTCTGAGCCTTGGATAGTCGGGTCTGGCTGTCCCGTAGCATGCTGCGCAGAAATTCCTTCTGTTATTCCCTCGGGTTCCCTTCTGTTCTGTCTCTCAGGGTCCCTTGGATGTTTAGTGACCGACGGGTCCATAGCTGTCTCTACGGCTTCTGTTGTGGGATCTTCGGATCCATAGGACGTTATGTGAGTCCTTCTGATATGTCAGCTGGTGTCTAGTGTCCCACCTCTGTTTTGATTGAGCTTCTGATATGAACTTCTCAGTTTATGGTTTGCTTTGTTCTGATTTAAGACTTTTGTTCAGTTTGCTCAGTTTCTGCTTCTCTACTCTGATTTGACAAACTTCTATTTCGGTTCTGACCTGTCACTCCTCTGATTTGAGAAAGCTTCATTCTCTATCTAACTTCTATTACAAATTCCAGTCTGATTTACTAAGCTTATGTATGAGTTTACGATTATGTTCAATATATGTTTTGAGCATGCTCAGCTGATGAAGTTTATCACCTGCTGAGCTATAGTTTGGCTCACCCCTATTTCCATCTGATTTGCAGGTTTAAGTTTCCTTGAAGACTCCGCTCTGCTTTCTGCTTCGTCTTTCACTTTGTATTTGTAGTTGTGGCTTAAGGCCCTTTTTAATTTGATTCTGTTATGTAATATAGTTTGGCTTCTGTATGTAATGTCAGTTAGATCTTGTAAACTCTTTTGGTATTTATACAAGTTTGTTATTTGGTTTTGGGATTCGTTTTGCTTAGAGCCTTGCGACGTTAGGTAGTAGACTCGCGGCATGTAACGGCCCTAACTCCTAGGCCGGGTTTGGGGTCGTTACATTTAGTGGTATCAGAGCCAGGTTTGGCTTCCTTTGGGTTTTGTGAGTGTCTGCATGCCTACGCTTCCGTGTTCTTGCCTATTATTTGTTGTGTGCTGCCTGCTGCGTAATTTGACTGCGGTTTGCTGTATGATTTGATTGTTTCTTGGAGTCTATTGAGTGCGTCTGCTCTGTGGTTGTCCACTAACAGAGTAGCGCAATGGAAGCGTAGTGTCTGATTGTCTGTGTGCTTTTTGTGCTTGAGTCTGAATCCGAGGGAGTTGGGTCCTTTGGAAAAGGGTGACCGAATGCAAGTTCTCGTTTGTTAGAGTTGTGTGCTTCGGATGTGTGCTGGTGATGTGGGTTCAGGGGTGTCTTAGTTAGGTGCTCTGACTAGGCGGTGTGCTTTAGCCGGTGTTGAATGTGCTATGAGTATGGGCTACGAGTTGAGTAAGGTGATGCGTTGTGATGTAAGTTCGGGTGTGCGCTTGGTCTATATGCTCTGTGTTTAGGTGTGGGTGTGGATTACGAGGTCTGAGTTGAGTGATGGGTGTCTAGGAGTGCTTCAGCGTGTGTTCTGGAGTGTAGGTTGTGCTTTAGTTCTGAGTGGGTTGTGGTGTGAGCTTAGCCTGTGAAGTTCTGCGTTTGGGTGAGAATCTTAGCTGAGTGTTTTGAGTTGTGTGATGGGAGCAAATGGGTGCTTCAGTGTGTGTTTCAGAGGGTGTGTTGAGCTTTGGTTCTAAGTGGCTTGAGGTGTGGGTTTGAGAGATTTGTTTGGTTGGTCCTTTGTAGAAGGACATCTTCTGAGAGAGTTGAGCATTCATTCTGTGTCTCTAGGCTGAGCTTTAGTAATCTTTAGTTATGTTCCTTCAGTTTGTCAGTCAGCAGCTGGTGTGACTACTGCCCTAATCCTTTAAGCTTTGCCTTCTGTGATCTTGTGTTTCGCTCATTCTGATAGTGAATCTGCCTGTAAGGTTGTGTGTTAGCTCGAGCGGGGTAGAGCTTTTGAGATGAGTGGTCATCTTTTCTGTGCTTCTTGAACTTTCGTGCTTAGCTGTCAGAAATCATCTGCTTTGCTTCTTCTGTCAGTGAGCCCGCTAGTAAACTCTGAGTGCTAGCTCTTTGGGGTTAGAGCCTCTGAAATGAGTGAGTGTTCTTCTTGCGCCTTTAGGCTAATCTTCTGTTGAGTTCCTCTGTTAGCCTGTCAGTAGTGAGTTTCAGTGTTGTGCATATGCTTCGAGCCTAACCTTCTATAATTATCTGTCTTGATCCTTTTGTTGGTGAGTCAGTCTGAGAGGTCTGTGTGATAGCTCGTGCAAAGTTAGAGCTTCTGGAAGTGTGAGAGTTTTGAGCGTTTTAGCGATCTCCTAATTTGTTTCCTTCTGTCAGCGAGACCATCTGTGGTTCGATGAGCTGGCCGTGTAAGATAGAGCTCTGAGATTGTGAGTGTTCCTTCGGTGCCATAAGGTTAAGTGGTTAAGTAATCTTTTGCTTTGTTCCTTCTATTAGTGAGTCTACTAGTATGTTCTGAAGGCTGGATCTTTGTAATGAGAGTTTCTAAGGTGCTTGAGTGCTTCTCCTGCGCTTCAAGACTAAGTGTTGGTGACCTCCTAGTGTGCTCTTCTGTCAGTCAGTTAGTAGTGAGATGATAATGTTCCAGTTCCTTTAGGCCTAGCCTTCAGTAACCTTCTACTTCATTCTTTTGTTAGCGTTTGAGCCAGTAGGTTCGGTGTGTTAGCCTGGGTATGGTTAGCGATGTGGAGGGTGTTTCCTGTGCCTTAGTCTGAGATTGTGGGGATCTTCTGGTATGTTCCATGTCTGTTAGTCAGTGGTAAGTTTGGGTGTGGCTCCTGTGCTTTCAGGGTTAGTTCTTAGTTACCCTTGCTTCGTTCCTTCGGTCAGCAAGTCAGTTGTCAAGTTGGAGTGTTAGCCCTGGGAGATGTAAGTGTTTCCTTCTGTGCTCTAAAGTTTTGTGCATCAGTAATCTTCTTCTTGTCCTTCTGCCAGTCTATCAATTGTGGGTTTTGTTCTGAGTGTCAACTTCCTTTGAGGGTTGACCTTTTGACCCGTGAGCTTCATTCTACATGTCTTAGAGTTTGTAGTATTCCTGCATTCGAGGTGCATTCGTGTGTATTCCGGGTTTCGTCGAATTTCGAGGACGAAATTCATTTTAAGGGGGGTATAATGTTATGCCCCAGTTTTTTTTTCTATTTTATTTCATCTGGTTTCAAATTCGCAAGGGAGTTTTATAACTTTCTCATCTTATTTTAGTGGGATTATGTCATCAACGATATAATTCCTAAGTTAGAAGAAAGGAGGGTTAATCTTGTCCTTTTTGGACTTGTTACTAATTAGGGAGTTGGAGAGTTAGAAAACTAAATTCTTTTTAGATATCCTAACTCTTATTTATTATTCTCTCTCATTTTTATTTCTCGATCATCCCTCTCGACAGTTTTCTTCCTCCTCCTCTCAACTCTCGTTCTGCAGAAACTTCCCCTCCCTTGCTCTCTTCTTCACAATTCCTCAATCTTGCAAATTAATTAGTCTGGTGTCTAACTTCTGCATCGATGATTCCAATCCGTACAGTCCGAGTGTGCGTTGCTGTTCGTCGGTCAAGTTCCTTGCTTCTTCCTTCGATGTTGGTCCTCTTTGAGTTGTGCGAGCGTTTGTGATTTTGGGATGTAATTCGAGTGGAGCAGATTGTAGAGTCTACAGAGATGGCTTAGCGTCGGATGTGAGGTAGGTGGTGAATGGATTCGGGTGGATGTGTTCACCCACGGTGGTTCTGTTTATGATTTCTTTGACTCTCTGATTGATGATGTTTTGGGTTGATTTTGATGTGCGTTTGATGCGTAAAAACCCCGTGGAAATGTGTTTTCGATTGGCTATTTTGCTATAATAAATTATGTATGTTTTGTGGGGGAATTGTGGCTTGGTTCTGGCTGATTTCCGAAAGTGATTTTGCAGTTTTCGCAGTGTCCGAACATGTGTCCGAACATTGAATTTCGGACATCATACGCCGGCAGATTTTCAGACTCTCGATTTAGGTCCGAACATGCAAGGTCGGACGCATGTTCGGACCGGTCTTTGTTTTAGCATAACTTCTTCGTCTGAGCTCCGTTTTGAGTGTCGTTTACGGCGTTGGATTCCTCTTTTTGAGTACTATCTGTTCTGATATGTTTTAGCACATGTATATGTGTACCTTAATTTGAAAGTTCTCAACAAGCCTTGGAACTCTGATTTGCTCTAGAAGAGTGTTTGAGCTTCTACGCTTCTGTTTTGTTTTTGGGTTTGATAGTCAGTGTATGACTTTTGTTTTGATAAGGGCTTATGATCTGTTTGATGTGCTTCGACCCTCCGTTCTGTTATGTTAAGGCTTCTGTGTTGTTTTGTAAAGCCCCTGTTTTGGGACCTAGATGTTTAGCTTCTGAGCCTTGGATAGTCGGGTCTGGCTGTCCCGTAGCATGCTGCGCAGAAATTCCTTCTGTTATTCCCTCGGGTTCCCTTCTGTTCTGTCTCTCAGGGTCCCTTGGATGTTTAGTGACCGACGGGTCCATAGCTGTCTCTACGGCTTCTGTTGTGGGATCTTCGGATCCATAGGACGTTATGTGAGTCCTTCTGATGTGTCAGCTGGTGTCTAGTGTCCCACCTCTGTTTTGATTGAGCTTCTGATATGAACTTCTCAGTTTGTGGTTTGCTTTGTTCTGATTTAAGACTTCTGTTCAGTTTGCTCAGTTTCTGCTTCTCTACTCTGATTTGACAAACTTCTATTTCGGTTCTGACCTGTCACTCCTCTGATTTGAGAAAGCTTCATTCTCTATCTAACTTCTATTACAAATTACAGTCTGATTTGCTAAGCTTATGTATGAGTTTACGATTATGTCCAATATATGTTTTGAGCATGCTCAGCTGATGAAGTTTATCACCTGCTGAGCTATAGTTTGGCTCACCCCTATTTCCGTCTGATTTGCAGGTTTAAGTTTCCTTGAAGACTCCGCTCTGCTTTCTGCTTCGTCTTTCACTTTGTATTTGTAGTTGTGGCTTAAGGCCCTTTTTAATTTGATTCTGTTATGTAATGTAGTTTGGCTTCTGTATGTAATGTCAGTTAGATCTTGTAAACTCTTTTGGTATTTATACAAGTTTGTTATTTGGTTTTGGGATTCGTTTTGCTTAGAGCCTTGCGACGTTAGGTAGTAGACTCGCGGCGTGTAACGGCCCTAACTCCTAGGCCGGTTTTGGGGTCGTTACACCAAGTATCTTTTCTTGGTCATGTGATTTCTGAAGCCGGGATCGCTGTTGATCCGGCAAAGATAGATGCAGTGCGCACCTGGCCTAGGCCGAAGACAGTTACCGACATACAGAGCTTCCTCGGTCTGGCAGGATATTACAGGAGGTTTGTGAAGGACTTCTCCAGTGTCTCGAAGCCGATGAATTCCTTAATGAAGAAGGATGCACCATTCGAGTGGACAGTCAACTGTGAGAGTTCTTTCCAGAGTCTCAAGGATGCTCTGACATCTGCACCAGTCCTGACTTTACCAGACGGTTCAGATGGTTTTGAGGTCTATTGTGACGCATCAGGCAGAGGTATGGGATGTGTATTGATGCAGCACGGGAAGGTCGTGGCTTACGCCTCCCGGCAATTGAAGAAACACGAAGAGAACTACCCTACCCACGATTTAGAATTGGGTGCCATAGTCTTCGCATTGAAGATATGGCGACATCATTTGTATGGGGTAAGCGTGACAATATATTCTGACCACAAGAGTTTAAAATACTTGTTCACTCAGAAGGAGTTGAACATGAGACAAAGAAGGTGGGACGAGTTCTTAAACGACTACGACATCAATTTACAGTACAAGGAGGGTAAAGCAAATGTGGTAGCTGACGCACTGAGTCGTCGAGCACACTCTCTCCATTCGCTAGTCTCTCATTCTAGCTTGGTTGAAGAGGTGCGGAGTGCTCAGATGTCGGATCAGTATATGTTGGAGATCAGGCAGAAGCTTATTGATGGCACATTCGAGGGTCAGAAGTACGACTTCCGACTCCACGATGATGACCTGATTAGGCTTAATGGCCGACTGTGTATTCCAAGTAGTAGCGCTGAGCTGAAAGAGCGCATACTGAGTGAATCTCACTGTTCTACGACTTCGATTCACCCCGGAGCTTCAAAAATGTATAAGGGTATGAAAAGATATTTTTGGTGGACAAACATGAAAAAGGATGTGAACGATTATGTGTTGAGGTGTCTCACTTGTCAAAAGGTCAAGTTTGAGCACCGACGGCCTGGTGGTATGGTACAACCAATGCCAGTGCTTGAGTGGAAGTTCCATGACATTTCTATGGACTTAGTAGTAGGGCTTCCGCCTACAAGGTGATGTCTGAATATGATTTGGGTTGTTGTTGACCGACTGACCAAGGTGGCTAGATTCATACCGATGAAGGACGCCTGGAAAGTGGCAAAGCTTGCATAACTCTTCGACAGAGATACCAGATTGTGTAAGACATCATGGGGTACCGAAAACGATTGTGTCTGACAGGGATACCAGATTTCTCTCGAGGTACTGGAAATCCACACGGGAAGCGCTTGGTACCGAGCTGAAGCTAAGTACGGCATTCCACCCGCAGACCGATGGTCAGAGTGAGCGCACCATCCAGACACTCGAGGATATGTTACGTGCATGTGCACTTGACTTTCAGACCAGCTGGATTGACAAGTTACATCTGATCGAGTTCAGCTACAACAACAGTTACCATGCTTCGATCAAGATGTCTCCCTTCCAGGCTTTGTACGGTAGACCATGCCGCACGCCATTATGCTGGGATGAGTCGAGTGAGACGGTCATTATAGGACCAGAGTATCTGGAGCAAGTACAGTCAGAAGTACGCCAGATCCGGGCTAACATGAAGGCAGCTCGGGATAGGCAGAAATCATACGCCGATGTGTGCAGACGTGACCTGGAGTTCGCCGTGGGCGATCAGGTATTTCTTAGAGTATCCCCCATGAAGGGAGTGTTTCGTTTTGGCCAGAAAGGCAAGTTGAGCCCGAAATATGTGGGGCCTTATGTTGTGACGGAGCGGATAGGCCCGGTAGCTTACAGGCTAGATTTACCTGCTGAGCTGGGCAAGGTACACGATGTATTTCATGTGTCCCAGTTGAAGAAATATATGTCTCATCCGTCTCATGTACTTCAGCCTGAAAGGCTAACCTTAGAGCCAACCATGCGATCAGTGGAGACTCTCGTACGGATTCAGGACACTAAGACTCGAGCCACTCGCCATAAGTCTGTGAGACTGGTGAAAGTCCTCTGGTCTAACCAGGACGTCGAGGAGGCCACCTAGGAGCTGAAAGATAAGATGAAGGCGAAGTACCAGTTGTTGTTTACTTCTTAGTGTTTGTGTGTATAGGGTACAGGGCGTACCCCTATTTTAAGGGGGGTAGAGCCGTTTCGGTTATGTGTGTATGACATGTATTTAAATACATTGTCTATGTTATGTTGTTACGGACCGTTGTGTCTTGTCCATGTTGTTGTGTTACAGACCGTTGAGTCTGAATTAATACTTTCCAAATGAAATACCTCAAACCTTAGTATGTGGTTTAGACATTAAAATATGGTATAATAAGGCTAAAAAGTGCCTTATAAACATTAGTGAACAATTTAAACCACAGTAAACACAAATAAATACCTTAAAGTTGATAGGGGCGAAAATGGTTTTCTTGCAGTCTGTTGCCTACCGGTTTACACCGGATTGTGTGTTGTATGTTTTTATGAGTGTTATGACCTTGTAAGATTAAGGCATGTAATGAGTTTACAGTTGTTTAAGTTATTGTATCGGAAGGATGTGTCTCATTTCCCTTCTATGTGTGTGTGTGTGTGTAACGTGTCCTAAACACTTGCTTGTGAATTTGTTGATTAAGTACAACAATGGGACTTCTAACAAGTGCTAACCGGGGAAGTGAGGAGTCCGGTAGTTCCGGCCACGCGTGTGAGTATGGGAGTCGATGTCATAACCGGTTCGATTCTCTTTGTATGTTAAGGTTGTCTTCTCTTTTGGTCTTCAACCTTCCCTTTAGCTTAACCAAGGCTATTTTACTGACTCACGTCGGGCCACAGAGGCATACTATGTTTGTTCGGTGTGCTTGGATCACTATATCCGATGCACCTTTGTGTTAAGTTATTCGTTCAATTTAACAGGACGGTAACGAGTTATGTAACAAGCTTAGCATGAGTTTGGCAACATTCTCTATGCTCTCCATGTGATCTAATTGTGTTGGTTCGTTTCCTAAAAGGATTTGTTCTTGTATGTTATGTGTGATGTTGTTATGCAATACTCTTGCTATGATATATATGTTGTATGTTTAAAATGAATGCCATGTCATCATGACAATTAGTTGCGCGTATCCCGGTAGCCGATGGGCTGCGCGTTAACCATACCAGCCAAGGGTTGCTGACCCCCTCGGGGGCTCCATATTTATATTTGCAGGATGAGGATCGAAGAAGCGGAGTGGCTGTAGATCCTAGGTTGTAGAAATACTTTTGGTACCTTTTGGTTGGTAGGCCCGGGATGCGCCTGTGCTCCCGTGGCGGTATATTTTGGATAACGAATACATTACAGTGACAGTTTACAGTGATGGTTGTAAATAAATACTCGGTATTGTATATTATGTATATATGGTTATTAGTTCTATGCTCGGGAGTCTGATCATCAGACCGGTACACTTGTATTTATTCTGTCTTGTTAACCACGTGGGTGGTTAACGGCGTTGTAGCACCGAACCGTTTAGTTATTGTTTAGTTGTTTATTTCCGCTACGATTTAGGTAAATTGTTAAGTACGTAGTAGGGGTGTTACAAGTGTCTTTACCGTTTCTGTATTACAATTACAATTTATCATATTACACTACATAACATTATTTTGTTAGTAAAAATAAATAGAAAAATTCACAAACAATATATTACTATTAGTATTTAATTTACAATAAAAAACCTGAGAAAACAAAGAAAATAAAAATATTTATATAACCAATAAAATTTTAATTTTTATTATTTAAGTAAAAATTGTAACTTCAAAACTATATATTGTTATTTTCTTAATTTTATAATTCTTACAAATATAAAAGCGTAAAAAAGGAGAACAAGTGTTTCAAATTTTCTAATAATGTTGTGTGAATTTATTTAGTGAAATTGTAACTTTTAATAATATATAATATTTTTGTAACTTTGTATGTTAATAAATTTATATACATTCATATTTCTATATACTTTTTAAATATTTTAGTTCATATATCAACAAGTTTGTATATTTATTGGTTCTTTAATTTTATTAATCTATGTGGTATTACAAATAATATATTATAAATTAGTATTTTTAATGTTTTTTTATTTGACTAAAGAAGTACTATTTTTTATAAATTATTTGAAGCATTGTGTAATATGTAACAAATAAAGTAAACTTGTAAAAAATGTCATATGATAAATTGCTTTTTTTAATCATTAGTCACAATAATTGCATTATGAAGGGAGAAATGAAGCGGAAGTGAAAGTGCGGAAACGAAAAAATAGCATATGAGGGCATTTATGCTATTTTAACCGAACACCAAAACAAATAAATGAGGCAAAAGTAACATATGCCACAACATATATACTGGTAAATATGCTGCATTTATGCTACAACCTGAATGAATTGCGAGGTGTAATTGTCCATCAAATAGAGTTTCCAGTTTAAAACTACTCACACGCTTCTACCTTCTCTTAGTTATTCAAGTACGGTGTTGTAACACATAGTTACCACCGCTTTCAACTCATCTTCTGTTAAGGGATGTCTAGCAAAGTATCCCTCAGACTACTTAGGCGAGTAGTACCATTAAGTGTCATTCACGACCAATTTCCATCTTTAATGAATGAACTTGTCATGTATACGAAATGAACACAAACACTTCTTCGAAGAGACACGTCCCCACTAGACAGAATCGCCTTCAATTATGACTTTTTGGGTACGCTAGTATCACTCACATGTATGGGGCTTCCATCAACCGTCATCATGTGCAGGACAGAGTCCACTCTGGGTAGGGTCTGTTTTTGTCAGAAAAACACCAATTTGCAAAAATATTCTTCAAAGCTACAAGACTATTAAATCCACACAATCCAGAGATGAAGTTTTATCCCCTTCAAGTCAAAATAAAAAGAACAGGAATGACATAATTTGGCAAGAACGTCGAATTTGTTTTCATTCAATATGTTCTTTTACTGTATCTGTATGAAGAAAATTCATGTACAGTGAATCCGCAAGTCTAAAGTCAGCGTACGAGGTTCAAACAGTTTATAAACGCACATGGGAGCTCAACCAATCACCCTTAAAGCCACCGTACACTCTGCAATGACCTTCAGCATTCCAGAAAAAGCTCTAATCACTGAGCCGATACGCTCTACCTCTGAACACGTTACTCGTGTTTTCTCGTGGCTGTGCGCGAGCTGCTGACATAGCAGGTGGCACCCCAATTCTCCATCTGGCAACAAATCTACTTCTGAGGGACAGACGTTAAGCATAGTTGAGCATCATAATGAGATCACAAGCGAATCATGTTTTGCTAAATTCATTTCTAATCCCAAAAAGGGAAACAAATAAGATATAGATAAAAGTTCAACAAAAAGGATACATCCATCTCGGCGTGGCCAAGATGTTCTTCCCACCAGCGAGAGGATGAATTACGGTCAAGAAGTAGTACAGGTGCCCGGCTACGATTCCCAGCAGATCTGGGAATGGGGATTGCCCAAAAATGAGGTCTAACACAAGCATGGCCCAGGGGAGGTAGAAGGCCTGCATCCATATGAAAAAATTGATACAGCATATATTTGTCGCCTTGATATACAAGAGTAGGTCACAAGTATTGCGGTACAAGCGAAGCAGCAAAGTATTAGACAAAATACCTTTAAATTGACCAAACCGTATATGTTGACCTGTGCAGTAGGGAATTCCCTGCTCCACACATAAAGGAGCATGAAGACAAGCGAAACCCCTAGGAATGGGGACGTAAACCAAGGAATAGCTGATAGCACCTATAATATAAATTTAAGCATTGATACGGGGAATGAATGGAAGAGTCAGCTGAATATGTAAAGTTAGTGTCGCATATAAAGCCAATAGGAGCAGTCGTGAGAAAAAAAAACAGCTATCAATGATGGCAGAAAAAGCATAAGTTCAGCATATTCAACTTTGTTTCACAAACGGTAAGAAGCTATATTAATTAACCAGAAAGAGGAATACAACCAACGTTATTAAAACATCAAACAACCCACAATTGGCTTAGAGAAACTTGAAAACAACGAAACAAATCAAACAAGCTCCAACCTAGCAATAAACATGTTCATATCAATAGACACAAATTTAACTTCCTCCATCTCACTTGCAGATCAGAACTCATGGAGGTATTGCACTTGTTTGCATCAGGAGTCTCCTTATTCAACTTTGGTATCAACTATAAATCACATATAACAACTCATCAGAGAGGCCATTGCTTCAAACTATAATGATGACCAAGCATGAACAGCCATTTAGAGTTCCAGATTGTCATTTTTCACAGGATAAACATTATCCTAGAGCTATGTCAAAAGAACAGGGAAAAGAGTCTGTTTGCCATTTGGTTTCTCATGGAGGTTGGAACTGCTTTCGTTATACTAAATCCCACGTCTATTTATCAAATTCTTATGGTATGCTATATTCCTTATGATTCAACGAACAGAGAGCCATTTATAAACAAACAATAACACACAGAACTAACAGGAAATTAAAAATAAAACATATACTGACCAGCAGGAAAAACCCTCCACAAAGCATCATCCACAAAAAGTCGCCCGTACGCCTTGCGAACGGTCCTTGCTCTAGTTGCACTCCATATCTAGCTCTACACAATGAGGCACTAACAATAAGATGCTGAGGGAAAAAACCCAGCCATATAATGATTCAAGAATAATAAGAGAAGACATGCTTCAAGAAACCATGAAATGACTATCACAATAGATCAAAATGATAAAAACCCTACAGCTTTGTGAAGGACATGCAAAGGTACTCACATCATCAGCAGGCGGATTCCAAAATTGAAGGAAAATGGACCCAGGACAAAAAAATTTGTAACCAATCTCCAGATCTGAAAGCCAGCACACTAAGTTTAATGCATGAATGCAATAATACAAAGTCCTATACAAGGTTTCTTGGGCAGACTATCAATATACTACATAAGTGAAGGAATTTGACAGCTTCTGCATAATTACCTCGACAATGCAACCAACGGCTGATATTTGAACAACCTCACAAGAGACAATTAATTAAACAGAACAAAGAAGGAATATATACCTGAAGGTATTTGAAGACGTCAGGATAAATCAGAGCTAGATAGTATGGAGGAAACCCCAGAGAAAGAGCGGATGTGACACCCAGACAAATAGTACCATAAGCTCTGGTTATGGGGGGTAGAGAGTTGTACCATCTGCAGAAGATGATAGCAAACAAGTTGAGGTCATAACCATAAAGCAGCGAGCATCAATAGGACACAACTCTAGACTGAGCATTATTATATTAAATAGAAAGCATGTAATTGTCAAAGTTTCAAGAACATATACAAGTGTAAGCAACAGATATGAAACCCTTTCTGGTAGCCCTAAATATACAATACGGGTGGTGAACCTTGTGCAAAGATACAACAAGCATTTTTGTGCTACAAGCAGACAAGAAACTAATCAGGAGCGTGAAATAGAATATATAGTTAGCCTAATAGGCACTGTAGTACACTGGCATAAATCAGGCGTAAATCAGAGCTGGCATGAGCAACTATCATTCTTCAGGATGGCACGGACTAACGACCGCGGAGAGGAACACGAAGGTTAAATTGGCATCACCAATCAAATGCACGCTAAATTGAGTAAAAGTAAAGGTTCTTTACATTGAGATTCTATGTTTTGCAAACAGAATTAAAGACAAAAAAATCTAGCATTTTCTCAGTTCAACAGCGAGACAAAGTCTAGTCGGAAGAGGGGAAGGAGAAATTACTCTCCGGGGGACGACATTGCAGCTGAACAGAGACACACAAAGAACTTAGGGCACAAGGAAATTCGAGTAGGGAGTTCGATCGTCGATTTGTCGGTAAAATTTCGGTCAATCGAACAGGATGACCTCGGCGTGGTGGTCCTGCCCTTTTCCTCCTTCCGCGCTGAGTACTTAGCCTTTGTACCCAGAGTAGTTAGCCCGTTACTTATTGGGCTTTCTTGGTTGGTAATGGACCAAATTGATGATTGCGCTTTGATTTTCATTGTAATAACGTGGAATGTGGATTTCTGGCAACCTCAATTTTCCGGTGGAAAACATGTTCAAAAAAAGGGAAAATTACATTACATCTCTATTTGTGATGTTTGCCGAAATTATATCTTTGGTTTCAGAAATTAATTTTTCAATCCATGTCGTTTCCACCATTTTAAGTTCAGCACCTCCGTCTAAATTTGTTTTCTCTAATTTTCGTTCTATTTAGAAGATGTTTAAACGTTCACCGAATTTGATGAAATTTTACATGAATTATGTTAAAGTGTTATTTTTTGACCCTATGTCAATTCCTAAGTTTTATAAGCTCATATGTGAATTGTGCGACTCAATGAAAACACATTTATAGTATGTTTTTGTTACAATTCTGGTGCAAGTTGGTTTTCTCTAATTTTCATTTAATTCAGGAGATGCTTAAACAATGTCGTAGTTGAAACTTTTCATGCATGACGTAAAGGTGTTATTTCTTGGACCTATACTGAATCTCAAGTTTTGTAAGATCACATGCAACCTGTGAGACCCAATGAAAACATGTTCAGAGTAAGCTATACGGTATCAGAAACTACAAAAACAAAAAACTTATTCTGAACATATTTTTATTAAGTCGCACAGGTCACTTGTGAGCTTACAAAACTTGGGATTTGCATAGTTCCAAAAAATAACACTTTAACATCGTTCATGTATAACTTTGTTAATTATGGACAACATTTATGCATCTTCTAAATATAACTTGAAGTAGAGAAAACCAACTTTGCCAGAAACCGCCAAAAAAAGAAACTTACTTTGTATGTGTTTTTGTTGGGTCGCACAAGTCACATGTGAACTTACAATACTTGGGATTTGGCATAGGTCTAAAAAATAACACATTAACATCGTCCATGTAAAGTTTCATCAACTTCAGACTTTGTTTAAGCATCTCTTAAATTGAACGAAAATGTGAGAAAACCAATTTGAATGGAAGGCGCCACATGTAAAACGGTGGAAGCATTATAAGTGAAGAAATTAATTTCTAAAACCATGTGGGTGAGGGAAGTAATTTCGTCAAAGGTCATAGGTGGGTTAAAGGTATAAAATATACCATAAAAAGGGGGTCAAGTGGGCGAAGCCCACGAGTGTTGCTGACATCCGTAGCTTCCTAGGATTAGCTGGCTACTACAGGAAGCTTGTAGAGGGATTTTTGAAGATAGTATCCCCGTTGACTCGTCTGCTGAGGAAGGAGGTTAGGTTCGAGTGGAGCGAGGCTTGCGAGCAGAGCTTCCAAGAGATTAAGATGAGGTTGACTACCGCTCCCATTTTACTTTGCCTTCTGGGACCGATGGATTTGAGGTCTTCTGTGATGTGTCCCATAACGGACTTGGATGTGTGTTGATGCAGTAGGGTAAGTGTAACACCCCACTCGTAATCACGTAATAATCACTCACGTAGCATTTAAGTAATAACGTCTCACAACGGAAGTCTCATATCACTAAACTCACTGGGGTGTCACATGCCTTTACTCGCCCATACGAGTAAAGAAGCAGAAATAAATAAACTAAGAAATAACACTATTATTACAAATACAACCGCAGTGATAACGAGATACTAACCTACATATCATTCTAACCAAGAGTAACTTTAACGACAAGTGAGCGTCTAGGTAAATCCCATATGTATACAACGTCATAAACACATTAAACTAATATTCATCCTATACATTACGAAGTCTCGCACTGTAATTAAAATTCTAACTACCCCGGTCCCGCTCTTCGGCTTCTACGGTAGTCATCACCTGCACGTAATGCCATAAAGGCTCAGCGATAAATGCTGAGTACGCCAGGCCTAGACCCTATTGGTCACTTAATAGTTATGGTCGCCATTATTAGGTTTGTTACATGCTTTACCAGTGTACAGGTATTTAAAGCAGTAAACACATGGATGATGGTAATTTAAACAAGTAATACAGTCACTACATTTCACGCAATCACACACAACAACACACAACACAATAGTAATAACATTGACACGTGCAGCCATTAGTAGCGGTCAGGTTATTTAGTTAGTCACACGACCCCGGGTCCTCATTACATCACATCACAAACGTTAGTGGGTGTCAAGTTAGGACAACCTGAAACAATCTCACTTGGACAGTAGTCCCACGTACACACAAAGGTGCTCACTGCCCTGATGATCCGAAGACTCCGGGACTATTTCACTTTGCCTTTGTAAAGGCGTCCATTTAGGTGGCCAAGGGCCTGGTGCCAACGGTCGCACACTCCGCCTGACGATCTATCTAGGTTCGTTCAGGATTTACTAGGGTAAACCCGATACGGGATAACCCAAGAGATCTCTACGCGCGACCAACAGCCAGTGACTGTCTGGATTAAGGTACATCATCACATTCATTCACACTCCACTGTTAACTTCGTTAGTTAGATAGTCAGTTACAGTTTTTGATTATGGAGAACATCACTTATTTTGTTGGCTGCCCTGTGGGACTTACGCATGCCTCGAATTGTTCTAGGTAGTATTCATGTTCGAGTCAAGGCTCTAGGGACCGACAATGTCGTGTCTCGTTCCTAAGTGTTTTACTTAGGATATAACTACATACTTATAATGCTTAGTGTATTATGTCAGAGAACGGTGTTCACAATCACATAATTCGTATATGTAGTTTCATATAAGTCGATCTATAGTCGATGTAGTATTAGTCCCGGAGGACGTTCGCGCACAATTAAATGGTGCGGGAAATTTAAAAATCAAACATCACATATCACAATCACATCCACTCACATACATACATGCATCACACACGTTATATAGCACACATATCTGAGCCCGAGGAAGTCCTCAGGACATCTCAGATCAGACCCCTTTACGTACCATTCACCAATGACCTAGGTTGCGCAGGAGATGTAACGCCCCTATTAACCATAAATACAGCGGAAATAAAACTCTAAGGCGATTACAGTCCATCGGGTTCCAAACACCCGGCACCAAACCTCACCAATTACAACTTACAAACTACAAAAGCTACGGTCTGAACTCGAGAAAAACTTAAAGCAAACATAATAGAAATTAAACACATTAACTCTCCACAAAACCTAGTCCCATCCCAAACGCTCATTCTCTTCGTGGCCACCTGTAAATCACTTCGTACCTGCAAGATGAAACCAAGCAGCCCACCCCGAAAGGGGCGGGTCAGTTCCCTGGAATGGAACTGGTACAATTCTCCAAAAACAAAGTTATAAAACATAACTCTTCAAAATAAACAGTAACATGAATACAACCTCTTAAAAGTAAAACAGAGAATAAGCACTTCAAAACAATCAAGTTAAAGAGAAAAGAAAACAAGACAAAGATAGAGATAGAGAACTTCCAAAACAAGTCATCCACTTAAGTAGTCACACCCCATAGTTAGTAAGCATCCATTGTTGATGTTAGAACCAATTCCCGTTCGGAGTATAAAGACTCAGATAGTCACAAAGGACTAGGAACAATAAGATAGATCCAAGAACCAATAACTCAAGAGTGGAATAATTCAATTGGGAGAGATGGCCCCCACCGCCAATCACGTCCTTTTAGGACAGGGGATATACAGCCCCTCACTGTTTATCACGTCCACTAAGGACAGGGGATATACAGCCCCTCACTGTCTATCACGTCCACTAAGGACAGGGGATATACAGCCCCTCACTGTCTATCACGTCCACTAAGGACAGGGGATATACAACCCCTCTCTGTCTACAACGTCCCTTTTGGGACAGGGGATATACAGCCCCTCTCTGTTAACTACGTCCCTTTTGGGACAGGGGATATACAGCCCCTCTCTGTTACCATTGAAGACGCGCGCACGTCGAAACCTCAAGAACCAGCTCATGGATGAAACGATATCCAGAGTCAAAAGAAAGATTTCCAAGATTGTCCTTTTTCCAAAATTCCCACTAGATCACCAACTACCCAGAGCAATACCAAAACACTCAGTCCTACAGAGTGCAGAAGCGTAAACCCTAAGTAGTCAATGTCTAACGGGGCACCAAATAGAAGGAACCAATACCCATGTAAGTTTCACATCCAAGGCTCAGTTAGTCACACAAGCTGAGTTAGTCACACAACCATTTCCTTTTTAGAAATTCCTCTTAAAGTCAGTTAGTGTTTTCCAAAACATTCCACAAGTAAATCAGCAAAAATATCGGAGTACGAGAAATTGTACAAAACATTCCATAAGGTCCAAACCACAACAAGCTGAGTACGAGAAATTGTACCTGGGTAACGCTGTAGCAGTTCTAGTCAACTTGCACAAACAATCAACAGTACTCTGAAGAATATTAAAGGTAGTCTATCATCAATCACTTGTAGCCTAAGTTAAGCTTAAATAAACTCCTTACTCTTATTCCAAAGTCTCAATTGTCTTTTAAGCCCTCACTCATGTGTTATGTATAATCTTTGAGTTATTTGAGAACGTTGTATAGCCCAAGGTGGCAAGATCAAGGAATGTATTCGATCAACATTTGCTAATTGTCCACTCCTATCTACTTTATTCATACTTAACCACAATCCTCACATTCAAGACTTTTGAGACCTCTATATCATAAATGTGTTTATGTTATATAATTAAATCTAAGAATTTCGATAATAATCTTAAGCTCATTACCTTTATTCTTAATTTAGAATAAACATTGTATTATGACCTATGATGGACTCATCTCAGAATACTATACTATTATCTCACAATGTAAAGATTATGTATTTAAACAATATCTACTAGACAACCCATTATGATTAAGTCTTTCCCTTAACTTAATTAAGATCTACATCTTGTATATTGGAATCATAATGTTGTAGATACAATTTATTATAACTTAATTGAGCCACTACACTCAATTATCATATCCTTAGTTCAGAATGACTTCCTATTATAACCGTCTAATAATCTTGCCATAAGATGTTGAATTACCCTCATATTGAAACAACTATATTATAGTTAACTTAGACTTATCGAACCCTCACATTTAGTATTCACAAGGTACATTATTTGCTTAATTATTACCTATATAATTAGGTGTTTAAATAACCTTTTATGTATCCTTACTTACCTTTAATCTCCTAAATGTTTATTTTTACACACATACACTATATAGACTATGTATAATCCTTTGTACTAACCTTCAATAAAACTTAAGCCTTAAATACGTTTTAAATTGTTTACAAACCTAAAGTTTCAAAGGAATAACCTAATAAATTTAATTTCCTTTATTGTATTTAGGAGGGATAATATATCTACTAGAGTAGAATTTATCAGAGAATTAAATTTGGTTCATAAGTGAAATGTTAGTTTAATTTAGATAATCTATTATGAAAATTCTCATACTTATATTCAAATAACCTATCATAGTCCCATTACCTAAAGTATATCAATATATAAGATTTATGTAACTTAGTTTTATCTGACAAAAGGTGTAGAAAGGTTTTAAGTATCAAATTCCTATTTAAAAACCTTCCTATAAATTCTCACTACTAAATACCTCACTTAACTGTAAACTCACCTCCTAAGTATTAATAATAAATGTTATAAATGTATTTCATATGGCATATCTAATGCCAAGAAACTTAAGGATAATTATTTAGATAAATTTTCAAATCATCGTTTAATATAGATTATATCATAATCCTTTTAATGATTCTATCTTAAAACATTAAGTTATATTTCAATACCATAAATGTTAAGAAATGATTAAATCTAGACTTACTAACCCACCTCACCTTAAGATGTAAAAGTATTTTATTTATTTTATTATTGTTTATATATTAAGAACATTTAGATGTAAAAATATTTATTTATTTATTAATTATATAATAAGTTCTATTTGTGTAAAATCTAATTACAAATATTCCTAAGTCCCAACTTATTAATTACCTAACCAAATTATAGATTTACATTCTGGTCTTTGACAAATAATATTACACACGTATTTTAATATGGTTTATATAAATCTTAGAAATCCAAGATAACTCTTTAAGCTAAATTTCATAACCACAATTCAATACTACCTCATATAATATTCTTTTAATAGTATTATGTATATGTTCAGTTTAACTTATTAATTCCTTCATATTCTATTTGCTATAAGGCATTTTATGTCCTTTATTTATTTATTTATCGTATATGTATACTAGGATTTATTCAAGACATTCTTTATGTAGTTTAATTACATCTAATTATTTATATTAACTTTTACACACACCTACATCCAAAATATAGTTTACAAAATAAAGTATTTTCCTTAGTTTCAATTAAGTATATTAACCACCATATTATATAATTAATATAAATGTAGATTAATTTAGCTCCTTGATTTAACCTAAGTTACTATTTTATTTCTTTTACATATATGTGTAAATATATATATATATATTCCTTAGTTTTAATTAAGAATATTAACTCCCATATAATATAATAAATAAATAAAATGTAGAATAATTAAATTCCTTGATTTAACATAAGTTTCTATTTTAAATCTACCATATAAGTATATATACATATATGTAAATAATTTCACTTCTCATTAAAAACTAATACCTTACTGATATAAAGTGTTAATTTAGTGTTCCATATTTTTCCCAGCTTAAAAAGTTCATTAACAAACCATACTTTAATTTTTGGTTACATTAAAAACCTTATATTATAGGTTATTCTTATGAAAAACTCATAAACACAATTTTTAAAACCTTTTACCATTGCCCAAAAATTCCCAAATTTAATATACAGTAACTATAACATTTTAGACATATTATAAAATTTTTATTTCATAAAAATATCTTTTAATTTAGCCAAATAATTCCAGAAAACCCGTAACTTGCAAAAATCATAACTTATGTTTAAAAACTCCAAAACCATATTAATTTACATCAAAATAAACTAGATTAAATAAGGAATCTATGGTTAAAATTTCAAGTCAAAACACATTCGGGAAGGTATTTAAATTAACTCAACAAGTTAGGGTTATTTACTAAAATCATAAAAAACTTAATCTTTTAATTTGAAACGATCTAATCTCAGCCGTCTGTTTCTTATAACTACAATCGGACGGCTGCTGAAAGCCCAGTTCTTCATCCGCCCCCAAATCGACTCGAGTACTAAATCTCGATTTTCTCACAATCTACAGAAAGAAATCGAGTGATTCTTGTTTCTATGGTTTTGAAATCAAATTTCGGTTCTAATGATACTAATTTCCCCAATTATAATGCAGTATACGATGGGATTCGAATTCAAATCGAAGTTAGGGTTCTAAGTTCGATTCGATTACAATCTTGCAAAATTCTACACATACAGAGCATAATAACCTCAATTGGTTGTTGGGTTAGGCCGGATACATGATTACTAACAGCAATAACGGAGCAATTTGACCGGAAACTCACCGGAGTTGCAAAAACGGAGGAATTCGATTTCGAGAAATCTGGAAAAATCCGAACTTGAGCTGTTCGAGTAGTGAACTTTGGAGATCTATAAAATACGTTCTAGATCGAGTTAGGCCATGTTCTTGGGCTCATTAGAAAGAAGAAACATAGCTCTACACAATGATAGCAAGAACTAATCCTAACTCGCACCACACAGAAAGAAATTGAAGTCGCAAATCACGAGTTTACCTCTCTGTTTCGGTATTATTTTATGAGCTGGCGAGACCGAAACTTTAGACACCTTTCCCTTCCAATCGGTTGAGAATTGGCTTAGACCGTAAACATGAAAGTTTTAGAGGAATTAGAGCTCTTCAAAATGAGCTAAAGAACATGGAATTTAGATGAGTAACGAAGAAGTTATGGCTGATCGAATTTACCTGTTTCGAAGAGAAATCTGGAATTGCAGTTCCAGTTTTCGCAAGGTGGCTACTTTGACTCAATTTTCCGGTTGATTCAGACTGAGTTAGGGTTTGTATGAGTAATGGTTGGAAAGAGGAATTGTAGGAGAAGATAATGGAGAAGACGGCATGGAAAAATATTGAGAGATGTAAAAGTTATAGCCGTCTAAAGTTAGGGCAAAGTAATGAAATCGGTTACCGAAATTCAGGGAGAGAATCGGCTAAGTGTGGGCGACCCATTACAGAGTGACACGTGGCATCTCTTAAAATTTTGATTCAAAACTTCAATCTAGCATAACATTGGCTAGGATGATCCGTTTTTGACGTTCTTTTTATCGATCTTCATGGTTTTTCATAACCTATTTATTGGTATAGGTTTCATGGCCTGGTTTGACCATTCTAAAAAAGTAAACTCTAGCAAGGCTTAATAAGCTTTAAGGTTTCTAGAATTTTATATTGACTTTTATGTTTCAAAACAATGTTCCAACACTTCCTAAAATCTTTATAATATATTTGGAGTGTTTAGTAATTTTCCCAAGATTTATTGACTTATAAATCTCATTATTAAATTCATAATACTATCTAATAATGTATAATAATTGGGGTTAAATAGGAGAAAACCCCTAAATAAATTTCACAATTCCATATAATAATTTAATATTCATAATTCCATATAATAATTTCATATTCATAATTCCGTATAATAATTTAATACTTAATAGTATTATTAAAGGTTTAATAAAAGAAATCCCCTAAATTAATTTAAATTAATTTAGGGGTATTTCAGTATATCCCCCTTAAAAGAAACTTCACCTCGAAGTTTAAGAAAATCAACTAGTAGGCACTCACACCGCTTCGGGTGTGCTAAGGCAATGATAATTCTAATGAAATTCCATACCAATCCAATCCTTTACTTCCATCCATTTCCATAACAACATTCCACTCGAGATTACTCAAACTCAAAACGAACCAAGATATACCAAGACATAGCATGATGAAAATCAACAGTCACATACTGAGTCATAACTGAGTCATAATGTAAAAAGCCAAGCACATACAAACACCTCTCATTCTGCTAATACTGTTCTCCTTTTACTAACAATGCAACGAGGCAAAATCCGGATGAGATAACGAAGGAGGAGTATGCCAGCATACCCCCCTTAAAAGAGCTAAGGTACGCCCTCGTACCGCTACTAACGACACATTCAAAGAATTCAACACCTTATTAACCAGCTTTGTTGTAAATTTTATTGCACCGTTGATTTTATCTGCGATCGATATATATATATACCTGTATCTCTTGATTGTTTTGTATTTGTATTTTCTTAACTGTTATAAAATTTTATTTTATGATCATTATCCTTTCATTTTATGACCGGTACGAATTATACGTCATTATATGATCATTTTATCATATCAGTTATATTAACAAGCTATAAATCAGGTGTAACGTACTTGAGTAGTTTAAAATAATATTTCAGATCATTTAATAATCTTCCAAAATTATCTTCAAGGGTTTATAGCCAACCATATGTTAAAACTCTATAAAATAAATATTTTCTATAACTTTTCAAGCTTCAATTGTTTTTATAATTAACTATCATATTTTAGACGAATCATTCTGTGTTTACTTCATAAAATTTACTTATTATATAGCTTCACTCAAGGCAGAATTTTGGGAGGTTCTTCCAAAATCTGATTCCTTTATCTTAAAATTTATATTATATATATATATATATATATATATATTAAGGTAGGGACTCTATATAAACTTTTAAGTCAAGTGAGCTAGTCTAATGAAAACTCACTCACTCTTGTTAAATATTTTTCTCAAGGTTTGTACTATGTAAGTATTCTCCTGATTATTTAATCTTAGTACTCCCTTAGACAATGGTGGCTTTTGTAAATATCACTCTTAGTGTGACTTCTAAGATTTTATCTATGTATAAGGTTAAACTTCTAAATAAACATGAGGATTTCCAAATTCTTAAGTAACTCTCAATTTCTCACTAGATGCTCAATATTCCGAGTATTTAAGGATCAATGATATTTAGTTTAGTGTTACTCTTCTCTTCACTTAATCTTTAAGTAACTTCCTTTAATGGTTTTTATATTCAACAAGGGGTAGACGTTCTACCTTGAAGTACCCAAATTTTAAATTCCCTTCCTCCATATATAGGTATTTTTCACCAAAGATTTATCTCAATAAATCATTTACATGTATGAATTTAATACTGGATATTAAGATATAAATTTTGAATTGTTCATTGTGGCTAGCAATGAAATATGCCTAGCCCAAGATTTCATGATGGTAACGTCTTACCACCAATCCTCCTCAAGTCAACATAATGCATCACTTCCATGGAAGATTATTTCCGATCAGATGACAAGGCTTGTCTAGCCCCTAAACTTCCAGCAGTGGGTGTGCACCCCCACTACTTTTGGCCTAGGAGTTCGTCGCACCAGGCACTTCTCGTAGGGTGTTAGGTTTATGTGTTTTCTTTCTAAAGTTAACATAGAGTTTTAATGTGTTTTACAAGTTCAAATGTTGATCTTTTCTAATACGCTACTAGTTCTTGTTAGCTTAATAATTTTCTAGACTTAAGATTTATCTTAAACATTATCTTAGGTAATAAATTGGTACCAAGTAGTTCCTGAGATTTATTTTCAAACTTTAAAGGAGTTGAAGTACTTTCACATAATATCAATACTAATTTAGTTATGTAAAGTTATATTTGTATACTGTTTTCAACCAAAAGTATTCTTTAAAATTCTAGGAATTTGTGTACTAGCTTTTAAAGGATTGCATTTTTAGCAATGTATCCTCCATGAGTATGCTTTTGAAAAATAGCTTAATATTTGGTTTATCTCAACCAAAATCTTATCGTACTTAATATAGGATGTTCCAAACTTATATATATATATATATATATTTGTAGTTTATTGTTGGAACGGTATAACAACACATCACACTCAACAGACATTCGCAAAAGAAAGGTGTATAAAGGAATCGTTCACAATTCCGAAAAGGGTTAGGAGTCGTGCCTTACTGGAGTCCTCACTTCCCAATTCTACCCCAGTTCCCTAGTTTTAAGTGCACCTATAATCTAAGTATTTCACTCGGCTTGTTTTCTCGGGTTCAGAGCGTAACTACGCTCTGATACCACTTTCTGTAACACCCCTATTAACCATAAATACAGCGGAAATAAAACTCTAAGGCGATTACCGACCATCGGGTTCCAAACACCCGGCACCAAACCTCACCAATTACAACTTACAAACTACAAAAGCGACGGTCTGAACTCGAGAAAAACTTAACGCAAACATAATAGAAATTAAACACATTAACTCTCCACAAAACCTAGTCCCATCCCAAACGCTCATTCTCTTCGTGGCCACCTGTAAATTACTTCGTACCTGCAAGATGAAACCAAGCAGCCCACCCCGAAAGGGGCGGGTCAGTTACCTGGAATGGAACTGGTACAATTCTTCAAAAACAAACTTATAAAACATAACTCTTCAAAATAAACAGTAACATGAAAACAACCTCTTAAAAGTAAAACAGAGAATAAGCACTTCAAAACAATCAAGTTAAAGAGAAAAAAACAAGACAAAGAGATAGAGATAAGAACTTCCAAAACAAGTCATCCACTTAAGTAGTCACACCCCATAGTTAGTAAGCATCCATTGTTGATGTTAGAACCAATTCCCGTTCGGAGTATAAAGACTCAGATAGTCACAAAGGACTAGGAACAATAAGATAGATCCAAGAACCAATAACGCAAGAGTGGAATAATTCAACTGAGAGAGATGGCCCCCACCGCCAATCACGTCCTTTTAGGACAGGGGATATACAGCCCCTCACTGTTTATCACGTCCACTAAGGACAGGGGATATACAGCCCCTCACTGTCTATCACGTCCACTAAGGACAGGGGATATACAGCCCCTCACTGTCTATCACGTCCACTAAGGACAGGGGATATACAGCCCCTCTCTGTCTACAACGTCCCTTTTGGGACAGGGGATATACAACCCCTCTCTGTTAACTACGTCCCTTTTGGGACAAGGGGATATACAACCCCTCTCTGTTACCATTGAAGACGCGCGCACGTCGAAACCTCAAGAACCAGCTCATGGATGAAACGATATCCAGAGTCAAAAGAAAGATTTCCAAGATTGTCCTTTTTCCAAAATTCCCACTAGATCATCAACTACCCAGAGCAATACCAAAACACTCAGTCCTATAGAGTGCAGAAGCGTAAACCCTAAGTAGTCAATGTCTAACGGGACACCAAATAGAAGGAACCAATACCCATGTAAGTTTCACATCCAAGGCTTAGTTAGTCACACAAGCTGAGTTAGTCACACAACCATTTCCTTTTTAGAAATTCCTCTTAAAGTCAGTTAGTGTTTTCCAAAACATTCCACAAGTAAATCAGCAAAAATATCGGAGTACGAGAAATCGTACAAAACATTCCATAAGGTCCAAACCACAACAAGCTGAGTACGAGAAATCGTACCTGGGTAACGCTGTAGCAGTTCTAGTCAACTTGCACAAACAATCAACAGTACTCTGAAGAATATTAAAGGTTGTCTATCATCAATCACTTGTAGCCTAAGTTACGCTTAAATAAACTCCTTACTCTTATTCCAAAGTCTCAATTGTCTTTTAAGCCCTCACTCATGTGTTATGTATAATCTTTGAGTTATTTGAGAACGTTGTATAGCCCAAGGTGGCAAGATCAAGGAATGTATTCGATCAACATTTGCTAATTGTCCACTCCTATCCACTTTATTCATACTTAACCACAATCCTCACATTCAAGACTTTTGAGACCTCTATATCATAAATGTGTTTATGTTATATAATTAAATCTAAGAATTTCGATAATAATCTTAAGCTCAATACCTTTATTCTTAATTTAGAATAAACATTGTATTATGACCTATGATGGACTCATCTCAGAATACTATACTATTATCTCACAATGTAAAGATTATGTATTTAAACAATATCTACTAGACAACCCATTATGATTAAGTCTTTCCCTTAACTTAATTAAGATCTACATCTTGTATATTGGAATCATAATGTTGTAGATACAATTTATTATAACTTAATTGAGCCACTACACTCAATTATCATATCCTTAGTTCAGAATGACTTCCTATTATAACCGTCTAATAATCTTGCCATAAGATGTTGAATTACCTCTCATATTGAAACAACTATATTATAGTTAACTTAGACTTATCGAACCCTCACATTTAGTATTCACAAGGTACATTATTTGCTTAATTATTACCTATATAATTAGGTGTTTAAATATAACCTTTTATGTATCCTTACTTACCTTTAATCTCCTAAATGTTTTATTTTTACACACATACACTCTATAGACTATGTATAATCCTTTTGTACTAACCTTCAATAAACTTAAGCCTTAAATACGTTTTAAATTGTTTTACAAAACCTAAAGTTTCAAAGGAATAACCTAATAAATTAATTTCCTTTATTGTATTTAGGATGGACAATATATCTACATAGAGTAGAATTTATCAGAGAATTAAATTCTGGTTCATAAGTGAAATTGTTAGTTATTTAATAAGATAATCTATTATGAAAATTCTCATATCTTATATTCAAATAACATATCATTACGTCCCATTACCGTAAAGTATATCAATATAATATCTTATGTAACTTAGTTTTATCTGACAAAAGGTTCAAAGGTTTTAAGTATCAAATTCCTATTTAAAAACCTTCCTATAAATTCTCACTACTAAATACCTCACTTAACTGTAAACTCACCTCCTAAGTATTAATAATGTTATAAATGTATTTCATATGGCTTATCTAATGCCACGAAACTTAAGGATAATTATTTAGATAAATTTCCAAATCATCGTTTAATATAGATTATATCATAATCCTTTTAATGATTCTATCTTAAAACATTAAGTTATATTTCAATACCATAAATGTTAAGAAATGATTAAATCTAGACTTACTAACCCACCTCACCTTAAGATGTAAAAGTATTTTATTTATTTTATTATTGTTTATATATTAAGAACATTTAGATGTAAAAATATTTTATTTATTTATTAATTATATAATAAGTTCTATTTGTGTAAAATCTAATTACAAATATTCCTAAGTCCCAACTTATTAATTACCTAACCAAATTATAGATTTACATTCTGGTCTTTGACAAATAATATTACACACGTATTTTAATATGGTTTATATAAATCTTAGAAATCCAAGATAACTCTTTAAGCTAAATTTCATAACCACAATTCAATACTACCTCATATAATATTCTTTTAATAGTATTATGTATATGTTCAGTTCAACTTATTAATTCCTTCATATTCTATTTGATATAAGGCATTTTATGTCCTTTATTTATTTATTTATCGTATATGTATACTAGGATTTATTCAAGACATTCTTTATGTAGTTTAATTACATCTAATTATTTATATTAACTTTTACACACACCTACATCCAAAATATAGTTTACAAAATAAAGTATTTTCCTTAGTTTCAATTAAGTATATTAACCACCATATTATATAATTAATATAAATGTAGATTAATTTAGCTCCTTGATTTAACCTAAGTTACTATTTTATTTCTTTTACATATATGTGTAAATATATATATATTCCTTAGTTTTAATTAAGAATATTAACTCCCATATAATATAATAAATAAATAAAATGTAGAATAATTAAATTCCTTGATTTAACATAAGTTTCTATTTTAAATCTACCATATAAGTATATATACATATATGTAAATAATTTCACTTCTCATAAAAACTAATACCTTACTGATATAAAGTGTTAATTTAGTGTTCCATATTTTTCCCAGCTTAAAAAGTTCATTAACAAACCATACTTTAATTTTTGGTTACATTAAAAACCTTATATTATAGGTTATTCTTATGAAAAACTCATAAACACAATTTTTAAAACCTTTTACCATTGCCCAAAAATTCCCAAATTTAATATACAGTAACTATAACATTTTAGAAATATTATAAAATTTTTATTTCATAAAAATATCTTTTTAATTTAGCCAAATAATTCCAGAAAACCCGTAACTTGCAAAAATCATAACTTATGTTTAAAAACTCCAAAACCATATTAATTTACATCAAAATAAACTGGATTAAATAAGGAATCTATGGTTAAAATTTCAAGTCAAAACACATTCGGGAAGGTATTTAAATTTACTCAACAAGTTAGGGTTATTTACTAAAATCATAATAAAAACTTAATCTTTTAATATGAAACGATCTAATCTCAGCCGTCCGTTTCTTATAACTACAATCGGACGGCTGCTGAAAGCCCAGTTCTTCATCCGCCCCCAAATCGACTCGAGTACTAAATCTCGATTTTCTCACAATCTACAGAACGAAATCGAGTGATTCTTGTTTCTATGGTTTAGAAATCAAATTTCGGTTCTAATGATACTAATTTCCCCAATTATAATGCAGTATACGATGGGATTCGAATTCAAATCGAAGTTAGGGTTCTAAGTTCGATTCGATTACAATCTTGCAAAATTCTACACATACAGAGCATAATAACCTCAATTGGTTGTTGGGTTAGGTCGGATACATGATTACTAACAGCAATAACGGAGCAATTTGACCGGAAACTCACCGGAGTTGCAAAAACGGAGGAATTCGATTTCGGGAAATCTGGAAAAATCCGAACTTGAGCTGTTCGAGTAGTGAACTTTGGAGATCTATAAAATACGTTCTAGATCGAGTTAGGCCATGTTCTTGGGCTCATTAGAAAGAAGAAACATAGCTCTACACAATGATAGCAAGAACTAATCCTAACTCGCACCACACAGAAAGAAATTGAAGTCGCAAATCACGAGTTTACCTCTCTGTTTCGGTATTATTTTATGAGCTGGCGAGACCGAAACTTTAGACACCTTTTGTAACACCCCAACCACCACCGTACACTTAACATCAAACTGCAGCGGAAATCTCAACTCATCACATTACTTAATTCAATGGTGTTACACGCCGTTAGCCGCCCACGTGGCTAACAAGGCTAATACATGTACATTGTATCGGTCTGATGGACTAGATTCCCGAGCAACTACACAATACAACCCTTATTCCATTTCCAACATTTATTGTATACATGCATTCCCACTGTACCGAGTATTTACAAACTAATGCCGATAACAATTTCGGTCTTACTACGCTTACAACGCTTACGCCATTTAAATGGCTACCCATGTATAAACATCTACCCCGTCCTACTCTCGAACGGCTTCCAGCTCCTTGTACCTGAAATAGAAAAGGAGAGAAAGGGTGGCCCCCAAGGGGCTCAGCACCTTTGCTGGTATGGTAATCCCGCAGCCCACATGCTACCGGGCCACGCACAACTAATTGTCGTCTTAGCATGCAGTTGATTATATTTAAATCATGCATACAAACCATAAACACACAACACTTGCATACACCCAACAATAGGGCTCAACATATATCCAACACATCCACACTTAACAAATCATCCAATGATTCCTTTAACCCTAGAGTGGCTCTCCTCTAAAACGGAGCTACTTCCTTAATGAACGACACGTACCCATTAATCGGGTTATCCTTAAACGCCTCTTGTCACAAACTGGGATTCATTTCCATGATCCACACACTCCATATCCTACAGCATATCACATTCCTCACACAGCAAACACAACAACACTTTTCTCGTTTCGACGTACACGTGTTAACATCGAGTTCATTTTAAACATCTAACATAAACATATCTTAGCATAGCAAGGGAAATTGCCTAGCACAATAACAACTCATAACACCATAAGATTTGTTCACACAGGGAACCTTCCACCATAGTTAGTATATATAGTGAGCCTAGAGATTATTGACAATCTCATGCTAAGCTCGTTACCAACCTCGTTACCGTCCAGTTATATCGAACGGTTAACTTAAACCCAAGGTGTGTTGGATATAGTAATCCCAAGCACACCGAAATAACATTCGTATGCCCGTGTGGCCCGACGTGAGTCAGTAATTAGCTTTGGATAAGCTAAGGGAAGGTAGAAACCAAATTGGAATACAACCTATACATACACCAAGAGAGCCGAACCGGATATGACATCGACTCCCGTCCATCACACGCGTGGCGGAACAACCGGACTCCTCACCCCCCATTAGTACATATACACTTATAAATAAGTAGTTAGAGATCCATTATGGAGCCTACCACATCCACACACCATACGGTATCATAACCGAGTTAAGCACACAAGGGAGGTTCACACACTTGCATACAACAACAATATCCAACTAACTCACACATAGCCGTGGTTAGCACGTTCCCAAGGTTTGGGCCGTCAACTCCGAATACCGATCACTCATGTGTTCCTAGTTTTGGTTAGCTAAGGTTTAACACATATTTGAGGTTAAATGGTATCAGAGGCCAAATTCGCCACATAAATGAATTACTATAAACTCATTACATGTTTTAATCTTACAAGGTGGCAAACACTCAGAAAAACATATTGGCATACAAGCCGGTGTAATCCGGTAGGACACAGGTTGCAAGAAAACCATACCTGTCACCGGAGTCCACTCTATCATGTCCACTTATGTTCCTCGAGCAATTCTCGAACAACTGATAATATTACATGTACTTTTATTAACATCGGGGTAACATGATTGTTTAAAGTCTAATGCTTATAACTTTTCCCCGTTAACTTAGTTAAATAACTTCACATTTTAACTTATTTTACTTTCACATTTTAATACAACTGTTCACCTACTTGATCATCATTATAACCCACCTAATATGTCTTAAACAACCTTATAACATCATTACCTAACAATCTCCTCATTACATTACATTTTATAACCTAAACATTTAAATCATCTTACTTAACTTAATCTCTTAAGTCCTTTTATAATTATTTTTCTAATCATCAATACCCTCTTAATGGCATACCACTAATACCACTTAACATTCTTAAAATTAATTTTTTTTTTAAGGTCCGACCGACCCACCGACCGACCCACCCCCTGGGTAGGTCGGCTGCAGAGAACATCCAACTTCACAGTTTCAGCCCGACCGACCCAGACTGGGGTCGGTCCCCTGGGTAGGTCGGCTGCAGAAACTCTCCTAAAAATGCCTATCTTATTCCAAACTCCTCCACAAGTTCCCTTATATGTTCTAACACCATTTGGGCACTTAAACACCCTCTTAAATCATCCATTAAACTCATTAGTTGACCCACCATCAAGCTCCTTGATCATTCACTCAAATTCTTGCAAAATTCCTAACACTTGTAATGTTTTTCCCTAAGTTCCTAAGTGGTGGTTTATACTTATGATAACAACTAACTAAAATGTTTTCTCACCACCATCACATCTACTCCAAGCATCATTCCTCACAAACACCTCCATTACACAACTCCTTCTATATCCACAAGTTTACACTTAGACCTTCACAAGGCATTACTTTTCCTTTGTTTACCTAAACTTTAACAAGACTTAATACTTCACATATCATAACTTTGGTGTGTATAAAACACTCATTTGATTTCTAAATCCTCCAAGATTATGCCCAAGGCATCTTAACACTTAAGAACACCTTAATTCACCATCTTCACACTTAACCATTCCTAGCATCCTCTAGGTCATAAAATCTCATTACAACACATGAACTCCTTTGTTCATCAACTAAATTTTGCCATAGCTTCTCTTGTATATTCTAACATCCAAACACTTAGGTTTTTTTTTCCTTATTCCATTCAAGAACACCTAAAACCACCAAGAGTATTCTCACACACAACATTTACCAAATTACACTACATCACAATATAGTGCACAATTTAAATTGCTTGGCACTTAGGCCCTTAAATAGCATGGCTCTTAGGCCCTTAAATTGCATAAACCTTAAACACTGAATTTCCACAATATATATGCCTTTGACCTGCAAATACATACACCAAGACATATGTTCTTTTACTAGTCTCCTTGAGAACACTTTACTAAGTCATTCACCATTTGCTCTTTAGGTAGTTTTAACAAGCATTATAAGCTCATTTCTCCTAAGGCATTAAACCACATTAGGTTAGTATATTTACCTCTTTTCCACCCAAACTTCTTTCTTGTTTCCTTATAAAACCGGTAAGGTATTTGATTCCTTGTCACTACTAAACAATATACCAACATTGAAATGAGTATATAAGCTTTATGCTTCATCTCATTGTAAACCCTAGGTTTACATTGTTTCAAAGAGCATTAAGATAGTTGTTTTACCTTGGTCTTTGAAGGGAATTGGAATATCTATCAAGAGAGGACTCCACCAAGTCCTTGAAAGATTCAAATGGAGCTAGAACAAAGCAACACAATGAGCACCATTAATGGTGATTTTCGGTCAAGGTAAAAACATGGAAAACATGATTTTTCTTTGAGATTCCTTACCTAGAAGCAAAGGAGATCAATAATATGTAGAAATATAAGCTCAAGCTCCATCAATGGTGAATCTCCATGGCACCGAAATTGAGTTCTTGAAGATTTGAAAAGAGGGAAATGAAGAGCTTGCTCCAACTAGCACAAATATGGTCTTGAAATTGAATTTGGATCATGGAACTAGGAGTTACAAGGATTTGAAGATGGAGAAGTCTACTTGCTGTAGCAAAAACGAGATTGAGAAGGGAGGATGAAGATGAATACGTTGGTGAGTGAAGGAAATAAAGAGAAGAGGTGAGATGTTAGCCTTTAGTTAAGATATTTATGTTGTAAAAGGTAAATAGTAACTTTTGCTTACTTTTCTTTTTCTTTTCTTTAGTTGCTAGCCAAGTGTGATGACTCACACTCCAAAAACCGTGCCCCCTTCCATCATAAGGATATTTATGGTCTTTGTTGACCATTTAACTAATTAGAGTTGACTTAAGTCAAAACTAGCACTATTTGAGCACTATTCACTAACTAAGGCACATATTTGTGAAATTTTTGATTTCTCATTGATTTAGACTTCCTAATGTGATACTAAGTAGTACACATGTTAATTAAAGAGTAATGATGGACATTTAGCCATTCAAAACTCATTTACAAGACAATTTTTCAAAAACGTGCTTTAAGACTCCTTAAAGCACATTTTGTGTTTTAACTTGTTTTCAAGCTTGGTTTTCCTTGGTAAATGATTTAATATGTTCATTAACATATTTATAAGGTATAGGTATGACCATTAGGTCTTATACAAATTTATCCCAAGCTTAGAGCACATTTTAGCCCATATTGACCTTAAGGTATTTATTTGTGTTTTGTTTGGTTTCATTGTCCACCAAGGTTTCCTAAGGACTTAATTAGCCTTATAAAATCATAATTAAATATTATCAAATCTTGGTAGGCTCTTTGGGTCCTAACCAAGTTTACTCCAAGCTTAGAGCATGTTTTTGCTCGAACCGTGTCTCAGTGTTTTATTGCGTTTTAACTATGGTTTAAACTATGCACTGATGTTCCTAAGGCACTTTTTAGCCTTTAGATACCTTATTTTAACATTTAAACAACATACCAAGATTTGGGGTATTTCAATCTACCCCCCTTAAAAGAACTTCGTCCTCGAAGTTCACACTTCCTCGCATCATGGATTAGAATACGGGAATTACCTTCGAAATTAACTTCCATTACCAAACACTCTTTACATCCAACCTCGGACTTAATGGTCCGGGCAACATATCCACATTATACATAAAATATCATACTCACATGGTAACCTCGGACTTAATGGTCCGGGTACCTTCACCACACTTGCACTTACATAATATCCCTCAGACTCTTAGGTCTGGGTGACATAACCACATTTGGACTCGTAGGCCCGGGTAACACAATCAATTCAGATCCCATCCACATTAGAACTCAAGGTCTAAAATAATATTTATTACTTATACCACACAACATGTCTTAGCATGTATATCAAACAGAAATACCTTTTCCATCTCTCCATGGGTTCGAATCCCACGTTGAGTACATATACACAGTGATCCCGCAGAACCCGGTCGCGATGGACACCTTCTGGTCCCCGTTCCTTTGGGAGATCAAGACATTCACTTAATTTTTAACATATATACTTCCCATGTCACCGGTCCGAAGACAAAGGCTCATACGTCCTCAGCTCGTGAGCAAGTACTACAAAAATATTCTTTACTAGGTTAAGTATAAGAAGATCTTTTATTCAAAATATTAATCGATTGTTTGAAAACACCAATTAAAAATCCTTTTGAAAAACACAACACAACTCCAAGTCCAATTTATGCTCTTATATTTTTCTTAACATGGTTGTTTGTGACCACTTACAGGGAGCTTCAAGAGTCATCCAACCCTGATGTGATCAGCATCAGTGTTGAACTATCTTTCCACCCCAATTTGTGTTCGGCTTCCCTTGATCTCATGATAATCAAGTTTCACCTCCCACTTCTTTTTCAACCAACAACTAATTCAAGCGTATCCCATTTTCTATCTTTAAATCCTTCTAGTCATAATCATTACATCTCCAAGGGATAGAACTCCGTCTATCAATCATCACCCAAATCCAACTTAATTCAAGTTACCTAGGGAATTTAATTCTCACTAGGTTCTATGTCGGTCTTATACCCCTCATAAATCACAACACTATATATATATATATATACATATTTTTATCAAAATACGATACATGCTTCACATTTATGCACTGTCGGGGTTTTAGTTCCCCGGGAGTTTCTTTACTCCCATCCACTTGTACTCTCACACACACTGTTAACTAAAATAAACACACTTTCCACAATGGTATTCGCATCTTCTGTGCGCAATTACCACAATTTAACCATAAATGAGTGCGTATGTTTGTATAACACACGCGCCAACCATCATAACAAATCATTTTTGTGCTATGCACAACATAGTTCACGTACACTTGTACGGTAAAACACACTAAGCGGCTTTACGCTCTACCCCCCTTAAAAGGGATTACGCCCACGTAATCAATCACTGAACATTGGCTTTAAATGTTTTGCCGTCGTGAAGTGTTTTAACTTTGAAATACCCCAAACCTTGGTATGTTGTGTAAATGTTAAACTATGGTATTTAAAGGCTAAAAAGTGCCTTAGAAACATAAATGAACCATTTAAACCATGGTAAAACACAATAAAACACTAAGACACGGTTTGAGCAAAAACATGCTCTAAGCTTGGAGTGAACTTGGCTAGGACCCAAAGAGCCTACCAAGACTTGATAATGTTTAATTATGACTTTATAAGGCTAATTAAGTCCTTAGGAAACTTTGGTAGACAATGAAACCAAAAAAACACAAATAAATACCTTAAGGTCAATATGGGCTAAAATGTCTCAAAGCTTGGGATAAATGTGTATAAGACCTAATGGTCATACCTATGCCTTATTTATATGTTAATGAACATACTAAATCAATTACTAAAGAAAACCAAGCTTGAAAACAAGTTAAAACGCAAAATGTGCTTTAAGGAGTCTTAAAGCACGTTTTTGAAAAATTGTCTTGTAAATGAGTTTTGAATGGCTAAATGTCCATCATTACTCTTTAATTAACATGTGTACTATATAGTATCACATTTGGGTGGCTATATCAATGGGAAATCAAAATTTCACTTCTATGTGCCTTGTTTTTGGTGAATAGTGATTTTTATAAGCTAGTTTGTAACATATGTTACTATAAGTGAGACAATTGATTAATAAAGTCTAAAATACCCCTAGGTACTTGGGGGCCGGTTTTAAGGTGTGGTGACTCACCACCCTTGTTAGTTTACTAAGAAAAGAAAGAATGACTAATTAATATACTATTTGCTTTATAAGAATAAATATCTTAACAAAAGCAAACTTATCTCCTCATTCTCTTCCTTTCATTTCCCACGGTGGCCACCTTCTTCCTCCTCTCTCCATCGGTTTCCAACAGAACCATACCATTCTTCATCCTTCCTCACTTGTAACTTATGACTCCATGCTCCGAATTTAATTCCGAGACTACCGTTCTCTTAGTTGGAGGAAGCTCTACAACATTGTCCTTTCAAATCCTCAAAACCACCATTTCGGTGCCAAGGAGAACTTCCATGGAAGGAGCTTGAGCTAATATTTTTATGCCTTGTTGATCACCTTTGCTTCAAGGTAAGGAAAACCAAAGAAAATTCCATTTCCTTCACTTTTGGTGTTGACCGAAAATGCACCTTGTAATGGTGTCTTCTCTTGTCTTGTTTTAGCTTCATTTAAATCTTCCAAGGGCTAGGAGGAGTCCTCTCTTGATACTCATTCAAGCTCTCTTCCATTCAAAGGTAAAACAATTACCTTGATGTGTTTAAACAATATATGTAACTAGGGTTTACAATGAGATGAAGCTTAAAGCTTATATACTCATTTCAATGTTGGTATATTGTTTAGAAGTGGACAAGGAATGAAATGCCTTATCGGTTTTAAGAGGAAACGAAAAAGTTTGAGTGGAAAAGAGGTAAATATGCTATCTCAATGTGGTTTAATGCCTTAGGAGAATGAGCTTATAATGCTTGCTAAAACTACCTAAAGAGCAAATGGTGAATGACTTAGTAAGGTGTTCTCAAGGAGACTAGTAAAGGAACATATGTCTTGGTGTGTGTAATTGCAGGTCAAAGGCTTATGTATTGTGGAAATTCAGTGTTTAAGGATTATGCAATTTAAGGGCCTAAGAGCCATGTTATTTAAGGGCCTAAGTGCCAAGCAAGTTTAATTATGCACTATATTGTGATGTAGTGTAAATTTGGTGAAGTTTTGTGAGTGATAGTGTTCTTGATGGAATTGAGTGTTCTTGAGTGTTTAATGGTGAAAACTATGAGTTTTGGAATGATGATGCTAAGAGAACCCATGGCGCAATTTGTAAAATGTATAAGGAGTTCCAGGGTGCTTAAATGAACTTGGGTGAACTAGGAATTGTTAAGAATGGATACATGCTTCACTAAGGAGGAACACATGCATTAAGGTGTTCTAAGGTGATATAAGGATTTAGGCATTGTCTTGGAAGTTCTAGGAATTCAATATGTGTTTTTGAGAATGTATTAAAGTCTTGGAGAAGTTTGTTTAAGGTTTAGGTCATGTGATGTGCAAGGTGGGAACAATGTATAGAAAAGGTTTTGAGAAAGGAACTCTAAGGAGTTGTGAAAGAGAAGATTTGGTTAGTAAGAGAAGATGCTTGGGAGATGATGTTATGATGGTGAGGAAACACTTTGGTATAAAGGTTATTAAGGATGAAACCCACTTGAAAAACTAGGAGAAAAATTGTAAGTGTTAGAAATTTGTGAAGGTATAAGTAAAGGTTTAAGGAATTAGAAAAAAAGTTTTGTGAGTGTTTAAGGATATCTTAAGGTGTGTTTGAAGTGCCCAAATGAGGTTAGGGTATACTAGGATATATGGGGTGAAGTTTGGAGTTGAATGTAAAAAGGAAAACAAAGATCTGGGGCAGACCGGACTTGCGACCGGACTTGCAAGTTCGGTCGGGCCCTTTACCCTGCGGGAAATTAGTTTCTGGAATGGACCGGGACATAGGACCGGACTTACAAGTCCGGTCGGAGTAGAAAAATTTTTGACGAAATGTGTTTGGAATCGACCGGACTTGGGTAGTCCGTCGCGAATCCGGTCGGACCAAAAAATATGGTTTTAAGGTTATGAAATGATGTAATGATGGGGGATTGATCTGGTAATGATGTTATAAAGGTTGTTAAGGACATATTAGGTTAGTTTTTAGATGGCAATTCAGTGGGTGAAAAGTTGTATAAAAATGGAAGTAAACAAGTTAAAATGTAAGTTATGTAACTAAGTTAACGGGAAAGTTAAGCATTAGACATTAAATAATCAAGCAAACCCCGATGTTTAATAAAAAAACACATGTGATGTTAACAGTTGTTCGAGAATCGCTGAGGAACATAGTGGACCGTGGTAAGTGGACTCCGTTACAGGTATGGTTTTCTTGCAACCTGTTTCCTACCGGATTACACCGGCTTGTTGCCAATATTTTTCTTGAGTGTTTTGCCACCTTGTAAGATTAAAACATGTAATGAGTTTATGTTAATTCATTTATGTGGCGAATTGGCCTCCGATACCATTTATCCTCAAGTATGTGTTAAACCTTAGCTAACCAAAACTAGGAAACATGAGTGATCGGTATAACGGAGTTGACGGCCCAAACCTTGGAACGTGCTAACCACGGCTATGTGTGAGTTAGTTGGATATTGTTGTTATGCAAGTGTGTGAACCTCCCTTGTTGCTTAACTCGGTTATGATACCGTATGGTGTGTGGATGTGGTAGGCTCCATAATGGATCTCTAACTACTTATTTATAAGTGTATACGTACTAATGGGGGGTGGAGGAGTCCGGTTGTTCCGGCCACGCGTGTGATGGACGGGAGTGCGTGTCATATCCTGTTCGGCTCTCTTGGTGTATGTATAGGTGGTATTCCAATTTGGTTTCTACCTTCCCTTAGCTTATCCAAATCTAGTTACTGACTCACTTCGGGCCACAAGGGGCATACGAATGTTTTTCGGTGTGCTTGGGATCACTATATCCGACACACCTTGGGTTTAAGGTAACCGTTCTATATAACTGGACGGTAACGAGGTTGGTAACGAGCTTAACATGGGATTGGCAAAAATCCCTAGGCTCACATGGGTATCTAACTATGGTGGAAGGTTCCTTGTGAGAACCGATTTTATGGTGTTTGTAATGTTTATGGTGCTATGCAAATTCCCTTGCTGTGCTATGGTTATATTAATAATATATATGGTGTTTAACAATGAATGCGATGTCATCATGTGTGCGTCGAAACAAGAAAGTGTTGTTATGTTTATTATGAGAAATGAGATATTTGTGTAGGATATGGAGTGAGTGGATCATTGGAAATGAATCCCAGTTTGTGACAAGAGGCGTTTAAGATAACGATATGGGTACGTGTCGTTCATTAAGGAAGTAGCTCCTTTTAGAGGAGAGCCACTCTAGGATAAAGGAATCATTGGATGGGTTGTTTAAGTTTGGATGTGTTGGATGTATGTTGAGCCCTGTTGTCGGGTGTATGCAAAGTTGTTGTTGTTATGGTTTGTATGCATGATTTAATATAATCAACTGCATGCTAAGACGACAATTAGTTGTGCGTGGCCCGGTAGCATTGGGCTGCGGGATTACCATACCAGCAAAGGTGCTGAGCCCCTTGGGGGCCACCCTTTCTCTCCTTTTCTATTTCAGGTACGAGGAGCTGGAAGCCGTTCGAGAGTAGGACGGGGTAGAGTTTTATACATGGGTAGCCATTTAAACGGTGTAAGCATTGTAGGCGTAGTAAGACCGAAATTGTTATCGCATTAGTTTTGTAAATACTCGGTATGATTGGAATGTAATAAGTATATGGGTTGTTGTTAAGTGGAAGCAAATGTTACGTGTAGTTGCTCGGGAGTCTAGTCCATCAGACCGATACAAAGTACATGTATTAGCCTTGTTAGCCACGTGGGTGGTTAAACGGCGTGTAACACCATTGAAATAATAATGTGATGAGTTGGTATCCACTGCAGATTGTTGTTATGTTTTGTTGTTGGATGGGGTGTTTACAAAAAGTGGTATCAGAGCGAAGTATCTCTCTGATGACTGATTACCAGCTTAGGAATACCGAGTTAGGATTTAAGTACCCCTTGGGTTAAGGGTTGAGTGATAGCTGAGATATTACGCTAGATGGAAATTACCAGTGTGTACTGGGAAACCTACAATCTCCATCCACCCTCCACAGTCCTGTTTTCTAACTTGGGAAACAACCGCCAGAGAGATGAAAGTCCTCTCTCTCATACTCCGGAATACCCGACTGGCTGTTATTAAGTACCTCTAAAGGTACGGAGAACCTGTCATACGTAGATCCCGGAAAATTGGGAATCCCGGAGACGGTCTTCATCTGGATGATGCTAAACCGCATTTAATAGCGAAGACGAAGGATTTTGTGTGTAAGAGAATAGAATTTCCGACAACCTGGGTCGACATGCAACATCGAGAATAACCAGCTTGCAACGCACCTACCGTGCAACAGGCAAGAACTGGGATTATAACACCCGAGAAGTTCTACGGAACCACA